>CATOUR010000111.1:3607500-3690702 GCA_951848785.1 Callosobruchus maculatus
GATTTTGCAACCACACCTCTGTATTCTTCCTAATGATACCTGCGCTGCCAGTCCCACAGCCAGCTCAGGACCCAAGAAATTATATCTAGACATTCACCTTGCGAGCGCCTCAACAGTGTCATTACCACAAACTCCAAGTATGACTGGCACCCACACAAATGACACCTGACGTTTTACCGAATGTCATCCAAGAGTTATCTACATTGGAGAACAAGCCTTGAAGTAAACCTGCAAACACTTAGTGCTTTCTATGCTGCCGGGCTGTCAGAGCAGATAGTAGTCCACTTTGTACGTCCCTGAATTTTGTGAACACGAGAGGAATTTCTCTTTGAAATACCATGATATATCCCCAAGAGAGAGGAAAAGCTTACTTTTTGTCTCGCACACCCCAGTGGCGGAGCCTTCATCGATAAATGAGTCGTCTGTACACCAGATTGGCCCCCTCTTTTCAAATGGCCCCCTACCACCTGCCTCCTCTCTTCTCTTAAGGGACACTTCACATTAAATCTACGTCGAAACAATATGTAGGGGAAATTATATCACTCCTCATATGTAGGATAGGCTCATCCCTTTGCAGTCTCGAGATACTTCACAAGGACCAACTGCCCTGACACTACAGTTGGAATGCAGACGCCATCGGCTCCCCTTAAACTACGAAGTCAATTGGAGGGATATTCAGCAGTGCTAAACTAGATATAATGTATTCTAAGAGGCTTAACAAGTACTTAGTAAATTGATGTTTGATATCTTGCGAACAGCAGCAGTAGAGAGGAAGATCTAGAAGTGGACGAAAACGACTCCAAAACTCCATCCTCCTCATCCATCAAACTGCTCACCGAAGAAATGGACCCTCCGGCGTTGAATTTGCTGGATGTTAATGGGTCTCCAAAAGAGGACCCTAATGGTAGGAAGTTGCCAAGAAGGCTAACACGCAGTCAAAGTAGAAGATCAATCAAATCGACACCAAGGAGTGTAAAGGTGGGTAAAGTCTGTACTAAAATTAGTATCAATCACACTTGCTCATACTTAAAGGTTAGCAAAAGTATTGTTCTTTCAATTCTCAGCTACTGTGATATTGTTTTTTTTCTTCGTGCCTTGATCAGTCTACCAAGGAACATCTTCAGGTTATTCAAAATAAATTATTTTGCAATAGCATCGGCTTCATTTACGCTTTAAAGGAAGATTGACCATGTGTCGTCCAAATACACTCATCTCGGTTGAAATTTAATGATCTTTCATATTTCTCTCAAAAAGCTTGTTTTAACTGGTAGGCCTACATATTTGTTAGAAAAGTTAGTATTCTCTTTCGAAGTACATAGCAGAGAATTGCGTAAAATGTGAGCAATATTGGAATATTTTCACACCCATCTACTCTATTTAAATGTAGTTTTAGTTACAACGCAGCTAAGCTTTACTTCTTAGCCCTAGTGATAAAACTTTGTTCACACCAGGAAATAAATTTTTTAAAATTTGTATATTTGCCGCCAAATCCGTGAGGTCATATGCACTGACCAATAAGAGCATCGTGATTCTGACTTGCTTGCATTTTGTATTTGACAGGCGAGGATACTGACAATGAAATATATCATATAACCTCAAAATCGCCATCTACATGAATACGGTCCGTTTGAACTAAAAAGATAACAGCGACGTCATAGATAAGTAGGTGCGCAGTGTACGCATAATCAGGTCGGATGCAATACAGTGGCGTAGGTTAGATTGATTTGCGGAGCATCGTTTGGTAATCGTTTATGAGCAAGTTATCTTGTGTGGTTTATTTTTGATTTCGTATGATTTTAGGATTCACCTAAATCCAGTGTCCCCGAAGACATATTATGTGGTGAAGTAACTTATTAATTTTTTGCATTATACTGTTCTTCAAATTCGATTTGAATAAAAACTATTACCACGCCTCTTACTCTTAGCAGTTCCATCCACCATCTTGTCTACGCCAGTACGTCATCAATTGTGTGACGTCACTGTTATTTTCTTACGTGAAATGGACTGTGCATATTCATTCTATCAGACTCAGGTTGAAATTCTAGGAGTTACCTTGAATTTCAGGAATCAACACCAGTATCATCGCGATCTGCAGTGAAACCCAAAGAACTTCTCCAGCAATGCATGGCTCAGCTAAGCAACCCCGAGTGGGAGGTAATGCTCCAAGGATTGAAGAATCTCAGCAAGGTGGCTAGGAATCACCCTGATGTTGTGGAGGCTCAGATACACACCGTTTGTGCTAATCTAGCTAGGCATATAAAGAACCTAAGGTCTCAGGTGGCCAGAGCTGCCTGTCATACAGCATCAGAGTTGTTTGAAGCATGCAGGAAGAGCTTAGAAATGGTAAGTGATCAACATGTAGATATAGTCAGTAATAATACAACGTTTCAACTTCTTGAATGGTGTTGAAATGAGTGTCACAGGTTCAATTCTAGCTCCTCCTATTCTTATTCTTTTTAAATACTTATAACTGTGAAATACACCAAAATTGAATTTATACCGCTTAACGCATAAATCTTGTTCGAATATATACTTATACTATACTATATACTTTGAGTTACTGTCAACTACAAGGCAAAATTTCAACTACAAGATTTAAATTGAAGAGGGTGAACAGGTTTTACCCATGCTTTCTTTTATTTATCTTACTGGGAGTAGGAACAATAACTCTTCCAAATATCCTTAGAAAGGTAAATATAGAAACTATATGCGTCTAAAGCTATGTGGACTCATTTATGGCCAGCACTTTAGACTGATTACCCTTTCTTCATTTTTGCCAAAGACTTTGTAATTGTTAGTTGATAGACACCTATAGGAGATGGACCTCTGAATAGGTCACTCATGCTTATCAGGTTGCTTCTGAGGCTGGTAAGTCAGCCGAACTTGCCATTCACCAACTAGTTTGTAGACTGAAGAAAACGTTGGAACAAAAGGAAGTGGCATTGGTAACTTTCCTAGACATTGAGGGTATATTTAATTGTACCACTTCTGATTCGATAAGGCATGTCTTAGACAGACTTGAGATAAGGTCCTTCCTCATGGAATAGATTCTCTACACCTTAGAGGGTCGAGAGGCTACCGGTACGCTGAATCACATTTCGCATAGCACTGAAGTAGCGCGGAGCTGCCCGCAAGGCGGACTTATATCTCCTTCATTCTGGTGTTTGGTGGTGAATAAACTGCTCGTCAGGCTGAGCAATATAGCTGTGCACGTGCATGCTTATCTAGGTAATCTCAGCATGCTAGATAGGAGTCGATTCATGGGTACTGTCTCAGAGCTAATGCAAGGTGCTTGGCGCAATGTGGAATCGTGGTGCAATGAGATAGGTCTGTCGGTTAATGTAGAGAAGACCGAGCTAGTTATTTTCAATAGAATTACGAAACTGGACGAATATATGAGGCCAATCTTCTTTGGAACATCACTTGAACTTTCTCAATAAGTAAAATATCTAGGCGTAATTCTAAACACAAAGATGAATTGGAGACAGCATGTAGAACATTAAGTTAATAAGGCACGTAATCGTAAGGCCGTTCTTATCATATGGATCACTAGTGTGGTGACCATGTGTGAGTATGGAAATAATCAAAGCAAAGCTTGATAAAATTCAACGCTTAGCTTGTGTTAGTATAAAAAGTGCAGTACGCATGACTCCGTTGAGTGCGTGGAAGCACTGCCGAATCTCCTTTCACTTGACTTGGTAGTTCAAGGGGAGGCAATGTCGTGTGGTTTTCTTAATATCCCGTAGTCAGTGCTGGCGTTAACGACGCTGTTCATCAGTTCCTGGAGACCTTCAAGGGAATCGGTAAACACGACAGTATCATCCGCATAGTGTATATCGTTCAATCTCTCTCCGTTGATCAATACCCCGGCGTCCACAGTGTTCAGTGCCATGTTGAATATACAGGGTTACTGGTAACTCGACCACTTTCCTGCAGGAAGTGATAGAGGGACTCAAATGCAATAGATTTAACCCCCCATATGTAATTCCGAAAACCGATAGTTTTCGAGATAATTAACATTTAATGTTTTTCAACGATATGTCCAAATTTCCACACTACATCCCAAATTTAGAAAAAACCCTGCTGTCGATTTTAGTAATTTTCAATTTAGTTTTTTACTGACAAATACGCAAATCTAATTTAGTATTTAAATGTGTAAAAATACTAAACAGTTTCAAACTGCATACAATTATTTAAAAAATAAAGAACAAAATTTTTACATTCACCGTGAAAGAAAATTGTCTAGCTCAAAAAAGATACACAGGTAGCAAGTAGCAAGATCTCTAGAAACTTTGAGTGCATTTAATTTGTTTTACTTGGATAACATCATCGACCGCATTTGCAAACATTCGAGTAACTGAGTTATCAGTAATGATTGTACTGTCATTCGTTCTTTCTAAATAGGTGATTTTTATTCAATGCTGTTTATAATCTTTCTGAAAGGGTTACTAGGTAGGAAAGTTTTTTATTTTTTCAACCGTTTGTATAATTCTTTTGAGCTAGATAATTTTGTTTCACGGTGAATGTAAAAATTTTGTTGATTATTTTCTAAATATTTGTATTTAGTTTGTAACTGTTTAGTATTTTTAAGCATTTTAATACTTAGTTGGCTTTGTGTATGTGTTAGTTAAATACTAGAATAAAAATTATCAGAATCAACAACAGGTTTTTTTGTTAGTTTAGGATCTAGTGTGGAAATTTGGTTGAAAAACATTAAATGTTAATTATCTCGAAAACTATTGGTTTTCGGAATTACATATGGGGGGTTAAATCGATTGCATTTGAGTCCCTCTATCACCTCTTGCAGGAAAGTGGTCGAGTTACCAGTAACCCTGTATATTCAGAGTAGAGGTTAAACAGAGTACGGGTCAAGGCACACCCCTGCCTGACGCCGCGCCTTATGTTGATATCTTCTGAATAGTCAGTCTCCATTCTTATGTTTGCTGTTTGATGCCAGTACAAATTTATTATAATCATTTTGTTATATTTGACTTTATCAAATACCTTTTGGTAGTCTACCAGGCAAACGTATACGTCACAGTCCACATCTCTACAGCGCTGGAATAGAACCTGGATAGCGAACAAAGACTCTCTGGTTCCCAGTGCGTTTCTGAAGCCAAATTGTGTATTTTATAAATTTACCCCGCATTTGTTATATATTCATTTATGGATTATTTTTAAAAATACTTTGAGGAGGTGACTCATGAGGCCAATTAGCCTATAATCTTCGCACCGCTTTGCACTGGTCTTTTTGGGAATAGGAATAAACGTGGACTTCAGCCAGTCTCGAGGGATGTCTCTGGTGTCGTAGATATGGTTAAATACCTTTGATGTTAACCATTTGATCCCTTTCCTATCCAAGAGTCTAAGGAACTCTACATGAATCTCATCTGGCCCTGGAGGAACCAAAAGAGATACGGTCTGCTCCAGCTCATACTTCAGGGACAGGTCTTCGGAAGGAGAGGACCCGGTAGGCGCAGAGTCTCCTGGCTGAGAAACCTTAGAACTTGGTTCTCCCTGTCCACACGAGGATTGTTCAGAGCTGCAGCAAGTAAAGTTCAAGTTGCTTTGCTTATCGCCAATGTCCGGAACGGACAGGCACGCTCAGAAGAAGAATGGCGTCTGCGTTCCCACTGTGGAGACAGGGCAGTTGATCCTTTGTGATCCTTTGCGAACTTCAATGAGAAGTGATACAATTTCTCCTACGTATTGCTTCATCTACTATTTCAGCGGTCAAAGCTTGGGGTCAAGCAGCGGGCGACCTTTTGACGAGAGGGAGTCAGTTCGGTATACAGATGGCTTAGTTATCGACAAAGCCTCTTGTCAAAAACAAAGCTCTTGTGTGATACGCTACGCGATTTTAGGAGGCGGATTACTATCTGCTCTGACAGCAGCCAAGTAGCATTAAAAGCATTGAGTGCTTGCAGGTGTACATCAAGGCACGTTCTGCAATGTAGAAGGGTCTTGGATAACATTTTGGCAAGACATCAGGTATTACTTTTGTGGGTGCCGAGTTATGCTGGAGAATGCGGTATTGAAATGGCGGACGCACTCGCAAGGGTCAAGGAACAATTTCCTGATAATTGCAAAATCGACACCTTATAATGAGATGGAGAGGAACCTTTGGACATCTTCGTCAAGCTAGAGAATTTATTTGAGGGCCTTTGGTCAATGTGGGACAATTTTGCCTCTCACTGGACAGAAGCCGACTCAGGTTACTTGTGGGCCTACTGTCTGACGACAACACCTTCACACATCACTTGAAAGTGATGGAGATGGCACGCTGTGGCAAGGAGAAAGAGTCCTCGGCACACATTCTATGTCGTTGCAAAGCCCTTAGGTGTCACAGGCATACTAAGGGTCCTTGAATCTAGTATGGTATTGAATCTGCAGCACCTAAGACCACTCTCACCTTTGCGATGAGGATTGGACTTGGGGACTAGGGCAAGGAGAGGTTGTAGGCCTATGCACTGGTGGTTCTGGTCACCAGAGGACCTCTTTCCTTCTTTCATTCATTACACTGTTCGAAAACTAGACAAAGCCTTCATTACTATAGTTGAATCATACAGACTTGTAAAATAGATGCAAATTAAATATATTATCATGAATCTGAGAGAGGGATTTGCTAAAGAATTGTGGGTTTTAAGTCTAGCTCCAAAGAACGGTGCTACAATACCCAGCCGCTGACGGTCTTGGGCGTGAGCTGCTGAAATATGATTTTTAATTTCAAGTTTAAGTTTTAACTAAAACGAAACATGTTTTTTGGGGACTACGATGATGTAACGCATCTATTTTGTTTTTTAGGAATTAGAGGAAATTGCTGGTCCTTTGCTTCATCGCACAGCAGATACGAACAAGTTTCTACGAGCAGATGCCAATGCTGCTTTAGACGTAATGTGTGACCATATGCCAACCAGCAGGGTGATCACGGTAGTAACAGCTAAAGGATGTCAGCATCAAAACGCAGTTGTGAGATCAGCAGCGATGAGGTTGCTTGACGACATCGTGAGGCGTCTAGGTGCAGATAGGTATGTAAAGGTTACTGCACTTCCTTTAGACTGGACTATTTCTTGAACAAGGTTTGGTCCAGTTTCTTAAACGAGAATTAGAATGTGTTCGAGACAGAGACGCTCTGTATGCTGGATTTGGTTTTTGATGGGTATGGCACATATTGTCATTATGTCATTATTGTTAGTTGAATTTGTTAATTGTCAGAAAAAAAATTGATTTTTACGAACCTGTCTTAACATGTAAATGTAAAGGCATAAATAAATATTTATGACGAGCAACGTGGTTGAAGTCATTCAGTTGAGCTCCACGAACAGAATGAAATAACAGTTTGTTAGAGCATCTTACCTGTATTTATCCTAATTACTTCTTTATAGAAATTCACAACTGAACAATACTTTTACAACAATCGGGACACCTAAGGTTATCTTGGGTCTTGTACAAAGTACAATATTATTCGTAAAATCAGTAAACAGCAGACATGGCGGTAGAACTTGGAAAATGAGAAGTGAACGAGAAAATATTTGTTTATTTCATGAAATCTTACATACTTGCTCAACTAAAAAAGCTGAGTGTATCATCATTTGCAATAATATAGTTTTTTAGCTTTTTCCATATTTGGCAAGCTATAAAACATAAGTATCTTTTTCAATTTATTGGTTAATGAGTTAAGTTGAGGTGACCATTTAAGATATTTGTCAATGAAAGCAGATTAAGGGAATCTCTTGTCCAAGACATAGTAGAGCATTCTGCGCATAAAGGTTATGTTTGTCAACAGATAAGTATACAAAATATGGACATGGAAGCAGGAAAATTAAAAGCTGGACATCCTTGTGCTGCAAAAAAGCCGCTCTTAGAAAATCTACTCTTATAAAGTTTCTTTATATTTCCTAAAAATTCCTCAATGTAAGAATTAACATTTATTACTACAGATCATTACAAGTACAACTTACCCATAGCGATTTTGAATGACTCAGAAATGTGACTTTTATTTGTTAAGAGTCTTATCATAAGAAAGTGTCGTAGAATATACTGTGAAGTAATGGTCGTTTAAAATGTATTCTTTATGTTTACCTCCCTCTTACACGGCATCTGTTGAGGATTGTTATTTTATTTCTGCCTTGTTATACTGATAATACCTTTTTCTACTCCGTCCCTGTCATTTTTAATGAAACTACCTCAAAATGGCGTCGCTGATGTTAGATATTTGCAATACGTTATCAAAAAGGAACCGACATTGAGTAAGACAGATTGTTGAGCCATGCTAGAGACGTCTTGCAGCGCAATGACAATTATGAAGAAAAACTGCCTGAAGAAACTTTGAAGGAATAGAGAAGGTTTTAACTGTGGCATACTATGGGCATAGGTATACAAAGCTCGTATTAGAAAATTGGTTAGTGTCACGTTTTGAATTACTGTATAATAGAAAAACGATTAGACCCGTTCTTGCACAGTTTTTTGATTTTCCAATATTGAAGAAGAAGAAGTAAAATGTTAATTTAAAAAGGTATCTTTTATTTCATGGAATATTAGTAATAGTAAGTATGTAAGTAATAGTGTGTTGGTGTTAGTACACTCATGTGCTTACACAGGTCAGATCTAACAATAATAAAATTTATAATAACATATTTACAAATAAATTACAATAATAAGCAGCATTAAAAAGTAAGTAAAAAACATGTCTCTTTATACAAAATGAATTATAGAACACACACTGAACATACACGAAACACATTAAGACTCACTAAGACTAATTCTGGAAATTATAATTAAAAAACTCATCCACATTGTAAAATGGGCTTGATAATAGGATAGCTTTTATAGTTGTTTTAAACTCCTTATCACTCAGGGACTGAATGTTCTTAGGTATGGCATCGAAACATTTTATACCATGATAGTTAACTCCATTTCTGGTTTTGGCGAGTCTAAAGTGACTTGGATACAAGTTATCTTTATTGCTGGTACTATATGAATGAGTATTATAAAAAATAGTCTGTTAGACAAACTGTATATGATGATTTCTTGTATTTTCTCTCAACAGTAGTTAAAATTGACATTTTCCGGCAAATAATCTTCATCGCTATCAGTATGAGTGCCAAAAATATACACGATATTTGTTACTATTGTTACACTTCTGCTACATACACTGTCTACCAGCAATAAGTTCAACTTAATACCAAAAAATAAAGAGGTTTGGTTGATTTGGGTCATCTCATACTGTGCAAGAACAAGATAAGTCCAGGATTAGCCAATTTTTGCACAGTATAAAGAACCAGACAACCAACAATACTGTTTTGTATGGCGTGTAATAAGATACAAGCCTCTTTTTTTGCACTGAACAGTGCAGAATTTCAAACTATGCAAGAACAGGTGGATAACGCAATATCGTTAAAAATTGGACTTAACCGGTTCTTGCAATTATATTTAAAATGCGCCTAGCTTGGAAATGGAACTCAATTTTTGGTTCAACTTTTATAAATCAATTTTCTGTTTGATATACTAGCCAATTTATGTTGTGCAATCGTTTATATCCCAGTAAAATTTACGATACGTTCCTTATGTCGGCTACACACGTTCCGGCAGGCCTGTCAGTTCAAACTGAACGGTCTGCCTGAAGACCGGTCGCCTCGCCCCCACACGTTCCGGCAGGCCTGTCAGTTCGAACTGAACAAGGCCGCCTAAAGACCGGTCGCCTCTGATTGGCTGACGGCCCTCCACACGTTCAGGCGAATGTGAAATATATCAGCTGCTACGTTTCCACGGGCTTTTAAAACATTTTGTGTGTAATTTCTCGATATCTGGCAAGGTATACCTGATAGAAGAAAATGTCAAGTACAAAGGTTATTTGGTTACTTAAGATGCATATTATCCTAAAAATATTTTGAAATATATAGGGTGTTGCGGGAAAGTATTGTATAGTGATCAACTTGTTTTTTATATATAGTACTATAACTTTTTTTAAATTCTTCTAGTTTCCATCATTTATTTCTATTCAACCCTAAAATATTTTTGGGATCCGTTGCAACGTTGCCAAGTTATTATTTATTTTCTATTAATTTCCGGATTTGCAAGGTCGCAAGTAATACGTCCAAATTGATATGTTCCTTCACCTTTTCTCAATATTATTATACAGCGAGTTACTTGAATATTAAATGAATATTATTTTGGATGTTATCAGCAATGTGCATCTACAGGGTGGTTTTGGCAGAATTTTAAATTACGGCAATTTGATGGTCATTTTACTTTGTTTTTTTAAATGTAACAATGTATGTTTTATTTTAAATCAAAGTACCCACGAATAACCTATCTCGCCTTGTAATATTTTTTTCGTGTTTGCGACGTTGCCAAGTTATAAATTATTTTTCCAAGTTTTCAAACAAATATCTCCGATTTTTATTAATAGAACACACTGTATATTTTATTTAACATAAAAGTACTCTCTAGTAACAAGTTTTGACTGGTGTTCCTAAAATAATAAAACCATTTTCCTTGCACATACTGCTATTTCGAATACCGGAGGTCAGTAAAAGGTGCAGGAACGCTTAAATATCTTCAAAACTTGCACAGCTGGAACGAGAAAATCAATAACTACAGGTTTTGGAACATGCAGAATTCAAAAATTCTAACAGCAGCGTTGCCAGATTTTACCACTTTTACGTAACTTGTCATATTTTTGTTATTTTCAATAGAATCCTCTACTTATCTTTATTGCAATGAATTGCGTATGTCGAATTTAGTAAAGTCTCACAATTTCAAAATTTTGATTCTATTAATTACTGAGATACGGCAACACTGCTTTTTCAGTAAACAGTACCGGAACGCTTGAATATTGCCAAAACTGCCACAGCTGGAGCGCTGAAATTCAATACGTAGGGGTTTTTGAACATACAGAATTCAAAAATGCTAACATCGGCGTTGTCAGATTTTCCAATTTTACGTTTCACGTCATTACTTTGAATGAAATGCCCTATTTATGAAGTCTAACGTAAAAGCGGTAAATCTGACAACACTGATGTTAGCATTTTTGAATTTTGCTGTAAAAAAACTCTTCGATACTGATAGTTTTCGCTTCAGCGGTGGCAGTTTTGGATATTCAAGCGTTCCGGTACTTTTTACTGCAAAAGTGGTGTTGCCGTATCTCAGTAATCAATAGAAACAAAATTTTGAAGTTATGAAATCCTACTAAATTCGACATGCGCAATTCATTGCAATAAAGATAAGTAGAGGATTTTATTGAAAATAACAAAATTATGTTGTGTAACGTAAAAGTGGTAAATCTGGCAACGCTGCTGTTATTATTTTTGAATTCTGCATGTTAGAAAACCTGCAGATATAGATTTTCTCGTTCCAGCTGAGCAAGTTTTGGAGATATTTAAGCGTTCGTGTACCTTTTACTGATCTGGTACTCGAAATAGGCAGTATGTGTAAGGAAAACGTTTTTATTACTTTAGGAACACCAGTTAAAACTTGTTCACGCCGTAAACCATTACTAGGGAGTACTTCTATGTTAAATAAAATATACAGTGTGTTCTATTAATAAAAATCATAAATATTTGTTTTAAAATTTGGTAAAATAATTTATAACTTGGCAACGTCGCAAACGCGAAGAAAAATATTACAAAGCGAGATAGGGTATTAGTAGATATTTCGATTTAGAATAAAACAATCATTTAAAAAACAGAGTAAAATGACCTTCAAATTGCCTTAATTTAAAATTCTGCCAAAAACACCCTGTAGATGCGCATTGCTGATAACATCCAAAATAATATTCACTTAATATTCAAGTAACGCGCTGTATAATATTATTGAGAAGAGTTCAAGAAATACATCAATTTGGACGTATTACTTACGACCTTGCAAATCCGCAAATTATTAGAAAATAAATTATAACTTGGCAACATCGCAGCCAATCCCAAAAATATTTTAGGGTTAAATAGAGATCGATGATGGAAACTAGAAACATTAAAAAAAAGTTATGGTTCCATATAAAAAAATCAATTTGATCACTGCCCTACTTTTCCGCAACACCCTGTATATTTCAAAATATTTTTATGTTTTTTATGTTCGTCTTAACCAAATAACTTTTGTATTTGATATATTCCTCTATCAGGTATATATTGCGAGATATCGAAGAATTACTCACTATATAGTGGAAACAAATTGGATAAGTTTTCAAAACGTTTCCTGTTCAAGGTCGATTCGCTATTTTTTGGGATCGTATCGAGATCCAAATGTCGTGGAAACACCAGCTGTCTGTCCCTTTCTTTTTGAATGGACCAATGGTAGTGCGTCAGGTCGGCCGGATGGACGAACATATATGTGATTCTTCTCCGGTCGCCTGATCAGTCGTAACTGACAGGTAGACCGGACCATACACACGCTCAGGCGACCGGACGTCAGGCCGGACGGAGGGACGAACATATATGTGATTCTTCTCCGGTCGCCTGATCAGTCGTAACTGACAGGTAGACCGGGATGGTGATTCTAATTCGCCAAGCGAGGGTCGCTTGAGGCTACCCTTGACTAAATTAACAATTGCCGTCGGTTCCACCAATGGGAGCTAAGTATTTGCGTGCAACAATTAATGCTTTGGCGAGGGTCGCCTCATTTTTGTCAAGGGTCGACAAGATTCAAGCGACCCTCGCTTGATATGAGACAAGGACGGGAGATATGCCGTCTTTTTATTTTGGCATACGACGAAAACTGCAAATGGCGCGCAAAGTGCAAATGTAAGGTTATGAAATCGGTTTTTGTACCTTAGATCTTTTGATTTGCGTACATGATTTCTTGATCTTGTGCATAGATTATACCCATATTGTGTTCATTTTTCATTTGTGAGATACCTATTAGTGATTTTGCAAGTATGGCATTGCCTTTTATACATTTGCAAATTGTTGATGAGTTGCAAAGGGCGGAAGAACGGGATCGATCTCGATGACTTCGGAGGATGATCAGAGATGCTCAAGATCAACTTTCCATCCCGCATTGAGCATTTAAAGACAATTTTCCCCCAATTTTCGCCTATCTAAAGATGCTTGTCGGTATTTGGTGGATACATTCATGAGAAGGAGAACGTATGAAAACCGAATTCCTGTAGCATTCAAGGTAAATGGTAGATTTAACAACCTTGTACAGTTTGCTGATTATAATTTTGTAGGTGCTTGGAGCGTTACATTTTTTTAGTTTTGGTAGCTATCAACGAAGTATAGCTGGTAATAGCGTGTCCTGCATGAGCCAGACAATGAGTAGATCAATAAAGGAGGTCTGTGATACAATACTCAGGCATGTTATGAAAACTTGGGTACCTTATCCTAGGCATGACCAAGAAAAGGAAGCCAATAAGCAACAGTAATACCCACATTGAATAATGTAAAATAAATGATATTACAAAAGGCTTAATTTCAGATTTACCAATCGTCATCATCAGATGCCCAAAGTTATAGGAATTGTAGATGGGACACAAGTAGCTATAATGATGACAGAAAAGGTTACCATAGTCTGAATTGCCAAATTGTGAGTCAAAATCATGAATATTTGATAGAATCCACAAATAGAATCATTAAATTTCCTGTTTTCAGATATGTGATGCAAATATGAAAATATTGAATGTTGTTGCTAAATGGCCAGGCAGCAGGTATGATGCATATATATGTGGCACCAAAGCAATATTGGAAGAATAATGGCTACAATGCAGAACAGAATAGTAAGATTATGGGTAAGTGAAATAAACAAAAAAATTATAATTATTATTATTAAAATTGTGATTAGTATTGTTGTCAGGCATCTGGATAAAGCCAGACATAGGTAGGCTTTTTGATTGTGTGTTTAACCAAAATAAACAGCGCCTGGCTTTTGTTAGGCTTTTTACATTTCACATTTGATTAATAATAAAATACCTATACCTAAGACTAATATGCCATTCGATTTAATTTATTTTTTCACTAGAATTTAACAAGATTTATGAATAATGAAAAAAGCTAGATTACATTTTTTTGTTGTACCTATTAGTACTGAGACAAAATCTAGAATGTCCAGCTTTTCTAACCAAACTCACTGGTCTGTCTGGTGATTAGGTTTGGCGATCTGACAACCCTAGTGATAAGAGCAGTTGGTGGCTAAAACTGCTCCAGGTTTGTCCTTCTTTTGCATGTTACACACTATTGCTACAGTTAAAATGTCACACTGTTGAAATATACAGTTTGTGCCAGATTATCACAGTGGTGCGATGGATGATGAATGCTAACTTGAAATGGTGGACCATTCTGTTGCTGATAGAAGCCAATTCATTATCAACCTTGTTTTTATTTGTTTATTGAAGGTGTAGTGACTATAACTTTGCAAGCTATTCCATAAATATACAGAGAGTTTGCTTAAAAAGTTTTCCTTGGTAGGGTTAAACTACTTTCTTGGGCAAGTGTTAGAGCCTGACCCCTAAGAGTTGCATTATTACTAATGGGTAATATTTCCAAAGAGTGGAGTAGTGGTGACTCATGTTTTAGTATATAACAATAAGATCCCCTCTTTGTCCTCTCTCCATAAGGGACGTGAGATTGATATGCCTGCAGGTTTGGCAAGTCTTGTTTCCATCAGAATTTTTCATAATTCTTTTTTTTTTCTTTAGGTGATTCTGGGTATCCCTGCCTACCTTGGCTGATGACGTCTATCAAAAATCCAGCATCTCATGAGGAGCAGGCTTACAACACAAGATTTGTAAGATGTAGGAGTACAGTAGAGCAATGTATTGGTTTGTTGAAAGGGCGATTCTGGTGCCTCTTGAAGCATAGAACCGTGCATTACATGCCACTAACTGCAGTAAAAATCATAATGGCATGTGCTGTAATACACAACATTGCACTGCAGTATAATGTTGAAAATCCACCAGAGATTCTGGATAATACAGGGTTACTGGTAACTCGACCACTTTCCTGCAAGAGGTGATAGAGGGACTCAAATGCAATAGATTTAACCCCCCATATGTAATTCCGAAAACCAATAGTTTTCGAGATAATTAACATTTAATGTTTTTCAACCAAATGTCCAAATTTCCACACTAGATCCTAAACTAAGAAAAAAACCTGTTGTTGATTCTGATAATTTTTATTCTAGTATTTAACTAACACATACACAAAGCCAACTAAGTATTAAAATGCTTAAAAATACTAAACAGTTACAAACTAAATACAAATATTTAGAAAATAATAAAATTTTTACATTCACCGTGAAACAAATTTATCTAGCTCAAAAGAATTATCCAAACGGTTGAACAAATCGCTAAAAAAACTTTCCTACCTAATAACCATTTCAGAAAGATTATAAACAGCATTGAATAAAAATCAACTATTTAAAAAGAACGAATGACAAAACCATCATTATTGATAACTCAGTTACATACTCGAATGTTTGCAAATGCGGTCGATGATTTTATCCAAGTAAAGCAAATTAAATGCACTCAAAGTTTGTAGAGATCTTGCTACTTGCTACCTGTGTATCTTTTTTTGAGCTAGACAATTTTCTTTCACGGTGAATGTAAAAATTTTGTTCTTTATTTTTTAAATAATTGTATGTAGTTTGAAACTGTTTAGTATTTTTACACATTTAAATACTAAATTAGATTTGCGTATTTGTCAGTAAATTGAAAATTACTAAAATCGACAGCAGGGTTTTTTCTAAATTTGGGATGTAGTGTGCAAATTTGGACATATCGTTGAAAAATATTAAATGTTAATTATCTCGAAAACTATCAGTTTTCGGAATTACATATGGGGGGTTAAATCTATTGCATTTGAGACCCTCTATCACTTCCTGCAGGAAAGTGGTCGAGTTACCAGTAACCCTGTATAGATTTGGAACCAGTGCCACCACCTCTGCTTCCTAGTGCTGATATGATGTTGAGGTAGCAAGGACAACAGGCAAAACTCCAGTATGTTCAAAGATACTTTTGAACATATTAAAGATATTGCCAATTATTGTAATTTATTTTGTTGTTGTCTCTTACTAATCAACACCATTGCTCTGGCTAATAAAAAACCACATTCACCGATATTATAAGAAGTAGTTAATGTATTATCATTTGATAGGTATTAATTTTTTAAAGTACCAAGAAAAGCATGTCAGGTAATACATAATTTGGCTAAAGCCAGTTTGAAGAGTTAAAAAAAAATAATTTAGTAACCTTAGCTGAATTTTCAACATCTGGACAGCTTCAAAAATTATACAAAAAATCAAAAATATAACTCTAGAGCTCTACCACGTTAACATATTCATAAATTGTCAGGATTTGATTACTTGAGTACTTATCTGATATCTTTTTTTAGATCAAATTTAATTATTTGTAATGCAGTATAATTTTTCTGTGGCAAAGACTTCCACAAAATAACTAACCTTTTTAATTCCAATGAATGTGGTTTGATTTAATGGTGAGTTACAAATGATATTTCAAAACTATTTATTACATTTCCTACATTATAGCAATAGCCTGTGTAGTTATATACTGATAGAAACACAGTGATGATATATCTAAAAAATTGGTTTAGCAAGATCCTTGGGCATAGTCCTTCAAGGATATTTCTGTGGTTTAAAGAAGGAATTTATTTATTTATTGGTAGATCTTACAAACACAAATTTCACAGTAGTTACAAGTAAGAGTGCTTATCACTATATACATTAAAAACATCTTACTAAACAAAACCATCAAACTAGTTACTAAATCACAGACAAAAACTGACTACCTTTGGAATATCATCTCAAGGTGTGGTTTATCATATAATATTCCTTTGCACTGGAGTTAAAGAAGTCCAAATAACTAAGTTTTAATAATAGTGTTACAGTGAGAGAAAGAACAGCAGGCATGATGCCAGTATGTTCAAAGATACTCTTGATCTATTGAAGATATTGCCGATTAATATAATTTATTTTGTGCTTGTCTCTCACTAATCGACACAATTGCTTTGGCTAAGAAGAAAAACCACATTCACTGATATTATAAGAATTGTTAAATTTGTCGTCAATTGATAAATATTAAAATTTTCAAAGTACAAGGAAAAGCATGTCAGATAATACATACCTTGCTATAGCCAAACTTGGAAAGGAGTTTTTAAAGAAAATAGTTTGCAAACTTTATCTGGATTTTCAACATACAGACAGTTTCAAATATTATACCAAAAATCAGAAATATAACTCTAGAACTCCACTGTGTTATAATTAACCAAATCATAAATTGTCAGGCATTGATTACTCGAGTACTCATGTGATATTTTTTTTAGATCAAATTTAATGATTTGTAATACAGTGTAATTTTTACTGTGGTAAAGACTGCCTCAAAATTACTAACCTTTTTAATTTCAATGAATGTGGTTGGATTTAATGAGTTACGAATGATTGTTGCAGTTCCTACATTATAGTAATAGCATTGATTAACCCTATACAATATGTTAATCAATGGTAATAGTCTGATGTGTATATTATGTGCTGATAGAAACACAGTGATGCTACATCGAAAAAATTGGTTTAGCAAGGACCTTGGACATAGTTCTACATGGATATATCTGTAGGAATTTATTCATTTATTGGTAGATCTTACAGCCACAAATTTCACGGTAGTTACTAGTTGCTTATCACTACATACTACATTAGAAACATCTTAGTCACTAAAACAGTAAACTAGTTCTTCAATCACAGACAAAAACTGACTACCTTATGGGATATCATCTCAAGGTGTGGTTGATCATAATATATTCCTTTGCTCTGGAGTTAAAGGAGTCCAGATTACTAATGCTACTATAAAGTCTATAGGAGACATATTAGAAGGCCTAGAAAAATTTGGTCACAGCTGTTCAGTGTACTATAGATAAAATTGCATAGGGACAATATACAAACCCAATGCATACTTCACCTATGAGATAAGGTCTGCATATTGAAAATATTATTGGTTATTGTTGTTTTAGTAGGCATTGGGTAAGAATATAAAATATTCTTTTAAGATATAATTATGAAACCTTATATTATTATGATTTTCCAAGTTTCTCTCGCATGACTGTGGTAGTAACAAATGTTGACGGGCTGTGTCAAGTCAACACCTGAACTATTACTGATCTGAATATATTATTATTATCATTATTATATTATAAACATTATTATAATAGGTTTTCTTTTTGCTCAACAACTTCTTTAATTTGCGTGAATAATTTATAATGAAATTTCTGACAATGTAAGAACCAAAAGTTCAATATCAAGTTTTAAAAGAGCCTCAAAGTATGAGATCCTGTCGAGTATGTAACTCAGTTTTCACTCGGTTATTCATAGTCAATTTAGGACATTCAACTGATTTGTATTTTGTATTATGTAGAGTATTATTTATGGGCACGAGTAAACTAGTTATAAGGATTTGATCATTTTGTAACTATGAAATTGCAAATATTATGTATGTTAAGTAGAGGAGTGATGAATGGACTTCACTGATGATAACTAAAATAAAGCGGTTTTAGTGTTATTATTAAATGATACATTATTTATACTTTTCTATTATTCATGATCATGGAAATCACTAGGACTGTTTATAATATTGAAAAGTTTTAAGTCATCCGCATTATATTAAACAATGTGAATATACCTAGAATATACCACATACTAATAAATGATTCAATGTAATACATTTACTTCTAATAGAGGCATTTATATAATAATGATGATGACATTCACCTCAGTGAAGTTAAGATGACATTAAACGGAAATTAATATATATATATACTAAAACATAATATGGTATATTGAGCTAAATTCTAAATTTCACTTTTGAACAAACACAAGAAATATAGTATTGCGTCAAATGCAAACTATGCAACCTATGCCTAAGAAAAAGACAAACATACAACAGTAAACTAAACAGAATTTGTGTATTTTATTAATATGTGCCATATTATGTGACTCATTTAATAATAATAAAGCATTTATAATAATAAAGCATTTATAATAAAGCATTTATTGCCCAACAGTACATGTACCATTTACAGAGCAAAGCAATAATAGGAAATAAAAAAAAAAATAATAGAAAAAAAAACAACAACACAATTTTGCGCCTGAAACCATGACAAAAAAAAAGTATAACAAAAAATACATATATATGCATTAGCCAATTAATACCTACTCAGAGATACTCTGTATAGCATTCTTCAATTCATTAAGACTACAACAAAATATATCGCAAATGCTACCTATTTTATTAGCATTGTGGCACATGAAATTTACTGGTGCTTTAGACAACAAGTTTGTTTGCGCTTTTTTTAAGAAAAAGGTCTTATTGAGCCTGGATATAAATCTAGGTACTAAGATGTTGATCTGCGACAGTAATGTAGGACAGTCGATGTAACCGTGCAACATCTTGTATAGAAAGACCACGGATATAAGATCCCTACGCGTTGCCAAGGAAGGAACATCAAAACTACTAAGCAGTAACAAGTAGTCGCACCCTCTGGGAGGATAGATGCCATCATTTTTAAAACATAAATATTTTAGGAACCGTCTCTGAACTCTTTCAATGCTGTTTTTGTACAAGTCATATATTGGGCTCCATATAAGTGCGCCATACTCCAGCTTGCTAACAACCAAGACCAAAAACAACATTAGAAGCGTTGATGTATTAAACTGCCTGCAGTTTCTAACAATAAATCCATAAGTACAATACGCAGCCTTTACTATTTCGCTTATATGATAGTTAAAGGTTAAGTGACTGTCAAAGTAAACACCCAGATCTCTAATACTATCGGACCTCTCCAACAAAATGTTGCTTATTTTATACGGATACTCTAGAGTATTAATTTTTCTGGTGAAGGTAACTATGCGACACTTTGAAATATTTAAAACTAACCTATTACTAGTACACCAATTCTCCAAGAAACCGATTTGTTCTTGGATAATAACACAATCATTCCAGTCGGAAATTGAAGCGAACAGTTTTAAATCGTCTGCAAACATTAGCTTATTGCAGGCCAGTGATTCACATAGGTCGTTGACGTAGATAATAAATAAGAGAGGACCTAAATTGGAGCCTTGAGGTACACCACTACTGGCGATGTAAGTAAAAGAGTTGAATCCATTATAATGTACGTAATGTGGCCTCGAGGATATATATGATTTCAAAAGGTCAACGTAAATTTTATTAAATCCTAGACATTCAATTTTCTGTATTAGTATATTGTGGTCGATTTTATCGAATGCCTTAGTAAGATCCGTATAAACGACATCCACTTGTCCCCTATTATCAACATGATCACACAGGTATTGACTTATAGTAGCTAAATTTGTGATGGTTGATCTTTGCTTCATAAAGCCATGCTGGTCTATGGATAAACAGTTTTTGGTTGCTAGATAAATACGATTGTACAGTATTATTTCAAAGAGCTTTGCAAAATTATTTAATATAGCTATCGGTCTATAATTGTTTATGGATGCTTTATCTTGAGACTTATAGATAGGGCATACTTTGGCAACCTTCCATTTATCAGGAAAAATCGATGAGTTTAAAATCGAGTTAAAAATGGCTTTAAGAGGTGATAAAAATGAACCTATACAGTCTTTGACAAAGAATGATGGTAACTGATCCGGACCCGATGTAAGTTTGTTTTTGATTTTCTTTGCAGCACTAATAATCTCTCCCTCACTTATCGGTTCACAACTTATATCTATAAAATTGTTTCCTTTACAAATAGTACTTATGTCACTAATAGGAGTTTCATCAGGCGAGGAGTATACACTTTGGAAAAAGTCAGCAAAAGCATTGACTATCATTGTTGGATCAGTGTATGAAACATTATGATAGTTCATTTGACTAGGAATCCTAGATGTATTATTCTTATTATGTGTAAATGACCAGAACGATTTCGGTTCACTATTTAGACCATCTTGCATCTTATGCAGGTACTCACTATAAGCATGCTCCCGCATCTGTTTAAATCTTATCCTAAGCCTACAGAATTCCTGGTGGTAGGTAATATTTTGGTTTATTTTAAATTTCTTATGATATTTAGCCTTTTGTTTCACAATTTTAATCATGTCGCTAGTATACCAAACAGGATATTTATGCTTAAATATTTTAGCAGTTGGAACGTGTTTGTCAATTACTGTGTATAACTTGTCGTAAAAGGTTTGTAGTGCTAGGTTAGGCTCCGAGTTGCTATACATCATTTGTTCAATATAGACTATATATGTCTCAGGAGATAAAATTATTGAAGTCTATGTATATGACCATAATGCATATTTGAAGATAATGAAAGAAATATAGTTTCAACACTATACCGATTAATAAATCTCAAAAAATCTGAAAAATATTATATACAGTTATGAAACCAAACCATTCTGAGCGAAAGAATAAAAAACCGGTACATACAAAATTCAGTTTGATCTAATGTTACAGTTACATATATCACAGCCATTTTCAATTTATCTTAAATATGCTCTGGGTACCTAGATGTTATTGTCCATTTTGTACATTAGATTTTTTATAAGAAGTAATAATCATATACAGGTGATAATATGGATACAATAACAATGAACACATTTCAGACCCAACTGAGTGAAAGTAGACCACATTTTATCAACAAAAACTGCTTCTTTATTTTTATATTCACATTTTGAGTTTTTCTGGCGACTTTTATTTGAATTATTGTAACTAGAAACAGTAGGGATTTATAACCATATGAATTTGTAATAAAGTATTGTATCTACATAGGTAACTGAATACCTATGTGTGTACTGTGTAAAACTAGAATATAAAGGAACTGAGCTTTGCAAGTTAAATTCTAAAAGAAGGTGGGACCTAAAGAACGGCCATTAAAAGCAATAAGAAAATTAAATTAAAATTAAATAATTAGGTAACAAATTATATGTTTTGGATGTAAGTAAAAAAACCTAATTTTTTTATGTGTAGGCATTAGGAATTTCTAGAAGTTTTGTTAATATTAATTCTACTTTGCTGTGGATGGCTTATATATAAAACTGACTGATTTTTGAACAATTATGCAGGGATCAGTCATCAAAAATATCTTTTGAATAGGAAAGGGTGGTAATGACATTTGTCTCATCTTACAAAACTATCAAATCAATATAATATGTCTCCAATTTCAAAAATTATACCAATTATCTTGTTCATAAATTGTTTTGTACACTATGCACAGAGAAAGAACCTTTATATTCTAGTATGATGAGATAAATAGATAATTATTTGTTATTGAATCATATGCAGTGTATGACTGTTAAGTTTAGTTACTTCTTCTTCATATCTTCTTCCTTGATTTACTTAAAATTTGTATTTATATTATTATTCTGAAATAAATCGATATTTCTATCCAATGGGCTTGCTATCTTTACAGTGAAAAAAAAATTAACTGCTAAAAAAGATGAATTTGATATGACACTAATAGATTGGCATTCTGGAAACTTTCTTGATGATTATAAATTCTGGAGTATATACTTGTTGGTAAATGAATCTAATCTACTAATCCAAAATAAGAAGGAGCAATGCATTGGGAAAACATATTTTATTGCTGAGGTACTGATGCGGTTTTCTTACAGATCAATACATTATTTTTACTTTTCAAATCAAATGCAAGAATAACTAACTTCAGGAAGTTTTTATGGTGATACTTGCCCATGTGAAGAGTACATACAAATTAAAAAAAAGATACATCATCTAATACATCAAAAATTTTCAGAGCTGCAATGTACCAATCTCCTGCCACCTACCCTAAGCAATGTCCATTTCAGCTTTACCTTAGAAGCGTTATTATATATGTTACGGTTGAAATGCTTACATGGTTACTTTATAAACTAGCTGGATATTATACAAACTATCCAAATGCCTGGTTATTTTAGTGGAAAGTAATCTTTCAATTAAAATATCAATGAATGTTGGTTAATTTGTATTATATCCAGACAGTTTGTAAACTAGCCACAAATTGTAAAGTACAAACCACAAAAGGATTCCACAAATTAACCAGGGGTCTTGGGTAGTTTACAGACTAACCACAGTATTTTGATAAAGTGTGAACTATATTCCTGGTAATTATGTAATAACTAACTCGTTGGTTACCATGCAAAATAAGCCATTACCTTTGGTTAATTTAATTTAAATAATCCCTAGCAAAAAATAGGGTCCCCTAACGAGTTATACATAAGTAGAAATTTCAGTTCACACAATATCCAAATACTATACAGTTTGTAGACTAGCCAAAAACCCCAGCCAATTTGTGGCTTGTACTTTAATGGAATTCTTGGCTAGTTTACAAACTGCTGGATAGTATAGAAACTAACTAAAATTTATTGCTATTTTAATCAAAACGTAACTTTTCACTAAATTAATCAAGTATTTGGATAATTTAGATGCTATCCAGCTAATTTACAAACTATCCATGTAAGACACTTTAACTGTAACATATATAATTAGGTATGCAGAAATGTTGTGCAAACTCAAAGGCAAAAAAAGTTATTTGATTCATCCATAGGCTAAGGATTAGGGCATTATTGTTAAATCATATTGCACAGATTTATTTCTTGTCTGTAGAATTATTGCATCTTCATTATTTTCTGTGGTATAGCATTGCAATGCCATTTTCATATATGTATGTACAACGAAAAGCTGATAATGGTAAATGTAGATTCATTTTCACTATGAAGTATGTAATCTGTTTAGCTGCATTTATGTTATTAAAACAAAGTTTAATTTATTTAAGATAAAGTTTAAAATTGTACCTATCACAAGTAATATATACCTATTCCATCAAGTCGTCTAAACTCCTGAGGATTTATTTTGATGGCGAACCTATATAATAATGCACTGATTCTTGCATCACTGATTTATTTATGTTTGAAAGAAAGACAAACACATAATTTGTTTAATTTCTCCTTCATTTCTTCTAGCTTCTTACTCAAAAAAATAATTTTCAGCTTCTGTACTTCTGTATTTACAGAAGCTTGTTGATGCTAAGCAAGCCTCATCAATTTGTCTTTCAACTATGACCTATGACTGTTTCATGAAGCTTGTTTCCTGTAAATAATGAGATTTAAAAGAAAACAGTTTATAAATGGTTTTTATTTTTACAAGATACACATAATTTGCAACCAGTTTACTTTGGTTTCTCCATTTGTAAATTATCATACACAGACCTTAACATACCCAATATTTCCACACTATCTGCTTAGATGATAAACTTTCTTTCTACCAACTGGCAAATAAAGTAATCACTTCAATTTGTTAGGTTTTGTAGAGCCCCTGCTTGAGGCTTTATCATAGTATTATGATTTATTATTTTCAACAATGGTGGTCCATTTTTGTATGCCCATGCTTGAAGTAATAAAAAAAACACACCAGACGATGCATCGACAGCTCTCTACTTTTTCTTCTGAAAAAAAAGAGATGATTTGTGGCATTTTTAGGTGATTTCAATGTAAATTTTTTAAATATAAGTAATCCCATAATGCACTGTTTTGAATCTTTTGGTTTTTCACAAATCTTGGACGTTCCTACCAGAATAACCAGTAATTCTCAGACTCTGATTGATCCTATATTTATTTCAGATATTCAATTAGTTGACACATGTGGTACCTTATCGGTACACGGCATTTCAGACCATGACTTAACATTTACTAAAATTAAAGTACCTCCTTTTCACATTAGTCCAAAACTCATTGAATATAGGTGTTTTCGTAATTTTGATATCAACAAATTTTTACTGGATTTGATTTCATTACCGTGGCATAACATAATTTCTGAAACTGTCATTGACACTAAAATTGAACTATTCAATAAATATATACTTACTGCATTTGATATGAATGCCCCTTTTGTAAAAAAAAGGATAACTAAGAGACCAGCACCTTGGCTCACTGAAAATTTGAAGATTCTTAAAAAAGAAAGGAACAAGGCTTTGAGCAAATTTAAAAGAACTAAACTAGAGTCAGACTTTAATAGATATAAGGAGCTTCGTAACCTTACTCTTGCAGTTACAAGAAGTGAACGTAAGGCCTACCTTAATCATATACTAAAGCACTATGATCCAAAAACTTCATGGAGAGTTCTTAAAGATTTACAGGTTTATTCTAAACGTTCTGAACCTTTGCCGCCTGAACTATCGGACCCAAACGCTCTGAATAATTATTTTTCTACCTATTTACAAACTGTGAACAACAACAGTAATGAAAAAATTGAATTCTATAGTAAGAATACCTATGGCTCTCATTTGCATTTTTCATTCCGGTTAATAAGTGTCGACGAGGTTAATATTATATTAAATAGCATAAAGACTAATTCTTTCGGCATTGATAGTATCAACCTCAAAATGCTTAAACTGTGTAGTCCTTTTATTGATAAATACATCACACATATTATCAATTGTTGCATTGAGGCATCATATTTTCCCGTTTTATGGAAAACAGCTCTTGGGATCCCTATTCCTAAAAAATCTAAGCCGGAGGACTTCTCTGACCTAAGAGTGATTAGCATGTTGCCTACTGTTTCCAAAATTTTTGAAAAACTACTATACCTACAAATTAATGAGTATTTCACTAGTAATAATTTGCTGCCCGATTCTCAGTGTGGATTCCGCTCTGGCAAAAACACTCAGATTGCCCTGGCCACTGTGTCTAACGACATTATAACGGCATATGATCAATCATTATGCAGTGCTCTGATTCTTCTTGACTACTCCAAGGCTTTTGACACCATTAATCATGAGCTACTTTGTAGCAAATTAAGATTCTTTGGTTTTGATGAACCATCCGCTTTTCTTATATGGAACTATTTACTTAGGCGTTCACAGAAAATTTCAGTAAATGGGCTTCACTCATCCAGCATTGACATACTATCAGGAGTTCCGCAGGGTTCCATTTTGGGACCTCTGTTGTTTATCATTTATACTGCAGATATAATAAACAATATAAAAAACTGTAAGGTACAAGCATATGCTGACGACACCCAACTTTATTGTAACTTCCATATTCGTGATGCAGGTACTGCTGAATTAATTATTAATAAAGAACTTGAGTATATTTCAAGCTTATCACATGAGCACAGCTTACAACTAAATTCAAGTAAGTCTAAAATAATATTTTTTGGTAGCAAGATGAATGTTGAGCTATTGAAGAATGTCATGAATATTAAAATTAAGGATAAGTCGTTAGAGATAAGTGAGTCTACCAGGAATTTAGGTTTAATTATTGATAATAGTTTGCGTTTTTCACTGCATGTTCAAACAATGATTAGTAGAGCTTATGCATCTCTGAAGTTGATCTATAGCAATAGGCATATACTTGGATTTAAAATAAAGAGAATGTTATGTGAGTTAATGGTGCTGAGTCACTTTAACTACTGTGACTTTATTTATGGTCATTGCTTAACGCAAGTCGATAGTAAGCGTATTCAAAAGGTGCAAAACAGTTGTTGTAGGCTTATTTATGGTATCAGAAAATATGATCACATTTCCCATAAAATTAAGGAATGTGGTTGGATTAACATGGAGGGTAGGAGAAAATTTCATCTCAGTACATTCACACATAAGCTACTCACTTGCTCCACCTCTTCAACATATCTGCAAAAGAAATTCATACCTCGAACTAAAGTGCATACCAGAAATATAAGGCATAAAGCTGGTTTTACTATACCTCAACACAAAACATCTATTTTCCAAAGATCATTTATTTACAACGCAATAAAGAACTATAATTTGCTGCCAGAAGAATTCAAAATGCTCAACATAAATAAATTCAAATATAAACTAAAAAAATATTTGTACGATCGTCAGTAGGTAATAAGGATGACACGGATTTGTTTCTGGTTTATTATGCTCATAGTTGTTATCAGTTTGTTCGACAGCTTTTTAGGACCCCTTTGTTATAATCGTCTCTTTGTTGTCAACCTGAAGTGCGCATCGCTACCATCTCTCAATCTAATTTAAATTTGTAATTTAATTTTTGGGCACTCTGCCCTCTGATGGTTGAATTGAATAGCCCTAGGCTAGATTCCGCCATCAGTATAACAAAATTTGTTAAAATATGTTGTTTAATATTTAATAAAAGTCGTTTATTATTATTATTATTATTATTTTGTTATTAAATTGTTACATGTCAAATGTAGATACACAGACAGATAAGTAAATAACCTATTTTTATCTCTTTCAATTAGAAGTAATGTGAGGGATATACAAGGCAATACAACCAAGTCTCTTTAATATTGGATCACTTACCGCAGTAAACAAAAAATGCATTCTTGTTTTTCGTTGTAATCAACAAATTCGTTGGTTTTTTAATGCCTGCGATCGGGAGCTGGAGCATACATACACTATTGATTCGCTTATTTCCACGTATTTCAACTTTTAAAAGTAGTAGTAAAAGCATAAAAATAAAGTGATCCTTAACCAGTGGCCTGGCCTAGGCCCCAGTCGGGACCATCGAGAGCTACCCTCCATGGTCCCGCCCCAGTGCCCCCAAAAAACAGGTGACGGTGACGACTGACGTCTACTCTATTGTCAAAATCAGTGATTTAGGGTTTTCAGTAATGCCAACCTCGAACGTATATGCTACCAACCTAAGGCTATCAAGGTCCTAAACGTCTCCCAACAATCCCGTGCAACAATCCCAACATCGAAGTAGGCGGCCAAGCGAGGGTTGAGTCGCGAAGCGAGGGTCGCTTGAATTAGAATCAGGCCTCGGACCATACACACGCTCAGGCGACCGGACGTGGGCGGACCATTCAGTTCGAACTGACAGGCCTGCCGGAACGTGTGTAGCCGACATTAATATGGGATAAATAAAGTTATAAATATTTTCAGGGTTTTCCAGCTACCAAAGGAGATCAGAGACCGTGTGCTGGTGTCCGGTGCAAATGCTCTGACAGATGGCAGCTTGGAGACTCGCAACTTCGGGAAGAGCATGATATCTCAACTCATAACACATCCTCATTTCCAGAAAGGCCTTCTGGACGCAGTTCCCCAAACGACCTTGAGGCACATCGCAAAGACATTAAGTGCAATAAAGAGTAGTACAATGGGCACGTGAAATATATAGATGTAGGTTAGAACTTTAATGGATAGAGCTAGTATGTGAAAAAATTATATGAGAGGAATAAGCTATGCACGATTGGCAAAGTTGAATCTGGAGTGCCAAATCTCCAATACAACTAACAGAGAAGGGACATACAGACAAAGCCATCAGGTAAAAAGGGACACCTAACCCTCCGTGCATTCTACATTCCCACTATACAGGGTGTCCAGTTAGTGTGTAATCCTTCGATATCTCGCGTGGTATACCTGATAGAAGAAAATGTCAAATAAAAAAGTTATTTGGTTAATTAAGACGCATATCCTAGAAATATTTTGAAATAAACAGGGTGTTGCGGGAAAGTACGATAGTGATCAACTTAATTTTTTTATAACGAACCATAACTTTTTCTTAAATTCTTCTAGTTTCCATCATTCATCTCTATTGAACCCTAAAATATTCTTGGGATCGATTGCGACGTTGCCAAGTTATAATTTATTTTCTATTAATTTCCGGATTTGCAAGGTCGCAAGTAATACGTCCAAATTGATATATTCCTTTAACTTTTCTCAACAATGTTATTCAGCAAATTACTTGAATATTAAGTGGACATTATTTTGGATGTTACCAGCAATTTGTATCTACAGGGTGTTTTTGGCAGAATTTTAAATTACGGCAACATGAAGGTCATTTTACTTTGATATTTTAAAGTAACACCCTGCATTTTTTATTTTAAATCGAAATATCTACTAATACCCTATCTCGCGTTGTAAGATTTTTTTCGCGTTTGCGACGTTGCCAAGTTATAAATTATTTTTTCAAATTTTTAAACAAATGTCCCCGACTTTATTTATTTTAAATAGAATCCTCTACTTATTTTTTATTGCAGTGAATCGCGCATGTCGAATTTAGTAAGATCTCACAATTTCAAAAATTTGTTTCTATTAATTACTGAGATGCGGCAACACCGCTTTTTCAGTAAACGGTACCGGAACGCTTAAATATTTCCAAAACTGCCACAGCTGGAAGGGTGAAATTCAATACTTGGGGATACTTGACATACAGAATTCAAAAACGCTAACATCAGTGTGGTCAGATTTATCACTTTTACGTTAGACTTCATAAATAGGGCATTCCATTCAAAATTATGACATAAAATTGGTAAATCTGACAACACCGATGTTAGCGGTTTTGAATTCTGTATGTTCAAAAACCCCCAAGTATTGAATTTCACCTCTCCAGCTGTGGCGGTTTTGGAAATATTTAAGCGTTCCGGTACCGTTTACTAATAGAAACAAAATTTTGAAATTGTGAGATCTTACTAAATTCGACATGCGCATTTCGTTGCAATAAAAATAAGTAGAGGATTCTATTTAAAGTAAATTAAAATCGCGTATATTTGTTTGAAAATTTCGAAAAATAATTTATAACTGGGCAACGTCGCAAACGCGAAAACAAATATTACAAGGCAGATAGGGTATTAGTAGATATTTCGATTTGAAATAAAAAATACAGGGTGTTACATTTAAAAAAACAAAGCAAAATGACCTTCAAGTTGCCGTAGTTAAAAATCTGCCAAAACACTCTGTAGATACAAATTGCGGGTAACATCCAGAATAATATCCACTTGATATTCAAGTAACTCGCTGTATAAAATTATTGAGAAAAGTTAAAGGGGTAATCAATTTGGACGTATTACTTGCGACCTTGCAAATCCGGAAATTAATAGAAAAAAATTATAACTTAGCAATGTCGCAATAGATCCCAAAAATAATTCAGGGTTGAATAGACGTCAATGATGGACATTAGAAGAATTAAAGAAAATGTTATAGTTCCTTATAAAAAAATTAAGTTGATTACTATCCTACTTTCCCGCAAAACCCTGTATATTTCAAAATATTTCTAGAATATGCATCTCAAGTAACCAAATAACTTTTGTATTTGGCATTTTCTTCTATCAGGTATACCTTGCGAGATATCGAAGAATTACACACTAACTGGACACCCTGTATTCCCATCCAGGCGCAGTATATCACCAGTTAAGGTGGAGCGCATTGATGTGTTACTTAAAGCAAGTACTGCATGTTGCCAGATTATAAATATGCTTGTAGCCAACTTTTGGCATGAATATCGCCAAAAAACGTCAATCTTTGGCCTGAACATCTCCAGAAATGGCGACTTCGGGGTTGTGAATGTGAAAATTGTCAAAGCCGTAACGCCCTATATTCTGTAGGTGAGCTACAGAACTGCCAAAACATTTTAAACAGTGATTATCCTATGACCTGAGCTCAAGGTCATACCTGTTGTCTAAGCTGAGGACTATTGTGGGTCCTGCTGCTTAAAAGGCCTTGGACTCCTGAGAAGATTTCATCAAAACTGGGACTGTTTCAGCACTCTAAGCTTACACACAGAATAATCTGTCGTTTTGTCGTAGACTTACGCTTGAATTCGATGGGACGTTACACTCAACATTCCTCAAACACAGCGACGTTTTCTCCAATGGGAAGTGTATAGTTGGTAGCGAATGGACTAGTATCATGAATTTTATTTCTGGTTGCATATGATAGAGTACGTCATAAAAAGCATCTCATTTTTTTCTCCGATTTTTTTGGGCACAGGAAAGCCGTGAAAATGAGGAAAATATTTGAATTCTCCTAGGGCAGTGACGTCACTGCCCTATAGGCGAACAGCCAATCAAAGGACAGATATGTGTGCTGTGTTGCCGCATTCTGATGGCGCGCGGAGCTGTACGCGGGCTGGCTCATCTATCTTGTCTTCTGTTCCCGTCTGATATGTTTTGTGGTTTTAATGTCCCGTGATCCGAAATTCCAGGGCTGTTCCAAATTACGGTTCTATCACCGTCCTAGAACTGTTTTCATCATGCCCCACCCATTTTGTGATTCTAGAATCGATGATTGGTTGGTACGCTGGTGGACCAACCAATCATCGTTTTGAGAACTGTAAAATGGGCGGGGCATGATGAAAACAGTTCTAGGACGGTGATAGAACCATAATTTGGAACAGCCCCTCCGAAAGCTAAGTTAAGGTTCCTGATCCGTCAATCCTGTCAATCAATCGTCATTCGGTCATTGTCATTTCCAAATTCCATTGGGCTTTGGCTGTAATTTTCAACAATCTTAAAGTTATTATTATTTGTTTGCGTTTATTTGTACAGGATATCCTTTTATTCCATTTTACTAGGTTTCAAGTTATTTTATCATAACATAGCCAACAAGTATGGGTAAAATCGATAGTGGATTCACAAACGCCGATTCAGATAACCTGCCTAAAGTTGATATGGCTATGGTGAACGACTTTTATGTGGATAATATGCAGTTCTTCAATACGAAGATGAGAAATATGAAAGCTAAGAAGTGAGTTTCAAATTATTTATAACACTTTGGATAGCAAATAACATGTTTATGTGAAATGTAAATGTTTTGCGAGTCGGAGCTGTTCTTGGCAACAATGCACTGCTGATAATTGGCGCGGTTGGCACTGATTGGCTGAATTTGAATTCCTTTCTTTAAACTTTAGAATGGAATTACTAAAAAACAAAATGATGTAGAAAGTAACGAAATGCAGCAGAACGTTTATTTGTGTATGCACTAAGCGGCCATAATAATTAAATCATTGTTCTTAACCTCGTGATACTAGTCCATTATATCGTATTGTCGATTCAACTACAAGATGCCATTGGATTCCAATGAATGATTCAATCGCAGCCTGTCGTTGAATCGAATCTGGGTTTGGTAATTGATTCTAAACTACTTTCTTTTCCTTGGACCAACAGATTTTATTGCGAGGACAGCTGATTGATTCGTTTGAATGTTTAATGGTGTGATTTTGTGTGAAGTTATAAGGAGCATGATATATAGGAATTAGAAAAGGCCTGCACCAGTTGTTGCATTATTACCTGAAATATAACTGTCTGACTAATCTAAATACCTACATTCAAATGTGGGTGTTAGCTCTTCTAAGTCCCAATTTCTCAGTAGGTCCTCCATTTAAGATATAACTGGACACATTTAAATCACACAATTGCTGATGCAAAACCACGGGATGACACAACCCGGCTAACACCGAAACAACACAACGGAACAACTTCGTCCATGTTGACGAGTTCACGGCGATAGTAGCACTGAGATCATCCCCCTATTCTTTATTCTTACCTTCATTGAATCGAGCTATCAGTCCCGCCGAATACTGATTATAGTTCAGCGAACGACAAGGGCCATTGAATTGCTGTTGCAGTAATAATTTTTGTACATTAAATAGATTGTATGCTTTGCTTAAATTTTTTCGAAAACAAAAAGATGTTTTGATTGCATTATATGTCAATACTGGTATTAGAAGGATTATACATATCGTTATAACGAATATAAAATTATTTTGAATTTATTGGCGTACCTGTGATTACTTCGAATGTAAGGATTGAATTCTTTCAATGACATGGACTTGAAACAACTGTAAATATATTTAAAGTGATGGAAAAACATCCAAATACTAACAATTAATTGGAAACGCAACAGTATTTTTTTCTGTGTACTAGCTTCACACAACGCTGTACTTCTCAGTTGGCCACGAAGCTATTGGTGGCGACGAGTGTACAGTTGAAAATACATAAACATTACTACGTGATTGTTTTATACTTCATTAAAACAAATTAAGTATTAAAGTATTTACTCTTTGTCTATCTGATTGGAATTAAAACAACTCATCTAGTGAGATCAGTTTATTTTAAAACTTCTAAGGGTGACTTGCTAATTGTGAATCAACTCCAGCTTTTCAAATAATCTTTGTTTTGAGCTTTCGTGACAATATTAACTCTTTGTCTGATTGGAATTAGAACATCTTCCCAGTGAAGTCGCCAACTCGCTGTATGTTTTGCGCCACCAAAAGTCGCCAATCGCCCAGCTACAATCTTTGGTCGCTAACTCGATTTTGAAATCGCTACTTCAGCGGAAAATCGCCACACTTGGCAGCTCTGAGGAACAAGTGTTCTAAAGAATGGAAGTGGGAGGTAGGTTATGTGTTCTCTTTTCAACCTGTCAACGGCTATCTGCTAATATGCGTCCGATGCGTTGTATCGGCATTCTAGATTCCGGCTTGCTAGTCGTGTACAATTAGGTTCACTACTCCAATTTCCAAACTAATTCTTATAAGATTTGGTACAAAGGAAATGGGAGTAGTAACTTTTTGACCGGGGGGAGGGTACTGTTGGAAAGATTCCATTAAATTGAGTCTGATTCTAAAATACGTTCTCTGGATATATTACGGCCGAATAAAAAGAATTTTTAGAGCATGTAATTTTCATGATCGCACTTTCATATATCTCATGAATACAACGCTTACAAATTATTTTTTACTATCGAAACACATTTTTTTTGTAGTTTAAAAAAATCTTCTTCGGGAATTTCTGTTTCACGGAAACACATTTTGTATCTCCTGAGTAACCAACCGCATGATTTCCTTCCCATATATTCGCTAGAAAAATAAGTGCTATGGAATGACACCCAAGATACCTTGATAAGCAAAAATGTTCCTTTTATCAGACTTTTTATCCTAATATATTGTTTAGTTTTGCCTTAAAAGTGAATCAGGTTGACATATTCAGTGACCTTCTCGTTCTTCATAGCATAAGGTGATCTGATTTTCGATGAGCTCAACTATAGTTGACCCATAGAATGGAACTATACTAGGAAATGCCAAATTACCTCATAGCTTATGCCACAAATATAATATATGCTTTCAAGGAAAGAATTTCATTTACAATTACATTACAATCAAGAACTAAAGTGTAAAGTCACTTGGAACATCAAGTCCTTATAAAATTATATCCGTTTGTGTTTGAAGACGCATGTTTGGCTAAGTTTACAAAGCCGCTACCAATAGGTTGCCTCATAAAAATGAAAAATAGAGTTTGTCCAACTCATCGTCTTTTTCATTACCCCCAATTTGGCCAGAACTACAAATATTCAGGAACCTCTACGGCACTTAAGTGCATAGGTTGAGTTTCTGATTCTCGCTTGATAATGCCACTTCAGTTTTACTAAAATCAGTTAGATATCATGTGTGTCAAACAGTGAGATCACACTCTCGAATGCAATAGGTGCACATCTGGATAACTATGTGAACTGAACCACCAGCTTTTTTCCGAAAGAAGAGAAAAGAAGGTGACTAAAAATCTCAAAATTGTAAAAACGACGTTTATAGAGATTCCATCTACTATGGCTTCACAGCTTATTCCTTCCCAAATAGTAAAATTTTTCTAGCGATTGTACAAGAACATCAGAATGAGTGTATCAACAGATAGACAGATGGCTGCAGTCCTGGATTTGTCAATAGGCTGTACAAACCTCGGACTAGGGATGGCAGATTTCAGGAGACGCTCACTCGATTTCAGAAAATAAAAGTCAAATAAGGTCACGGGTTTTCTCATGGTTTTTTAAACTAATAATACGTTAAATCCATATAGAAATTCATTCTTATCAAAAATTGTCAATCTCGGGTACCTAAAACATAAAAACATGACGCATGAAGCATCGATTGAAGAACCTGAAATACCCTACAGATCTAGAGATTATTTCAGAGTGAACACGTTTTTGGTCCTCCTTGATAGACTAAGGTCTGAAATAGAGAGATGACATAATGATTACTTAAACTTTAAAGAAATTTTTTTAACAAAAATTACTAAAATTTCAATTCAAAGCGTTACAAAAAAGCGTAGTGCCTTGTGAAATATTATACCAATGTTTTAGAGGACAATTTGTTTGGACATTCTCACATTCATACTTTTTCTAATAAAACTGTAGCGTCTGCAGTGATGCCTGGACCAAACTCACTGCTCTCAACGTTTCTCAACGTTTTTGAGAAATCAATTTCTGTTTAATGCCTACCCTAATTTGGGCATAGCTCTCACTTTTTGAAGAATTAAAAATTATCAAAGATCTCCATTGTCTCAAGAAAAAATGAATTCTTAAGCTCTTCTCTACATAGAAGCAGAGATAATGAATACCCTAAACAACTATGATGATATTATAGACGATGTTGCTATTAAAAAGTCTTGTAGAAAGTTGTAATTCATGTTTATTGTTTGGCCTCTTTCAGAATGAGTAGTTCAGTCGTTTATTTGTCTATGTTGCCTTCCTTAACTACAATGTAAAATTATTAGTTTAGAAAAGTGCATGTGTGTCGGAAACAAAGCTTACATTCATAAAAACTATAAAACCGACTCTGGACGACTGACAGACAGACGAAGCGATGGAAATAACTGAAATAAAGTACCCAAAATCGAAAATTATCTCTATTGCATATGTGAAGTGGATCTTATCATATCGCATCTGTGAAGTGGATCTTATCATAGCATTGCTAAGGAGATACAAAGTGCATTTGAAACAGTAACACGCATAAACATCAGAAAGTTAGATTCTAGGTTAACAAAATGTTGAAGTTCACCTAAAATATCATTTATAATCTCTATACGTAAAGTAATTAGCTGGGAAACAGTTGCAATAAATATAGATAAAAGTGAGCAATTAGCATAGGATTATATTTTATATCAACCGACAGATGTTTGTACATATTTCAAATAACATATCTATCCGATAAAATAATATATCTAAGCTTATACCAGTAGCGCTTGCATTAATGTATTAGTCATTATTTGCTTTTAAATTAGCTTTTAATATGTATAGCTGTTACTATTGATACTTTATATTTTGTTCTTGTGTTTTTATAATATAATACTGGATGGACCTCATCCTATATGGGATAATATTTTTACTGTTATACGAATTTAAATACACGTGTTTTCATAAAATGTTATGTTCTTTTTCTTTGACGCTTTCCGAAACCGCAAATTATGTTCACTAGTTATTCCACTTGTGCAGCTGTCATACAAGATGAGAATGCAAATACAATTTTTTTGTCGACCTATAATATGTCTCCTCATTTTCCATTTAAGTGACATCGTCTGGACTACCGTTGATGAGATCAACCTACATGATCTGGAAATGCTGAATCTTGAAGATATGTAAATGTGCAGCTGCAAGAATAGTTAGTTAGCAGACAGAGTATTTGATTAATGTGTTAGGTCTTGCTATATAGTCCTGAATTGGAAGAAGCTACATTGCGCCGTTATTGCAAAATTTATACGATAAATGATTGCTTAAGGTACTAACAAGCATGAAATGTTCAGAAATATGAAAGTCTGATTTTTAAGTGGAACTATATTCGATATACAGGTATAATACTCTGTGAGATTTTCCTAGTTTTTGAGAGATTTTAAAGGTGCCTAAAGATCATTTGTAGTTCATTAACCTGTGTATAGAAGTCGTTAGAATATACAACCTTCTCAAATAAGTTTTTTCAGAAAACTGCAAAATAAGCGAGAGACATTTACTAATTTAGAATTAAAAACGATAAAGTGAAAGTGACCAGTGCTAACTTAACTTAAAATTAACATAAACAGATTACGTACGTTTTGATATACAAGTCCAGACTTCCCTTATTTGATTCTGTATCTCGCTTATTTTTTAGCTTTCAGAAAAAAGTTATTTAATAAAAACTGTTAATTTCAACGACTTCTATACACAGTTCAAAAAAAAGTATCACCTTAGGGCTCATCACCTTGTAAATTATAAGGACTCACCCTGTAAAACATATTATAATTAAAATCTTTCTATCTAACAAATAAATCCGACAGTAATTCTCGAAAATCTCTATAAATGATGTCTCCAGTGACAAACAATACCGCCAGCTTCATGGCCTGCAAATTTCCAGCGTAGACCTATTGTTCACGTACGCGAGGTACCTGGGTGCAAAGCGAAATATTTTTAAGAGAAGCTTAAATAAAGATGTACAAATGGCTTCTGAGCATATATACTATGGGTCTTCTGATACTCTGCGTACGTTGCGTGTCTAGTCAATATTTATACATAAATTTCATTTGTACGGAACTTAATGATCAACAAAGTTCAGCAGGATTGTAAAAAGTCGTCTCTAAGACATTTTTTACATATTTCATGCTATTGTAGAAATCAGATATATATGAGTTGTTGTATTCCAATGAATAATTCAATCGCAGCCTGTCGCTGAATCGAATCTTTGTTTGGTAATTGATTCTAAACTACTTTCTTTTCCTTGGACCAACAGATTTTATTGCGAGGACAGCTGATCGATTCGTGTGGATGTTTAATTGTGTGATTTTAAATGAATTTATAAGGAGCATGATATCAGAATTAGACATAAGCCTGCATCAGTTGTTACATTTTTACTTGAAATATAACTGTCTGACTAATCTAAATAGCTACATTCAGATGTGGGTGTTAGCTCTTCTAAGCCCCAATTTCTCAGTAGGTCCTCCATAACTGGACACATCTAAATCACACAATTGCTGATGCGTTACGCAAAACCACGAGATGACACAACACGGCTAATACCGAAACAACACAACGAAACAACCTCGTCCATGTTGGCGGGTTGGCGGCGATACACTGAGATGATCCCCCTGTTCATTTTTACCTTCATTGAGTCGGGACATGAGTTCCGCCGAATACTGATTATAGTTCAGCGAACAACAAGGGCCATTGAAACAAAATTAATTTTTATCAGGTGAATTATCACGAACTGCTGTTGCAGTAATAATTTTTATACATTGAATAGATTGTATGCTTTGCTTAAATGAAACATAGGGTAAATTTCGAAAACAAAAGGATGTTTTGATTGCATTACATGTCAATATTGGTATTAGAAGGATTGTACGTATCGTTAGATCGAATATAAAATTACAAACATCCAAATACTAACAATTAATTGGAAACGCAACAGAATTTTTTTCTGTGTGGTTGCTACCGATGATACTTGTCAGTATATCGCTTCGTAGTTAATAGAGACTGTATGTGCTTCTACTGCGGGGATGAAGATGACAACGTAGAACATAGAATTTTCCAGTGTAGCAGATCGTGGGAAGAAAGACAGTTGTATAGCGTAAATACTCAAAAGCGAGTCTAACTGCAGCAGCATAGCGGCCTTTCCTGGACAGGTCCTCTCGCAAAAAAGATGTGAGATTCCTGCACTGCACTGCAGGAAGAATTAAATAGGGAAAATCTGTAAGTGTGACTGCCTTACCACAAGTAATGCGCAAGTATCTCCAGGTGGTGAACGCATAGAAAGGTAGGGTTGGCCTTTTTTAGTCAGTAGTGACTTTGGTCCGGTCCAACATAGCGTACGTTTTGCCCACCATAAAAAAATTGCCGCGAAGATTCACTTGCACGCGTTCAAGTTTCTCAAATTCCTAGCATTTGGCGTAGACGGCTTCTACCTCCGCAAGGTCGCAAGGGATTTCATATACTTTATTTATAATAATAATAATGTCGTCTTTATTTTGCTACAATTACATCGTAACAAAAACTATAGGAAACCTCATTGGCGAAGTTTAGCTAGCACTACCCTTACACTTAACCAATGAGATTAGCAACATATTTCAGAAATTACAGATAATTTTGAGTTGCACAATTCAGTTACAAAAAACAGGTATCAGATACGAATCTTATAATATCAAAAGGGATAAGATGATTAAAACAAACCTAATATAGTTTGTATAGTATGTCTATTATGATTCAGCTGTTAGGTAAGTAGTTGAATATAAAACATTTGAATTTTTGTCGAAAAACTGATGAGGAATATTGTTTATACATAAAGAACTATCAATAATAGCAACGTTATAATATGAAAAACTTCGTTTCAATAATCTCGTAGTATGTTGTGTCATTATGATAGTTTTATTGTGTATATTAATATTAAATGAAATTTTTTCTCTGAGATAAAGGGGCTGTGACGTTAGCGATAATTTATGTACTAAAACTGAATAATGATACTTCACGAAGTCATTAATTTTGAGCCATTTAAGGCTATTAAGTCGAAACATGGTCAAACTTACGCATTCTAAAAATAAATCGAACACAATTGTTTTGTATAATTCGGATTACTTTCTTAGTGAGGTAGTCCAAACAGGGAAAGTACAAAATATTACAGTAATTTAAGCCTGACTGATATTAACAACGCCTCACATTTATAATTTAAGAGAAATCTTTTAGCAATCAAAGCTACATGTAGAGTGGTTTCCTTTTCGTTTTTGAGATATTTTTGAAAAACTAAAATGTCGCCTTTTCTTAAATCAGCTGTAACATTAGTCAAAACTGTTTCCTATTTATGACAAACTCTGTGTATTTAGATATACATACCATTATTTTTATTATTTATTTTTTCATATCTCACATTTTTGTGCTAGCAGGAAATGAGGACTCTTACAAAACATTCCTGACTGACTCAATTTATTATCTTTCTCACTATTCTGCACGTTTTTACGATAACTGATTTTGGTACTTTTGTTGGTAGCTGCAGTGCTTCTCCTAGCTAGTTGCCTTGCTTTATAATGCTTATATGTGAGACAGCCAAATGAAGTCATGCAATCCACATAAACACGACAACAAATCATGTATGATGCACGTATTATTGTGATCCTGTCTTATGGTGTTGATCGTCTTCATTAATTTTATTTCTATCGAACGCATCAATAATGCATGAAGTTCATCGAATACAGTCGTGATAATAGATGCATCCAGCCTATTATGTCACTCTAATATCTTTGAACGTCATATTCATCATACTCCGGATGAAAAATTATACATAGATATGTGTATAGTTCATTCATAAATTGATACCAAAAGGGCCCCCATTCACTGTTGGCTTGAGTATTTTGATCAAATAGCTATTAATTCTAAATTTATATAATAATGATTAATGGTTTGGTCAAGCAACATGGTTTCATACTCCCATCAGAATTATAATGAATTATATTGGTTATTATTGGTGCTAGATCACATTATTTGATCAAATTACGAGTATGTGGATTGTAGCAGTCAGTAAACCTTTGTCAGTTAGCAATGATTCTTTTTTTCTGACGCTAACAAATTGAGTTCGAATTATAAAACTTTGAAAGAAAATTTTGGAAAATTTTAATACGGTGGAAAATCTTGAAAATGTCGAAAATATCAAGAATTAAAAATACTTCCCAGGTAACATTTGAAAATTCTGAGAATTTCTATAAATGTTAAAAAAACCGTGCATTTTGTTTTGATAAATACATGGATAACGCCTAATGTTTGTTTAAATAATCCTCAATAAATAGTAAGCGAATTACAAAAAAATTGTAATATGGGCCATTCTTTTTGAACCATATTTTAATTTTCAAGGAACTCCCCCCCCCCCATTAACCTTACTTTTTTGTCTCGTCCCTTTGGTCACCGTCCAATATCCCTAATAAAAAAATCACAACGTTCTATCTTTAACGCAAGCCTCTCTACATGACAACATGCTATTTTTTATTATTAGGTACTATTAATATTATTTCAACGAAATGCACGCAATGCTTCAAAAGTTATGATGATTTCCAATAAAAACGACAAAAATATTTAAGCTGTCAACATAAGGCAAACACATTTTTACTTCCCACACCGATAGGTGAGGGGAGTATTGTGATCGCGAAAATTTTCGATTTTGAGATAATACGCTTTTTGGGCGTTTTATGATGTCTACATAACGAAAATCCACGTCACTCATTTCCGTCGGTCTGTCTGTCTGTCTGTCTGTCTGTCGGTCTGTCTGTCTGTCTGTCTGTCGCTTTTTTCTAGCCTCGTAATCTCAGCAACCGATGCATGGATTGTGATGAAATTTGGGCAGCGATATGCTGTGGGGTCGTAGTAGGTAATGTTCCTATAATTTTGGAAATCGGTGCATAGGCGGCGGAGTAATTAGCAAAAAATAAAAAAAAAATAAATATTGCTGAAACTTCGTTTTTAGGCGTTTTAGGGGTCCCTGATCATTTTCTACTTTTTTTTTGTTGGGGGTGAAATTGGGGTGGTTGGGGGGTGGGGGGTTGTAAAATTGAAAAATTTGTTGCTTTCATAATATACTACCCACTGACCTGTGAAGGAAGACCTAGCGACATAAATAACTTTTTTAGGTCTATCCGAACATTGCCTTATGCCTATTACAGAAACTAAAGGACTTAGAATTTTTCCGATGTATACAGGCTGTCCATTTAGTGTGTAATTCTTCGATATCTCGCAAGGTATAGCTGATAGAAGAAAATCTCAAATACAAAAGTTATTTGGTTACTTGAGACGCATATTCTAAAAATATTTTGAAATATACAGGGTGTTGCGGGAAAGTAGGATAGAGATCAACTTGATTTTTTTATATGGAACTATAACTTTCTCTCAAGTTCTTCTAGTGTCCATCATTGATCTCTATTCAACCCTAAAATATTTTTGGAATCGGTTGCGACGTTGCCAAGTTATAATTTATTTTCTATTAATTTCCGCATTTGCAAGGTCGCAAGTAATACGTCCAAATTGATATATTCCTTTAACTTTTCTCAATAATGTTATACAGCGAGTTACTTGAATATTAAGCGGATATTATTCTGGATGCTACCAGCAATTTGTATCTACAGGGTGTTTTTGGCAGAATTTTAAATTCCGGCAACTTAAAGGTCGCTTTACTTTGTTTTTTTTAAATGTAACACCCTGTATTTTTTATTTTAAATCGAAATATCTACTAATACTCTATCTCGCCTTGTAATATTTTTTTCGCGTTTTTGACGTTGCCAAGTTATAAATTATTTTCCCAGATTTTTAAACAAGTATCGAAATAAAAAAGAATTGGACAGGCTGAGCTTTGAACCCGGACCAACGGATCCATTAGCCAACACTCTAACCACTAGGCCAGCCGGACATGCACCAGATAGTTTCAATAAGACATATCTGATCAGGTACTTACTTACTGGAATCTGTAATCTGATTTCAAACATTCAAAAAGATATTTATTTCGATCGTAGAGGTCGTCCTGAGCTGCAAACTTCATTCATCGGCTATATTGCAACAAATATACACTAGTTACTAGCAAGTATTTTCACGTTTGGTTGGGAATCTAGAATCTAGTATCGATGTAGGATGTCGTTGGTCAAAGGAGCATCTTAACCGCCATCATTACGTCACACGGGTTCGGGAGCCGTCGGCGTGTTTTCGGTACACGATTCAAAAATCCATTTTTATTTTGATATAACTTTTGAATTATTGCGAAAAAAAAGAAAACAAAAACGGTTTTGTTATAAAACTTATATATGATCTTTCGATTTATCACAAAAAAAATATATTTTTTTCTTTATTCAAAACCTCAATTAGCATTAGTAGTGAATTATAATTTTGGGGGTGTAAATTAGAGCAAATATAGTATCTTTTCTTATTATTGCGTCACCCAATGAGGTATTTGTTTTTGGCCACGTGACGTCCGATTCAAAATTTTTAATGACACACCATGTATATTTGTGAATTTTTGTGCTCCTTCCGATGAAACAATTCCAACAAACTCGCATACTTGGAGTCTCAAGTGATTAATTCAAGAGCTACAGATACTTTTGTCTTGCTTATGGCGGTGCATCCGTAGTTAACCTCAAGACTTTTAAGAGCACTCTGCGCAGACAATAATTGTTGTTAATGATATACACAGTCAAGTACCTATAGTATTTAGTTAGTTTAGCTACTTGCTGACAAATTTCCAGGTATTTTACAAGCACTCGACCGATGTAGAGTATATAGACATCTATTTTCTGCTCTTCTACTTCCCACATCTATAGGTGATAGTCAAGTATTGTGACGGCAAACAATTTTTGCTTTGGAGACAGTAAGCGTTTTGGGCGTTTTATGACAACTACATAACGAAAATTCACGTCACTCATTTCCGTCGGTCTGTCTGTTGGGTAGCCATTTGAGTATGCGATGGGGTCGTAGTAGGTAATGCTGCTATGATTTTTGAAAATCGGTGCATAGGCGGCGAAGTAATTAGCATAAAACAAAAAAATCCAAATATTCCTCAACTTTAGCTTATCATTTTCCACTTTTCTTGGTTCCAAGGGGATTCCATAGCTTCATGCTATGGGTAAATAATAATTGCCGTGATGTATGGAAAGTACTGAGTCAATCGACTTCATGTTCTATTTTAGATTGTACATTGTTGTAATTGGTGGCTATGTTTTGGAATTTATTTTACTATAACCTGAACTTCTAATAATGAAATAATTAAAATTGTATTTCCAACGTACAATATTTCCACACCATAACTTCGCTCTTCCTAATCCCCGACAATCGAACAAATCCTCATAAGAAGAGAACAGCTAATCTTGTGCACCCATCTAATCCACCGCCCATCTGTGTCATATCCGAGATGCCCGGCGACCATCGACAATGGGCATATGGACACAATGGGACCGCTGATGGCACATACATCACCGACCCCGAAGAAAGGCTTAAAGAGATTCACCGGATCGGTCTATGCGTTTCCTTTTCGGTGTCAAAGTGTCACGCAAAGAGTTGCACGTCTACCAAACAGACCGATGACGTTGGCCTAAATGATCCATCATCAGTGTCCGCGATAGACGCGATACTGACGCGTGGTGCTCTCTTGAGATTTCCCGACTCGCACCGATGGGTTCCTTTATGCATACTGTTAGTAACCGTTTTGCAATTTTTAAGCTTCGTTCATTTTAAATTTTGAATTGAAGTCAATGATATTATAGGTTTTGATGTAAAAAGAATGGTAGTTTCCATTTAAAATCGTTACACATAAAATCAAAAAATGAAGTCAAGTTGATTGACTCAGTATACTTACATAATATGAAGCCATAGTCTGAGATCCCGTGCAATAAAATCATCACCTGTTAGACCAAAAAATAGTGTTGTGCCGCTAGGTCTTTCTTTCAGAGATCAATGGATAGCCTATTACGAATACGACACATTTTTGAGTTTTACAACCTCCCAACCACCCCAATTTCACCCTCACCCAAAAGTAGAAAATGATCAGCAGCTCCTAAAATGCTTAAAACGAAGTTTGAGCTGTTTTTATATTTTTTGTTTTTCTATTATTGCTGCGCCGCCAGTGATACGGTTTCTCTAAACCATAAACGTTTTTGACCCTCGCCACGGTAATATAGTGTAAAAATTTATTCAAAATCAATCTAATAGTTCCCACGATACACAAAGATGATAATTCATAAAGATACTATGACATGAGTCGGTATCCGATGTACCAGTACTAATCCGTAGGATCTTTTTTTGAGCAATAAATACATTCTGAGAATGAGCTGAGAATCCAGATAAACAAAACCGTAGCGCAGGAGGGATTCCACTTTTTTTGAAATTTCTTTTATATTACAACAAAAGTTTTACAATATATTTTAACATACAATTCTCTAAGGCAGTGTTTTAAACACTGGTATCGAGAATATACACATTGCGCCTAAAAACTAACAATGTATTGTATAGACCTCCAATAGCGACAGTTATTACATATTCAGTAGTGACAGTTACCTATATACACATTTACATATTTTTAACTCTGACGAGTGTTTATGTGCTTTTTCAGTCTTTTTACAAATGTGTTGCAGCTCATATTCTGATTTTTTAATGTACTTGGCAGCATATTATAAGCCCTTGATGACTGAGCAATGGGATTATTCAAGCCTTTGGTGGTACTGACATTGAACTGATGTATATCATTTTGTATCCTGGTATTGTACTCATGTACTGTATTATTAAAATGTATTAGCGTATTACATTTTTGATTTTTAGTTATAACTTTGTGTATATATTTACCAGTGGCGCTTCTAGGAAGTTTGTCTGGGGGGGGTAGTTACTCTATGGATAATGTAGTGAGCGCCGCCAAGGAGGCGGGGGGGGGGGGGGGTACAATAAACATCTTGTCAAATGAAGATATAATACGGTAAGAGATGAATGTTTATGAAATTAAAATTTTTCAGCCGCAAAGATCAAATTAAACATTACACAGGTATTTTCCATTTTGTTATTATAAGGAAAATTAACAAAACAAAACACATATAATAAAACCAGACTTATTATAAATAATGTAAACAGAAAAATGTATTTAAAGCAATAAACAGAAACAGTTAAATAGTTAAATTTCAATGCATCTTATTGCATCTTATTTTTAATTAGTCAGTTTTGTTCCGTGTTCTGGGGGGGGGGGGGTAATTACCCCCTCTACCCCCCCTTGGAAGCGCCCTTGATATTTACATTGCTCCAGTTCCAGAAGTTTATCCAAATCCAAGATACCTAATTCCTTATATAAGTCATGTGTATGTGTAAACCAGTTTAAATTAAATAAAATCTTTAATACCTTATTTTGCGTTGTCTTTATTCTTCTGAAATTGACTTTTCCGCATGTACCCCAAACAGGAAGAAGGTATCTAAGATGTGAAGAAATGTATGCATATCGAGTTTGACTTTACGCGTAAATAATGATCTGTTTTTATATAGGGCACCAGTCATTGAAGTTAACTTTTTTGTCACATGGTTAAAATGTTCAGTCCAATTAAGATTATCATCAATCATTAAACCTAAGTACTTAATACAGTTAACACTTTCTAACTCAACATCCTTAATGATAATTTTTGGTACCAAAATATTCTTATTCTTATGCTTAAAAATCATAAATTTCGTTTTCTCTATATTTATCTTTGATTTATTACATAATAACCATTGATAATATACCCCCAGATCTCTATTTATCATAACCTCTAAATCACATTCATTTTCCCCTGAATAAAGTAAAACGGTATCATCAGCAAAAGCAAAATAGTCACACTCAAGATTCGCACAACGTAAACTCAAAGTATATAGTGAATACAATAGAGGTCCCAAGATGGACCCTTGAGGAACACCAAACGTACTGTTCAAATGATGACTTTCGTCACTACCTATTTTGACATATTGCCGCCTGTTGACTAAATATGATTCTAATAATTTATATACTGCACCCCTAAAACCCATGTCACTTAGCTTATTTAATAAAATATTTGGACTTACAACATCAAAGGCTTCACTAAGATCTACAAACACCAAAATTACAACTTTTTTTTGATTTAACGCTGTGGCTATTTTGTTTAACAGGTCCATACATATACACAAGGTGCTACTTCCTTTTGCAAACCCATACTGAAATTTGTCCATGCTGATGTATTTATTTAAAAACCCTATCATTCTATTTTTTATTATTTTTTCCACCACTTTTGATAATGCACTAACAACTGAAATTGGTCTATAATTGTTCATAGAGTCTTTATTCCCGTTTTTGAAAATGGGAGCAATTTTGACAATCTTAAGTTCCTCTGGAAATGTGCCACTCATGAGTACATCATTGGTCAGTCGTACAAGTATGTCCAAGATATCCTCTTTTAGGTTAAGCAGGTCTCGAACAGTGATCTGATCATGTCCAGGAGCCGAAGTTTCCTTGAGATCCATGAGTACATCCATGATTTCTTTGCAGTTTGTGTTTTCTAAAGAGCATGTGGTATAGCAAAATATTTCCTCAAATTTGGTTGTACTGGTTGCACTATTTTTTAGCTGATGGTCAATCTCGGAAGCTATGTTTTTCCAACCTCTGCAAAATGCTTATTTAGTTCATTGACGATGCCCATTGGATCCTCAATAGTCACATTATTAACTGTCAATGCTTCTACACCTGTTTCCTTGTTTGGGTTTTTCATCATGCTATTAACTAGCTTCCATTGCTTCCTTGTATCTCCACCAAATTCTTAAATTCTTTTCTATGACCGTGTCATTGGGATTTAACATTTTATTTTTGTAAAGTTTGTCTCTCTGGTTCATCATATCAAGCAACTCCTTATTAATCCAGACATTATTATTATTATTATTATGGCATTTTATTCTTGTCTTATACTCCGATATTGCTTACACTTAACTATCAAGTCTATGAGTTGCTGAAAAGAACTTATATTATGTACGTCTAAACGTTGTCTAAACATCCTAATCATATTTTTATGATCAGTATGTTTAACCTCATACACAGTTTTCTTATTCGTTACAGTCACCTTTTCTTCTAGACTAATCAGAAGCCTGCCATTATGGTCGGATAGTGCGTTTTCCTCCACCGATATAGAACAGTTTTTGTTGAACTGATGATTTACCAGTACATGATCAACAATGGTTTTTGTTTTTGCGGTAACCCTGGTAGCATACTCTTCACCTATTTTATTTGCAATCCGATAACCGTGCAACTCTATTGTGTCCCTGTAATCTTGTACCAGATTGGTTTGGTTCTCAGGTTTCTAAAAATAAAGAAAAGATGAAGTTAGCTTAGACGTTAACTCTTTACATTGCATTTTCTATGAAAAATGTATTTTTGATTTCAATACTAATTTGAAATTAGAATACTCTGACTATTCCTATTGGAAAAACTCCATGTCTCAAAAAATAAGCTACAAAATACTCCCAACTGCCCCTAGATACTTCTTCCAAGAAGAACATCAAGATTATAAAACGCTTCTTATAGGTGACATTTTTATCATCAAGGTTATCATATTTAAGATTTCGCTATTCTTACATCCAAGAATTTCTCAGTCTAGAACTGAAAATATTTCTTCAATATAACCCTATATGATCAAAATATTAAGTTGCTGCTTAAAGCTTATTACAGCATTATTCAGTACTTCACACATATTCATTATAATGAACATTTGGAGTAACTAAATTGTACACCCTTCCCACAATCCTCATTTTACCCCAATACATGCCCTGAGGCTCCTTTTTCATCACTAATTTATCAAGCACCAATGAATTTTTTTTTCCAAATTACAAACACTTTCAAGAGCTGAATCCTCAAGTAAAAAGGCGAGACGTCACGCCAAAGAGGTAAATAAGCGTTTAAGTATAGGCTTTCATTTGACCCTGTTTTATAAATTTGATTGCAATATTTAACCCTGTCTGGAATTAGGTTTACTAAGATGCCCAGTGAAAGAGTGCAAAACTTGACATATATTTCTTAAAACAGATATTCAATAGATCCATTAGGTACACCCAAATGGTATTTAATCGCAAAAATAAATTTTGAAGGGAAGGAGCATTCGCAAACGTATTTTGGTAATTTGGTATTTGATGCTTCAGTCATTGAATTGGCATTTACAACTTATACCTTTTACATTACAAGCCAATGTCTTCTGGATGAGGGTAGATATTTGCATTAGTTTGGATCCCCATAACTGTCAGTCTTTCTGCCTGCTTCCAGATATTTGAAGCTTGCAAAAAGAGATTAGCAAAACGATATTAAATTTTGAGCTAGGTTCCTTGGTAAAAAAAAATTATCAAACATCATAGTCAAACAGCCATGGATTGAATGCCTGGAACGTAGGGCAGATAGAGTAATTGAATTTATTTCTGTCAGCTACCCATTCGATTCGAAAATAGGTCGAAAATTGGATGTCCCACCCACTCTACAAGTTCCTGTTGCCTCATAACAATTTCATAGGGTAAATACGTAACTGGTACCACAAACCAAGTAATTTACGGAAAAATATTTTCAAATGAACCGTAGAACTTTCATAAATAATGTAGCGAGATCGAAATGTGCTTCATTGTGTGTACTATAATCCGATACACTGGCAGTGGCGTGCTGTTATTTTTTTATAGTGGGGGGTGGATCCCCATGGAGCTCCGCATTCTGGCGATAGCTGCCGGCTAAACACCACGCATGCTTGCATGCTTACCCCATGGATTACCACAGGGAACGGTACTTGCACCAACATTATTTAATCTTTATGTCAACAGCATTCTCACTTCAGCTACTTGTGGCCAAATGGTCAGTTATGCAGATGACATGGCTGTGCTATATACTGACAATACATGGGACACTTTAAAAACAAGTGCCGAAAAAGACCTGTCAAAAATCTTTGACTCATTTGGCCATAAGTCATTATCCGTTAACGCTGATAAGTTTGTTTTTATTATTTTCAAATAATATTAGAGGTTTGCCCAAATATGAAAATTTATTAGTAGGAAGTACTGCTAAGCTGCAGAGGCAAAATAGTTATAAATATCTAGGCGTAATAATTGACCGACAGATGGGACACTTATATAAACAGCATGACTAAGACGCTACGTCAATTACTATATTGGTTTAAGTACTTAAGAAATATTTTGGATCTATATCATTTAAAAATTTTATACTATTCTTTAGTCAAATCAAGATTGCGGTACGCCATACTTAGCTGGGCTAGTGCTGCTAATTGCCATATTTCTCCAATTGACATTTTACAGAAAAGAATATTGAAGATAATGTATAACAAAGAGATGACCTTTCCATCAAGTACTCTATCTCTAGAAACCGGCATGCTTGACATAAGACAATTGTACATGCAGCAAATCATATTACATATTTACAAAAATAGGGGGATTTAAATAAGATAGATGATAACTATGAAACAAGACTCAAGGCTAAGGATTCAATTAAAATGGATCTGCTGCAAAAAAATATAAGCTTACGGTGTTTCACTCATCTATCGTGCAAAATATATAACAGCTTGCCTGAAATATACAGAATATATCTTACTAGGCTCAATTCTGTAAATATGGTTAAAAGTATTGTCACGACGGCCTCTTTTTCTTCACCCAGGGAATCAAACTCGACGTAACTTTCACCGTTTTACTTCACAACTGGATACAATATCTCTTAATCTTATCTCAAGTACAACTCAACTCGACTGACTACCCTGGACTACGCTACCCGTAGCACCTTATATATACTTCATCGAACCATCCAGAGCATTCGATGACATTTCTAGAATCCATTCGTCATTCTCGAAAACTCTAGACGATTCGATGACGTTTACACTTCAAAAGATCTAACCTAGCCCTTTGACTTTACATCATGTATGACAACTAATGACAACTAATACAAATACACGAATACCATAATGTACAGTGTGTTACAGTATATTCAAACGGTATATAGTTTCTCTTGGAAGAAAGGAAGTTAAACGACTGATAGACCTATAATCAAATTGTTAATTAGTAAAAAAAAGATTTTCTGAACACTGATGGAGCAAAAATAATATTTTGTTTTTTTTAATTTTTCTTTAAATTCTTTTTACATAAACTAATTGACGACAATATCAAAGACACATTCTATTATCATCTGTTTACGGTCCTAACTCCTCTACTTGTACACGTCGCAGTGCCGCAGCCCTTTTATAAATAAGACAACAAAATTTAAGACATCCGAATGTATGCATAAATGCTATACCTACTTGTATATTATGTGGTGGCGTTTCTTTATCAAAGGTTGACGACATATTTTTGTTCATGCACAACCTTATGGTTTCTATTAACATGATACTGTCCTCTTCTTGTTAATGTTTTTATTAAAATATTCTCTTTTATATACGTCTGTATGCATGTATGTAGGCGAAAAAATCTTTTCACTGATTGATATGCTAGAGATATGTAGGTATGTTATGGATTTGTTATTAATTTTTATTTTTTTGTAAACTATTGATTATTTCTTTTTGAAATTTAATATATTAAGCGAAAGAACTTGAAATGCCGAAAAATTGTAACTGGCGCACAAGAAAATGTATATTGCTACATATATATTTATATAAGTTCAGATATAAATCCGCGCACAAGGGTACACCTTTTTGCGAAATTCCATCGTTTATTCATTTTTTCTTAACTCTCATTGTCTTGTAACTTTAAAGGGAATAAACGTTATTATTATATTATTATTATTATTCGCTCTTCACCCTTTGAATATCGGGATAATCCTAGTTTTGGTGACTTCAGCACTTTTGGTAGATCCTTCATTTGTCTCTCTAACTCTTCTGTTTCTCTATCGCTTTCTTATACACTCTCTTTCTCTCTATCTTCTATTTCTTTTGTTGCGATCATACTGGATACATAATCTTGTATATATTTCCAGGATCGGTCACTCTTTATCGTTATATCAATAATATTATCCTTATTTAATTCTTTACCAATTTTGGCGTTCAGCTCTAATCTATGTGTTGTCCATCTCTCACATTTGAACAGTGTATGGTCGGGAGAGTCTTCTTTATTACAATATATACACTTGTCGCCAAGTGTGATTTTCATTTTGAAAGTATAGTTTTTAAACCTACCATGCCCGCTTAAAAACTGCGTCATGTAATAATTCGTTTTTCTGTGCCGACGCGGCGTGCAGTTATTGGAAGTCTTCAAGAACACCTTCTTCCTTTCTTTGGATATGATTGGATGGGAATGATTGAACTTGTATAACCTAGTGGCTGGATCCAATGAAGAAATATAGAGAAATTATTCGTGTTGGTGAAAGGAGTATACAGGGTGGTCCACCTTTTAGAAGCGGCAGGACTTTTGACACTCCATAGAAAAACTGATTTTAGAGTGGGCATTTTATATTATGAACATGGTTGCGCAACAGCTTGGATTTAATGGTACAGGGTGTCAAAGTCAACATCCGAAAAATGCTTTCAAGACAAAGAAAAGTAATCACAGCCACCACCAGTAGCAAAAACTTTCCTACCTGATGTTCCCCGGAATTGGGAAGTTACTGCAGAAGGCAAATATCAAGACGATGTACAAGCCAACTTGGAAAATACAATAGCTGTAACATTACAAAGGACAAAAGGGATCTGTGGACAGCATCAGGGGTTTATCGAATACCATGTACTTGTGGATGTGGAACAACAAGGAGATCGGTGCAAACTAGAATTTTGGAACAAATCAAATTGCCGATTAGGTCAGACGAAAAAATCTGCAGTAACTAAGCATGCACTTCAGGAAAGAGGTAGCCATAAGATAAAGTTTGACGAGAGACAGGTTTTTACTACGAGACCTCCTTTTATTACTCCAGACTGCACAGGAGTCCATCGAGATTTATAAAAACAGCTTCAACAACAAACAAGAAGCGTACAAGCTCAACAGAATATGGATACCCGCACTAAGAGATGCAAAGATTCTAAAATGCGCAGATCAACAAGGTTTGGTGGTGAACAGCGCAGCCACCCCCACTCCTAAACCAGGGTATATAAGTGCTCAACCCGGTGATGTTGTCTCATATTCTCGGAACACGCCAAACAGGTAACACATTTCGAACGACGCTAACTACTCGTGTTGGCGAAAAGTCAAGCAGCGAAGCGCGCCGACTCCAAAGCGGCGGAGCCTGTCGATGCCGGCCGAAGAACCTAAGAACCAACAATTCAATCTGACCTTGGTCTAGACACTGGCTGTATCATCTCGTTTTCTCGATGACTGTTTACTGACTTAGACACATGGTTGAATTGGTGAAGTGTGTTAACTAGTTCCAATGATTATCATCTGAAGACGACCATTCCTTTTTTCCAAAAATGTTTTATAGAGATAACCTTTTCCCTGATATTTTCTAGAAGATATTGCATTATTCTATCTGGAGCAAAGATCTCACTTTCTGGAGTTACACCTCCGTTTTCACCTCTTTTTCAGCTGGAGCCATAAAGACCACATCTGTGATACAATTTTTTAATGACTCAGGGCCGGTTTCTCAATGTCCAGTTAAATATTCATCTGCAAGATAACAGCAACTGTTAGATAAATTGTTTAAACAATTGAAGGCTAAACTTACGAAGAGACGTAAATCTTATCTGACAATTGTATCCATAGCAACACTATCTGGCAGATACCTATCTGACACTTTAACCGGACATTGAGAAACCGGCCCTTAAATGACCTACCACTCTTCATTACAATGCATTATCCTAAGCAGCAATATTTTCTCGATACACGGCACATGTTTTGAGGAGACAAGACACTCTTTCCTAAATCTCTCACCTTCTCATATGAAGGCATAAAGACTTCTTCTGTGATGCAAGTTTTTTTTATGACCTAGCACTATACCATTTCAGCAGTAGTTTCAAAAAGATCAAATTAAATTTCTAAAGCGTCAATTCTGAATTCAAACTGACAGGTATAAATTACACATGATAGTTTAAATTTACAACTGACGCTTTAGAAACGTTATTTGATGCTTTTGGAACTACAGCTGGAAAAGGCATAGTTATTGCAACGCATTTGATAAGCAGAAATTTTTTATGTAGTGCAACCTTTTAAATATTTTTTTTATTTGTATTTCTTACCCTGTCACCCTTAATATTACATTACTAATCGGCCAGCGAAGCACCTTCTATAGTTTCTAGCAACTTCTACTGAGCTATCCGCTGCTAGGCAACCTATCCACCCACTCAGGGCCAGTTTATCAATGCTCAGTCAGATGTGGTAGTTAACTGACTGGCAGTTAGAGCTAACTCTCAGATAAAGTTGTTTTTAAGAAGAATTGTATTTATAAATTATATATCTAACTTCGAAACTTCAAAATTGTCAGTTTAGAGGAGGTTGGTAACAATGCTTCGTAAATCCATGGTAGTGGCATAACATAGTAAACAACCAGCACATTAACTCAGGTTGGCGGCAATTACACGCGCATCCCCACTTTTCGATAATTTTTTTGTAGGAATGCTAACGATACTTCGATACTTGTACTTCTGCACTAATATCGAGTATTTTTTATCTTAGATAATTTTTGAACGATTCTAAGCTGGTATCGATACTTTTGAGGGGTATCGAGTATCGAAAATAATTATATAATTATTGAGGGTTGTAATCAATCAATTGCACAAAATTCTCTGTACGAACAAAACGCGCGCCTAATTGGCTAAAAAATATCGAGTTGGTACCGGTATCGATATTTTCATTTTCGCATCTCTACCCAAACTTCACAGCCGTAAAATATTCCATAAATCATCCCAAGGTCACATTTTTTGGGAACCATTTTTATACAGGAAACCCTCAGAGATATTATGCTGGTTGTTTACTATGTTGTGGTAGTGGTTTGCTGAAAATCTGGTTACGTGCTTTTTGTCTTCTGTTTTTTGAAACCGTTCTGTGCTGTGCCTCAACCGTACCGTAACTGACAGACAAGAAGTTTAACTGCTATTTTCAACTGTCAGTTACTTTAACTTCTATTGTAACTGTATTTCTATATAAATTGTTACACAACTTTATCGATTGCATATTATACACTTTGAGTCAAATTAATTTCAATGTGCCAAGAGGTAGTTTGTATTTTAGTTGTGATAATTTTTTTTGTTTAAGTTTCTTTGGTAATTGTATTATTTTATTTATACTTTATGTAGCTTTTATAACTTTCTTTTCTCTTCGGCAAACATCTCTAACTGTTAACTTACATTGAAATTGTCCTGTAAATTGTTTAATCTGTTGGACAATAAAGCAGTTACTATTGTTAGTTTGCAGATAACAAGATATTGATAAATACTTTAACTAACAGTTACCAGATAAATTATAGTTAGCTTGACTTAACTGCATATGAATAAACCAGTCTTCAGGCAGAAAAGGAGGACTATACCTCAGAGGTAGTCGCAATGTTAGTACAAATTTTGTCATTTTACATTATGTGGTTTTGATGATGGGCCAGTAAATCACGATGAACCCAGTAAATTGTTCAACACCCCTTCCCAAAACGGCACTGAGCAGATGGCTCAGGAGCGAAGGCCGTTCTATGGTATGTTATTACGGACACAACCTGCGTGCAAACAGAATTATTCCGAGATCGTGGAAACGCGCAGATGTATCGATCAATTATTTAGCGAACAATTGACCATGTAGGCAATTCATGTCATAAACAAGATGGTAAGTACAGCTACCTGTCATTACGGGAACCGGTATTTCCGTATATTATGCATGGGATGCCCTTTGCTGGACGCTATTTTGTTATTATCCGGCATGTGTATCAGTGTATCTGCCAGGTACGAAAAACAACGAAGGTTGCAGGGTTCTAACGTTCTAACTGAAATAAAAGCTTTGTTTGCGATGGGCGGTTGTTAGATAATAGACGGAGAGTTGGTTGCTTTCAATAGAAAAATAAAAATCTGTCAAGTGTTTTGACTCAGTACTTCCCTCACATTATCGGTGCTAACAAAAAAAAAAAAATTGGAGTTCCTCTATCCCTTAACGATCTTCATCAAAAAAAAAACTACAAAATGATCATGGACTTTTGAAACATCTAAAAATTAAGTTTCAGCCTCGGTTTCAGCGATTTTGATATTTTTCGTTTTTTGTTGAATTTCCCTCCGCCAAGATTTCTAACACCGAAATGTTACCATTTCCACCATGGTAGTAATGTCACGATTTCATCGCAATCAAGTTCGTAGCTTCCAAGGTACACGTAATTTACAGGGTTATTCACGTTATTCTACACGGAGCATTATGGCTGAAATATTTGATAAAAAAGAAAATAGTAATCTCGGATGGATAGAGACCCATAAAGGCTACATTTTAAAAATATTTTCATGTTATACAGGGTGTCCAAGAAACACGAAATGTATCAAAGTTATGTTTTTTTAAATGGAACATCCCGTATATTATTGCATATTCAGCTTCCTTGGTGAATTCTAGTGAGACTTTATGTATCATACATGGCCTACTACGTTGCTTATAGGTAGGAAAATTGAAAAACGCCGATTTGTTTGGAAATTTGAAATTAAATGAAAACTACCAGAGATTGATATTCACAACCTTAGATCATTATAAAGGTTATCAAGTTCTACGTTTAACCGTATAAAAAAATCAGGCATTCCCATTTGAAAAAATCAAGTTATCGCTGATCAAAGTTTCCTCAATTAATCGACCGAATTCTCCAAGCATAAACGTAATTTAAATTTGACAGTCTTACCAAAGCTGACGCATTTTATGCTAAGTGATATGGGAAAGTCACAGCCTTCCAAATTTTATAATCTCTGCGATATTCAATTCCTGATATCTGCTTATACCGAAAATGGTGATTTACACTTAAGCAGTTAGCTTTAAGTCCCATATATGACACATAAAGTCACACTAGAATTTACCAAGGAATCTGAATGTGCAATAATATACGGGTGTTCCATTTAAAAAACATAACTTTGATACATTTCGTGTTTTTGGCGCACCCTGTATAACATGAAAATATTTTTAAAATGTAGCCTTTATGGGTCTTTATCCATTCGAAATTATTATTTTCTTTTTTATCAAATACTTTAGCCATAATGCTCCGTGTCGGATAACGTGAATAACCCTGTATAATAATATAATAATAATTTAAATTATAATATTGTCACGACGGCCTCTTTTTCTTCAATCAAACCCGACGTAACTTTCACCGTTTTACTTCACAACTCCGTACAATGTCTCTTAACTTTATCTCAACTAGAACTCAACTCAACGGAACTACTACCACGCTACTCGTGGGGCCTTATATACTTCATCGAACCATCTAGAGGATTCGAGACACTCAGATGACATTTGAGAATGCCGATCTGACAGTCCAGAAAATTCCAGATGATTCGATGACGTTTACACATCAAGAAAATCTAACCTAAGGTTTTGAAAGAAACATAAACAACAATACAAATAACACAGGATGTTACAATATGTATGTACCAAATCATTCCATGTAATATATAAATTGCAAAGGCAACAATCGAATAGGTCTAAAAAGGATACGATCTATTTTTTCTGCGCAATAAATATATGAATACAACAAATGTGTGAGTTTCCAAATCCCTCACCCCCCGATTTCATCCTCTCCGAAAACAAAACTGGAAAAGTATCAGGAACTCTGAGACACATGAAAATGAAGTTTGGAGGGGCTTCACAGGTCAATAGACAGCCTATCTTAAATACCATAAATTTTTCAGCTTTACAACCCCCAACCACCATACCTAAAGAAAAATTATAAGGAACCCTTAAAACGCTTAAGAACGAAGTTTGGGGAATATTTCAAATTTTATTTTCTAGCTAATTACTCCGACGTCCATTCACAAATTTTCAAAATCACAGCAGCGTTACCTACTACGACTCCACAGCATATCGCAGTCAAAATTTCAGCACAATGTTATTACGAATCTAGAAAAACACTAATAAACAGATAGACCGACGGAAATAGTGGCGTGGAGTTTATTTACGTACACATCATAAAACACCCAAAAATCGAAAAATGTTCAAGATCACAATTAATTCTCCTCTCACCTACCAGTGGAAAGTAAAAGGATAGTGTTTGCTGCCGATTCCACAACGATATAGTAATATTGCAGATGTTTCTTCTATAGGTGTAAGTGTGAACACAAAATCCTTTTAGATATTATTTCTGAGAGAACGACAATGTTTTTAAAACTTTCCTAGAATTTTACTCACATGAAAGCAGTTTTTAAGCTATTATGATGCGATTACCAGTTTTCGCATAAAATATTATAGAATCATCCCGTCAAAGAGTCAGCGGTCTTACTCCTTAATGGACACTTCAGGACACATATTGTGTATTATAAGAAATCCAAAGAAAAAGAGGGGAATATCAAAGACGCTTTAAAAAAAATTCGAAGCAGTTGATGGTTTTTCGTCTTGTCTATTATTACACTGCTGCCGATGTAGTATATTTCAAGATTAAAGCATTGCCTATTAAGATCATAGTATTGAAACTATGAGGAAGAAACTCAATGCATTTTTCATTTTTTTACTATCTATTTGCTGTGACAAAACATCAAAAGAACTTGGACACACTTTAACACAGTATAGAATGCATCCCAGATTAGAGCGGGTGCCCATCTCAATAAAAAACAATAGACAGTCGCTATCGCGACCTACTACACGGGTTTGCTTTCTAATTTAATCGGTGCATTGATTAGTAGGCGATTTATTCGATTCGTAATTGGGCGTACAACCCAAACACATATTAATCTCTCATAACTGTCACCATAAACAATTGGTAATTATAACACCGATTACTTGGCAGTGCTGGGTACAATGGGGTAAAAAATGGCGATCATTATCTGTTTACATGATATTGTCAAAGCAGGCCGTATACATTTAGGATATTAGGTGCATATGGGTAAAGCGTGCTGAATACTTTGAGATTTTATTCAGTCGTCTAAATGCAAAACCCGACAAGTCCACGATAACAAATTTTACAGAAATCAAGAAAAACAGATCAAGGTCTTATTATGAGCGAAAATAATACTAAATCGAGAGTATGATAATATACGATGTTTTAGGCTGTTAAGTCTTAACGCCCCAAAATCTAGGACATATGGTTTTTCTAAAATCTGACTTTTAAGTTTAGACACGTCGGGTTTTGCATGTTAGGAACTATGACATGTCGTGTTTTGACTGCTATTTTTGTGGAATCGGATCAAAATAAATAAAACACGTATCAATTTGGATTATTTTACTGAATATAAAGGAATCTAATCAAACACTGTGCTCAACGACAGAAACTATAAACATAAAGCTAGATATTAGAAAGGATACATATCAAGGGTTACAAGGTTTAAATGTCAAAATCTAAATTTTCTGACAAACATAATTCTTCAGAACTAGCAAATACATGTTCACAATAAGCTTCGATCCTCTGCATTAATGTGGACCTTGCTTCTGTTGGAGTAGGCTCTCCAAAATCCGCATCCAAAGCATTTTTCAAAAAACATGGTTATTTTTATCAATAATTTATCAATACAGCATAAATTAATCTCATTCTCTCAGTAAACTGAAAAACACATGAATTCACAACAACGTATTTTCAGCGACTGGATAAAACAAAAACACACAACGGTCAGAATACCTCGTGTGATCGACATGTGACTTGCTCCCGTTCTCCGTATTGGCTCCTGTGGACATGTCGGTGTTTGAAATAAAACACCGCTTGGACTTGTCGCTGTTTGCACCTAAGTCTAGTTTTCTTAGCCAAATATCTCATGTCTAATGTCGGGTTTTGTAAGCGAAAAATACAGAAAATAGTAGCGCTTCAACTAATGAACAAAATGGTGTATAAAACTCTGTTTTGAAAAATTTGCGACTTGTCGGGTTTTGCATTTAGACGACTGATATATAGTTTATATAGTTATATATAGTTTATAGTAAAAACGTACGAGATATATCCGGCAGTAATTGTATGGCCCTAATTTTTCAAAAAGTGAATTTCCTGTAATGGCCACAAACATGTATTATACAACGCGCACTGTAGCTTGCCGGATGTGTAAGACCATCCAGGGCCACACTAACATTAAAGAAGAAAAGCAAACGTAAATATTAAATAACATTATAACATGTACAATAAATACCATTCAAACTTACACTCTAACAACACTACTTAAGAATACAAATGAAAAATGAGGAAATAAAAATAATATAATATTCAGGTTGGAAAAAATTTCATTCTGCCGTTTATTTAAAAATGTACTTCATCTCTAATGCCGGTTTTTCATTAGATGGACAAAACAATAACAAAACACAAACACGTGTCGAGGAAAATAAAACTGCGACAATTCGCAAACTTTTGCGACAGTTCAGGTTTGGTTTTTCGGGTCTCGGTCGGAAGCGGTAACATCAAAAAGTTTCGATATGTTTTGAAACTCGAATCTGTCTGATGGAAACGGTTGTGTTGTGTTTCTTGAGAGTGTTCGACTATATTTTGTTTTGCTACCTAGATTTGTACCAAATAGTTTACGTAAGTATGGTTTAATATTAATAATGAGTTAAGATGCCGTTCATTCAGGTAGAGCACATTGGCATTACAGATAAATCCGTTACATATGGGATTCTCTGAACCAGCTGTGTCGCATAACTGAGAATTGATTCATTGAAACCTTAACTACTAATCGATCTTTCATAGAAATTGAAACCTCTGAAGTTTAGGTTTTTTCTTTGCAACTTTTTTGAAGGTTAATATTATGAGCTCTTCAAAATCGGAAGTAGACATTCTCAAAAAATTATAAAAGGAGGAACGTAGCGTTTCATGCAATCCCAAGTTTGCTTCAGTTTTGATTTGTGTGTCAGGTTCCAGAAAACTTAAACAAAACATAAACTCAGCTGTCCGCTTAGTGGAAAACCGGTATAATAAGACTTACAACTGCTGATGAGCTTTCGAGGTGATCTGATATTATTTCTATTTCAATTGCTCCATATTAATTCAAAAGAATTAGAAATACAAGAATAGTGTGGAAGCCTTAAAACTTCACACCCACTACTTCGTGTCATTCAGGGGCGGATTTAGGATTTCTTCTAGAGGGCGGGGACGCAGAAACCGATTCACCTCAGAGGTTTGCCTATTAATTTGCCTCTAACTTCGCATTTTCTCTGTTAACAAGCCCACTTAAAAAGAATATAGAAGAAACAAAAATTCTAAACATTATTATTTTACATTGGTTGAAAGCTTTTAACCCTTGGTATTTATATAAATATAATATGCTCCCATGTTTTCTTTAGAGTCTAGGGGGGCGTACGCCCTCCTCGCTCCCCTCTAAATAATTTCATCAACGAAATGATTTTCAAGAAACTTCTTCCTAATTCCAATAACTGACTTGCGATTTTAACTACTGGCGAAATTTTGTTTTGTAACAAATTTAAAAATCTCAGCTTTTCTAAACGAAGTGGTAAGTATTTTTCCAAAAATCTCCGATTTCTATTTCTCTATTTTTGCTATTCATTCTGTTTCTTAAAGCACCAATTACAAGCGCACGTTTCCAGATTAATCATAATAATTTTCTACCCAAATCGAAGATAAGGCACTTCACTGTTTTAAGAAAGGGACATTGCGTACAGTCCGACAACATTACAAGTAAACATGTAAACATTGGAAATGATAGTCTCTCTCATAAGTTTTACTAGCAATATAAAAATTATTTCAGTACTACGCTGGACAGAAAACAGTCTACAATAAGGGTTCTTCAATTTATAACCACGTATAACTGTAGCTTTGGGACATTCACTCTTGAGAGATTTAAGACTGCCGTAAAATTTCCTGCCGGGTATATTATCTTCAACGTTGTTACTATACTGAGGAAACAAGAAAAACACTAAACACTATTAATAAGAGTCTTCGAATCAGTAATCAGTTTCCATCTATTTTATCTCATTCATCTGCTGTGCCAATTATAGCTTGTAGTGTGAACAAGTTTATTTTGAAATGAAACTATTTCAGAATCAATTATAAAACGGGTTCGATTCAATTAAAAGCTGTAATTGAATCACTCATTAAAATTCAGTGACACCTTGGATCTATAACCTGATACAATTAGTTACCATTGTACGCTTCCAGTTGGATAAAACATAGCTGAATGTAAGATCCCACTTATCATGAGTATTTGATGAAACGACAGGTGTGTGTATGTTTTTGCTTAATGTGGTCTTGTTTAAGACTGTAGGTGGTATTTATTTTTTCTTGTTGTGGTTGTATGAGCTTATATACATCTGCCGCGTGCTCTGGACAAGAGAGGATTAGTGTTGTATAGTTTCTGTCTGCTTTTACTATTGCCCTATCTAAGTTTGTTTAGCCTTTTGTGCAGTGTTTTATCTAAATTTATTTGTTTTACCAATGTTGCAGTTGGTGCATTATTTTGAGTATTCAGAAGTACACAAGGTACAAGCTAGGATCTTAGGATTGTAAGTAAGGTAGTTTTCTTTAATTACTCTTAAAGAAGAAATTGGTGAGGGATGACTCAAAAATGCATCTGGGTCGATTTTAATCACCTCTGAAATGAGGGCTAGCCAAGAAGGTTTAGATTCCCAGTGAAATTTTCTGATAAAGCTATGTCAAAATTTGGCACACTCAGAAATATGAACATGTTAAAATAGTTTTTAGTGAAGCTTTGGCTCTGGATTCAAATAATGATAAAAGACCTAGCATGTAAAAATTTAAATTCCAAAACTATTTGAGTATGCATAAACGCTTCTTGAATTAGATTTTAGAGAAATGTTTGTAGAACTGGCAATCAATTTTTTTTGAGGGATGATATTTGAAATTATGCTTTTTGGTGCACGGTATAAATATTGCAATGAAGCAAAAGGATCTCCAGTTGCAAGATATCTCAACGTCTCTTCCAATTTCAATTATGGTGTTAAAGCGCCTCTCATGTGTTTAGCACTTTTTTAATTATAACACTACCAGATAGTGTATAATCACAATAGACAAACAAAAAATATTGTCAGCAATACATATACATTAAAGTAAAATATTATAGTTGAACATCAATTAGTTCAACTAGCCATTTAAGGGTTGGGACGTGAGGCTGAAGAAATCAATTGGGCTTCTACCATATACTCTCAGCGTGAAATCCTCTACGATATCTTGAACATTAATAGCTCGGGTCAGGTCGCTTTCCTCATCTGTGGAGGTTATGAGCACTATGAAAATATAGAGCCACAGAAAAATTACATAGAAATATTTTGTCCGCTTATTTCATTTTGTTATAGTTCGTAATGTGTCGATGGAACTTCACGAAACCTGCAAGGTAGTCGCTCAATATTTAACGGAAAAAGAGATAAAAAAAGAAAACGGAAATGCTACAAAACGCAAAGGCCGTATGTGCTCCCCCCCCGCAAGATACTCCACGGGGCCCCCCGCAAGATGCTTCACGGGGTCCCCCCGCAAGAATTTTTTGATGGCTTCTTTTTTCATAATATATTATGTGTATACACAGGTAGAGTCCTAAATTGATTCTTTTTTTAACTGTGTATAGAGGTCGATGAAATAAACAACTTTTTCAAATAATTTTTATGCAAAAAATGAAAAATAAACGAGTTACAGAATCAAGCAAAGTTAGTCTGGATCCTGGTCTGGACCTGTATTAAGACATACCTAGTCTCTTTGTGTTTAATTTTTTGCTGGAATTTTTATCTTATTATCAGGCACTGTACTCGATTGTACCTTTCAATTAGCGTACAAGTCACTTTCGGTTTACCGTAAGTAATTCTAAATTGATAAATCCTAAAATTGCGCATAATAATGTGCCGTTTTAGGAACTACCAATTTAAAATTAACAAAAATAAACAGAAAGTGACTACTACTATCTGATAGGTGCAATGCCTAATCGATAAGACAAAAATCCGAGCAAAAAACGAAACACATACAAACTAGGTACGTATATGTCTTGATACACAAGCCTAGATTTAAATTTATTATTTTGGGCCTCGCTTATTTTTCAGTTTTTTGAAAAACTAGTTTGTTTCAATAACCTCCATAAACAGTTAAAAAAAGTACCAAATTAGGAGTCACCCTGTATATATTAAGGAGAAAGTCTTGGGGTTTGGCCAAAATTTTGAAAAGAAACACTGGTCATTGTATAAAGGAGACGACCAAGTTGCTGCCGAGCCTTCGGCAATATTTATTGTCATATTCAAGGCTTTAACGTTGAGGTCTGTTCGCAAAAAACAGCAATGTAGGTACATTGAGTTACAGACTTTCAAATGCAATTCTCAAACAAAAAACGTCAAAAAATATTTGGCTGATTTAACTCGGTGTCTTCCACAACACAGGCCACTCAAATAACCAAATACAGATGTAAAAAACAACGACCTTTACATCTTTAAATCACCCGAAAGATTACAAAATTCGTGATTTGAAAACACACATTTTTCGATTTAATTTTTTTTAAGAAGGTCGTTGTTTACTTTGTATTTTAGTGTGTTGGTTGTTTGTGTGACCTGTGTTGTGGAAGACACCGAGTTAAATTAGCCAAAAATTAAATTAGTTGGTGTATGCTGCCTTGCCGTATTTTTCCATTTACTGCGGATACTGCGCCGATTTTTAGGATTTAGTTTAAAAGGCAATACTGTCCCACATTTTCATGGGGTTCATAGGTATTATTTGTAAAAAATATTAAAATACAAGGAAAGCAACCTTTTAATTTAGTACTTTCTTGTTGCACAAACGATGGCGCATGGGGACCCTGGGCCTCCAAGACCCCCCAAAACCCCTGGTCCCCCCGCAGTTGCCGGCCCTGCGGGCCCTTAGTTACGCCAGTGCGGCCAACTTTGAGTGCTTCTATGTAACTACTACGAATACTCTCAGCAGAAGGTGAATGACAATGACAAAACAATATTTTCCTATTAAATTGTTTTGCAAGTGTTTTACAGTGACTGTTTTGATTATGTTTACCGTGTCTACGCCATATGCTGAATAAATAAATAAATCCGTAAACTTTGGTGCGGCTATAAAACTTTTGACGATCTCCGCCGCTGGTCAAGACCGCCGCATACATCAAAAGAATCGATAATTAATAGGGAATTAATTATAATACGAAAGGTGAATAAACATCGATCAGTTAATAGCTGTCCATGTCTGTCTGAAAACATTTTTCGGTGAAGCTTGTCTGTTGTGGATTGCGTTTCAATATAAAGCCAACGGAGAAATGAGGAAATGTTAACGGTGTTTAGTATTCGGATATAAAGATTTACACACGTGTTAGGCTAAATGTATGTGGCATAAATATTTTCAGAGAAGTCAGTGTCAGGACGTAGTTATTGTTGGATTACAGACGCTATTAAGGCGCAGTTACACGGGTGTGGCTTGCTGAACCTGGTTTGACATGGCGAATCGCTATACAGCCATGGGGTTCTTGCCAGAGACAATAAAAACATATAGACATTTTTATTGACAATGTAACATAGCGAAACTATGTTATACGCCAAACGTTGATCGATGGAAGCGGTGTTGTGAGTTATTCACCGGTGACCGCTGTTTCAGCTGTAGTAAACAAACATATGTATGTTGCCATCATCTTTCGGAATGCTTTCGGAGATTTTAATGCCTTTAAGTTTAAGTAGGGAGAGAAAAGTTCAAGTCTCTCAGAACTATTCGTAAACATTAATTGTCGTTTTAATGAAACCAGAATTTCGGAATGTCACGAAAGGTTTCCTTGGTAACTACAGAATTGACAATTATACTAAGCTTATCAAATTTATTTTTAAAAGTGATACCAAGGGTGCTGGCATGGATTCGGGAAGGAAATTCGCCATACAAAGAAAGAGCTGTTTTAATATTCATTATGTAAGGACCGCACCGACAGCAGATAAGCACTTCGAATCATAAAAAGACCTCGCATCATATCAGGGCTAGCAATGGAATGCCACCAATCTTAGCCCATGCTTCGGACAAAAACAATATTGTTCTAAGGTGGGTTAAAGGGCACAACAACAACAAAGACAACCATATAGCGGATGGCCTAGCCATAAAGGCTGCTGATCAAAGAATCTTAGAATCATGTGACCTTTCTGGAATGTCGATAACTTTCTTTAAGTGCCGTCTCCGAGTCGAAGGTTGGCAATCATCATAGCTATTTGCACTTTAGATGCGGCTGCTTTAAAAAGTTGATTAGAAGTGCATCCTAACCACTCTCTCAGATTCCGCCATGAAATTCTTCTTCTGCCTATACTACGTTTTCCTTGAATTTTGCCTGGATAAACTGCAGAGGTTCATATTTCTTTCCTCTCATAATATGGCCTAGATATTCTAATTTTCCTTTTTAATTACATCTACAATCTCATTTTCTCTGCCAGTGCGTCTCTGGACATAAGCATTTGCTACCTTGTCCATCCACGATATTTTGAGGATCGCTCTAAGGCCCACATTTCAAATGCCTCAATCCTCAATGCCTCAGAGTTGTGACATTCACAGTCCAAGCTTCGGCTCCCTAAAGGAGAATAGAAAAAACGTAACACTTAGCTAGACTATATGTTTTACTGTCACACTGCGAAAGATGTTATTCATCCTAGTGAAGTTCGCTCTTGCTTTTTCTATTCTCACTCTTATGTCCTGAGTGTAGTCATTTGTGCTGTGCACTATTACTCCAGGATATGTATTTCGATAACCACAATTGCGGAAATAGTCAAAAAACACCCCCATGCTCAAATGGCAAAAAGATGGAAAGAACTACAAGGATACCGATTTGCCAAGAAAACCGTTCTTGCCTTTGGCATGGCAATATTCATGAAGTACTTGGCGATGACCATGTCAAACCTACGTCTCATAATAGGTCTGTTTTTACAGAGAATCACAAACCAGTCAGAGCCAATCAGTATTCCCCATTGCAGTTGTCAAACTATTTCTGACTAGTACTGGCCAATCAAATTGACGCTGACTAGTTTGTGATTGCTGTAAAAACAGACCTAAAATAGTTCCTGACTGGCCATTGTCAACTCAAGAAACAGCTCCACATTATGGGTTTAAGTGACAACCAATATGATGTAGAATGTGCGAAAGCGAAGACCAAGCTGTGGGACACGTCATATGTGAGTGCCCTGAATTATCTTCTAATGGAGAGTGTGCTTTCGGCGGGTCTTGGCCTACACTTGCTCACATAAGGGAGATGTCCCCTAGCGACTTGTTCACCTTCCTAAAATTTGCAGAGTGGGCAATGACCTGAGGAAACAACTCCCTGCACAATGGGCCAGTTGTGGCCTAAATAGAATGGGACTACTCACCCTCCTCACTCTACCAATACAAGTACCGAGACTGTTTAAATAATAATTCTGAGTTGAATTTTTTGTCATTGAATATTTTTGTTTTTGAGAAAACTGTGTTTGATTCTATATGAGCATAATATATAAATAGACCTTAAAAGTAAGCTAGAAACTCATCACTACTATTTTCAAGTTAATTTAGGATAGTTCTTTGGTACACAAATAATAACAATATAACAAAAAAATCAATAAACAAGACAAAAATCAAATACATAGTGTTATTCTTATTTTTGTTATTATAATATGATAATACAACGTGTCCTTATAATTGAGGGCATTTGTTAATTTACCAGTTTCGAGTTTCCCAATATTGATACGCTTATTTTCTCTGACAAATAATAACCGCAACAAACGAGTATCTGCCACTATCTATGTCTGCCATAAAAGGAAGATGACGGCTTGTATCCTGTTGAGAAGCACATCTCACAGGTGAATAGAAATGTCTAATATGTTTCTGATCTTCGTTGGTCTTTAGACTGATCTCAAAGTCGAGTTAAGGGATGAAATAAAAATTTATAAACTTTGCGCTGACACAAGACGTCATGGACAAAGACCGAATCAGGTATTATCCTGTGGACAAAATCTTGAGGGACACCAGGCCCTTACGGGTAGGTGTTGTAAAACAAAATCTCTTCGCAACCTTTTCGAAGTAATAATAATCAGCATTTTTAGAAATGATATTGCATTTAGTGACATCGATACACACAAATTCTATTCTAACATGACAGCCCCCGTCAATAACCGTGTATCACCGACCAATTCGATACTCATTAAACAAACGTAATCCACTTAATCGAAGACGATTTTTGTAGGATTTATATCTGGTATCCAATTACTTTCTTCGATTACGATTAGATTTACCGACGTAACAGCAATAATGTTAATGGACTGTCCGGAGCTATGTTCGCGAAGCAGTGGTGTAACTGTATAGGAGCAACAGTTTGAAGAATCTACTGGAAAAGCAAGATTGTATTTGGCTTTCATTCTGTCAGTGGCAGACTGGATGTTCCTTCTAGTAGACTCATCACGGATATCACAAAGCGTTTCCCGAAGTTCGGTCACTTATTCACACGGAAGACGACGATCCGTTTCAGGTAGGTAGTTCAAGAGCTGAGTCCAGAGGCCAGTCGCAGTTATTCTCGACCAAAGATTGTCTTCGCCGGGCTCAACTGAGTTGACTCGTTCATAGCTGATCAATAGGCCAACATTCCCAGAGACATCATCATATCCCAGTTAGTCAGACTAATTACCTCAAGAAAAAACGTGTAGTATTTGTCACCTACGTAAGTCACCTTCATCTTTATCAGAAATGATAAGTGTCCTAGTGGTGTGTAACGAAACAAACATAGTCAATATCTAGCTGATCTTCTATCCACAAACAATTATCTATCTATAAAAATTTATTCTTAGTGACTTACTCCCCACACCGATAGTTTAGGGGAGTATTTTGATCTCGAAAATTTCCCATTTTGAGGTAATACGATTTTTGGGCGTTTTATGATACTATCTGTGTAACGAAAACCCACGTCACTGCATCGCGTCGGTATGTCTGCCTATCTGTCTGTCTATTTTGCATTATTTTAGCCTTGTAGTCGCAGTAACCGCTACATGGATTGTGATAAAAATTGGGCAGCGATATGCTGTGGGGACGTAGTAGGTAATGCTGCTATATTTTTGAAGATCAGATTAGTAAAAAACAAAAAAACTCTAATATTCTAAGCTACCATGGCGGGATTGAAAATACGTAGTAAGAACCAAAAAATGTAGTCAAGTTGATTGACTCAGTACTTCCCACACATTCCGATGATACCAGTTGTATTATTTTCCCATAGCATGAAACTATAGTCTAAATGCCCCTGCAACCAAATCATTGCTCGCCCGACCGCAAAAAAGTGTTTTATTCTACTGGGTGCTTCTTTTACAGGTCAATGGACAATCTATCATGAATACAACAAATTTTTGAGTTTTACAAACCCCCACCCTCGAACCACCCCAATTTCTGCCCCAATCAAAAAAAACTTTTTTAAATGATCACGAACCCCTAGAACGTCTAAAACGACGTTTGAGGTGTTTTTTATATTCTTAGTTTTTCTATTATTGCCACGCTGCCACTGAAATGATTTCTAAAAACCATACGCGCTTTCCATACTCGTCGCGGTAACAAATCTGTGTCAAAATGTCATTAAAGTCAATTCAGTAGTTTCCACGTACACAATACAGAACGATCCAAAGTAATACTCGTATGTATGTATTTTGAATGCATCAAGTTCAAGTCCCTTGGTGTCTGTAATCGGCAAGGCAATGTTCGGATGGACCTAAAAAAGGGTATTATGCCGCTAGGTCTTTTCCTCTCAGGTCAGTAGACACCCTATTATGAGTACAACAAATTTTTCAGATTTACAACCCCCCACCCCCCAACCACCTTAACTTCACCCTCACCCCAAAAAAAAGTAGAAAATGACCAGGAACCCCTAAAACGCCTAAAAACGAAGTTTGAGCTGTTTTCATATTTTTAGTTTTTTTTAATATTGCTGCGCCGCCACTGAGACGATTTCTAAAAATCAGACGCGTTTTCCATCCTCGCCAAGGTAGTAATACTGTGCCGAAATTTCATTAACATCATTTCAGTAATTTCAACATTGTAAAATACAGAACGATCTAAAGCAATACAATAATATATACAGGGTTGGGATAAAGTATGGAACCAAGCAAATAACTTTGGAACGGAAAGAGTGATATTGCTGAAAATTTGCAGGCAAGTGTAGTGACGTCTAGTGCATCCGAAGACATTATGTTAGCTATTAATGTACTTCCGGTTTAACCGGAAGTACCGTCAACTTTTTTAAGCTAAATGGGACACCCTATATATTTTTGCAGATTTTAATTCATCTTTTTTTTACGAATACGTCCATAGTGGGTTTAGCATTAGTTTCTGTAAAAACGGGAAAGATAAAGCTTCTTTATCATGTCAGGTGTTTAAAATGCCGGTCATTCAAAGTCGGTTTTGGCGATCGCGTGAGAACTTACAAAGAAGTGTGTCAACTTTTAATGATTTACGTCCCGACACGTTTGACGGTGACTAAAAAAGAAGTACAAAAAAATTACCTCAAACGGGAAGATCGCAGACCGCCACGGACGAATTTGTGAGATACATTTTTTAAGAAAGAAATACTAAACCCACTATGGACGTATTCGGAAAAAAAGATGAATTAAAATCTGCAAAAATATACAGGGTGTCCCATTTAAATTAAAAAAGTTGACGGCACTTCCGGTTAAACCGGAAGTACATTAATAGCTAACATAATGTCTTCGAATGCACTAGACGTCACTACACTTGCCTGCAAATTTTCAGCAATATCACTCTTTCCGTTCCAAAGTTATTTGCTTGGTTCCATACTTTATCCCAGCCCTGTATAATACAATACTAATGTATATTGTATACATCGGAAAATTCTCTAAGCCACTTGGTTCATGTAATATACAAGGCAATGTTCGCATAAAGTGCCTAAAAACGAAGTTTGAGGCATATTTGAAATTTTTCGTTTTTTGCTAATTACTCCGCCGCCCATGCACCGATTTTCAAAATTTTAGCAACATTACCTACTACGACCCTGCACCATATCACTACCCAAATTTCATCGAAATCTATGCAGCGGTTACTGAGATTAGGACGCTAGAAAAACGCCAACAGACAGACAGACCGACAGACAGACAGACAGGCCGACGGAAATGAGTAACGTGGATTTTCATAAAACGCCCAAAAAGTATTTTATCTCAAAATCGAAAATCTTCGCGATCACAATACTCCCCTCACCTATCGGTGTAGGAAGTAAAAAATAAAATATATAAAAACAGCTTAAACTTCGTTTTCAGGCGAATTGGAGGTTCGTGACATTTTACTTCACACACGGATAGGGAAGTATTGTGATCGAAAAAAAATTCGATTTTGAGATAATATGCTTTCGGGACGTTTTATCATGTCTACATAACGAAATTCCACGTCACTCATTTCGGTCGGTGGGTCTGTTGGTGTGTCTGACGTACCTCTAGCCAAGTAATCTCAGTAACCGCTGCCTAGGTTACGGTAAAGATTGGGCAGCAATATGCTGAAGAGTCATAGTAGGTAATGCTTCTATATTATTTAAAGTTGGTGCATTGGCGGTTGCGAGAAATTCGTAAAAAACAAAAAATTGTCAGAACTTCTCCAAACTTCGCATTTTAGCATTTTAGGGTTCCTACTCACTTTCCATTTGGGGAGGAGTGAAATCGAGGTGTTGCTGGGGGTGAAATCGAGGTGGTGGTGTGGGTGGGGTGTTGAAAACTCAAACATTAGTTGTCTTTATAAAATACCCTACATTGTGCTGGAAAAAAACTGACTTTGGTGATATCTTGTGCCTTTTAGACCTATCCAATTGTTGCCTTTAAATTTTTATCTATGAAATAATTTGATAATACATATTATAATCCTAAAGTGTAACTTGGAAACTACTAAATTAATTTTGTGATGAAATGTTGACACCGTATGAAACTCTTGCCTGTGGCCAAAAAACTAAAAGGATTATAAATGAGAAACTCCAATAGTAAGGGACGAAAACGTATTTTTGCCCTATCCGGTGGATTGGAGGGTATTGACGCTAAAAAAAAGGAATAGTCATGATTTCCCTTATATGTCATTCGCACGTCACATCCAAATTTTAGGTTTCAAATGATGAAATCATCAATAAAATTAATTAGGGATGCATGCTGCTGCCCAAGATGGATCCATTGAATATTGTAAGAGCAAATCATTGAATGATGTACGAATATAGCAGTATAAAGAGGGACAGCAGTAAAATTAGGTTAGCAAACTTTTAATGTACAGCAAGTGACAGAAGGTTCTGCCGGTGCGCCATCTAGTACCCGAAGGTAAAGGCAAACCAAGGAACCGCTGAACATCAGCACAGATTTCCTTGGCGGGACGCCGCGGTGCATCCGCTTGGCCACTAGAGTGCGCGGGTTTTTTTTTTTTATACGCTACTGCGTATGAAAGCCGATATACGAGGGTTGCTCTATACCTCCGTCAATCCACCAGTACGCAGACAGCTGTTTCACGCTTATTAGCGATCATCAGTGCGCCATAGGTTGATCGACGGAAATAGAGAGCATCAATTCTTTCATGTCACCCAGACATGTGAAGCATGTTGTAGCAAGTGACAGAAGGTTCTGCCGGTGCGCCATCTAGTACCCGAAGGTAAAGGCAAACCAAGGAACCGCTGAACATCAGCACAGATTTCCTTGGCGGGACGCCGCGGTGCATCCGCTTGGCCACTAGAGTGCGCGGGTTTTTTTATACGCTACTGCGTATGAAAGCCGATATACGAGGGTTGCTCTATACCTCCGTCAATCCACCAGTACGCAGACAGCTGTTTCACGCTTATTAGCGATCATCAGTGCGCCATAGGTTGATCGACGGAAATAGAGAGCATCAATTCTTTCATGTCACCCAGACATGTGAAGCATGTTGTAGCAAGTGACAGAAGGTTCTGCCGGTGCGCCATCTAGTACCCGAAGGTAAAGGCAAACCAAGGAACCGCTGAACATCAGCACAGATTTCCTTGGCGGGACGCCGCGGTGCATCCGCTTGGCCACTAGAGTGCGCGGGTTTTTTTATACGCTACTGCGTATGAAAGCCGATATACGAGGGTTGCTCTATACCTCCGTCAATCCACCAGTACGCAGACAGCTGTTTCACGCTTATTAGCGATCATCAGTGCGCCATAGGTTGATCGACGGAAATAGAGAGCATCAATTCTTTCATGTCACCCAGACATGTGAAGCATGTTGTAGCAAGTGACAGAAGGTTCTGCCGGTGCGCCATCTAGTACCCGAAGGTAAAGGCAAACCAAGGAACCGCTGAACATCAGCACAGATTTCCTTGGCGGGACGCCGCGGTGCATCCGCTTGGCCACTAGAGTGCGCGGGTTTTTTTATACGCTACTGCGTATGAAAGCCGATATACGAGGGTTGCTCTATACCTCCGTCAATCCACCAGTACGCAGACAGCTGTTTCACGCTTATTAGCGATCATCAGTGCGCCATAGGTTGATCGACGGAAATAGAGAGCATCAATTCTTTCATGTCACCCAGACATGTGAAGCATGTTGTAGCAAGTGACAGAAGGTTCTGCCGGTGCGCCATCTAGTACCCGAAGGTAAAGGCAAACCAAGGAACCGCTGAACATCAGCACAGATTTCCTTGGCGGGACGCCGCGGTGCATCCGCTTGGCCACTAGAGTGCGCGGGTTTTTTTATACGCTACTGCGTATGAAAGCCGATATACGAGGGTTGCTCTATACCTATGGCGCACTGATGATCGCTAATAAGCGTGAAACAGCTGTCTGCGTACTGGTGGATTGACGGAGGTATAGAGCAACCCTCGTATATCGGCTTTCATACGCAGTAGCGTATAAAAAAAACCCGCGCACTCTAGTGGCCAAGCGGATGCACCGCGGCGTCCCGCCAAGGAAATCTGTGCTGATGTTCAGCGGTTCCTTGGTTTGCCTTTACCTTCGGGTACTAGATGGCGCACCGGCAGAACCTTCTGTCACTTGCTACAACATGCTTCACATGTCTGGGTGACATGAAAGAATTGATGCTCTCTATTTCCGTCGATCAACCTATGGCGCACTGATGATCGCTAATAAGCGTGAAACAGCTGTCTGCGTACTGGTGGATTGACGGAGGTATAGAGCAACCCTCGTATATCGGCTTTCATACGCAGTAGCGTATAAAAAAACCCGCGCACTCTAGTGGCCAAGCGGATGCACCGCGGCGTCCCGCCAAGGAAATCTGTGCTGATGTTCAGCGGTTCCTTGGTTTGCCTTTACCTTCGGGTACTAGATGGCGCACCGGCAGAACCTTCTGTCACTTGCTACAACATGCTTCACATGTCTGGGTGACATGAAAGAATTGATGCTCTCTATTTCCGTCGATCAACCTATGGCGCACTGATGATCGCTAATAAGCGTGAAACAGCTGTCTGCGTACTGGTGGATTGACGGAGGTATAGAGCAACCCTCGTATATCGGCTTTCATACGCAGTAGCGTATAAAAAAACCCGCGCACTCTAGTGGCCAAGCGGATGCACCGCGGCGTCCCGCCAAGGAAATCTGTGCTGATGTTCAGCGGTTCCTTGGTTTGCCTTTACCTTCGGGTACTAGATGGCGCACCGGCAGAACCTTCTGTCACTTGCTACAACATGCTTCACATGTCTGGGTGACATGAAAGAATTGATGCTCTCTATTTCCGTCGATCAACCTATGGCGCACTGATGATCGCTAATAAGCGTGAAACAGCTGTCTGCGTACTGGTGGATTGACGGAGGTATAGAGCAACCCTCGTATATCGGCTTTCATACGCAGTAGCGTATAAAAAAACCCGCGCACTCTAGTGGCCAAGCGGATGCACCGCGGCGTCCCGCCAAGGAAATCTGTGCTGATGTTCAGCGGTTCCTTGGTTTGCCTTTACCTTCGGGTACTAGATGGCGCACCGGCAGAACCTTCTGTCACTTGCTACAACATGCTTCACATGTCTGGGTGACATGAAAGAATTGATGCTCTCTATTTCCGTCGATCAACCTATGGCGCACTGATGATCGCTAATAAGCGTGAAACAGCTGTCTGCGTACTGGTGGATTGACGGAGGTATAGAGCAACCCTCGTATATCGGCTTTCATACGCAGTAGCGTATAAAAAAACCCGCGCACTCTAGTGGCCAAGCGGATGCACCGCGGCGTCCCGCCAAGGAAATCTGTGCTGATGTTCAGCGGTTCCTTGGTTTGCCTTTACCTTCGGGTACTAGATGGCGCACCGGCAGAACCTTCTGTCACTTGCTACAACATGCTTCACATGTCTGGGTGACATGAAAGAATTGATGCTCTCTATTTCCGTCGATCAACCTATGGCGCACTGATGATCGCTAATAAGCGTGAAACAGCTGTCTGCGTACTGGTGGATTGACGGAGGTATAGAGCAACCCTCGTATATCGGCTTTCATACGCAGTAGCGTATAAAAAAAACCCGCGCACTCTAGTGGCCAAGCGGATGCACCGCGGCGTCCCGCCAAGGAAATCTGTGCTGATGTTCAGCGGTTCCTTGGTTTGCCTTTACCTTCGGGTACTAGATGGCGCACCGGCAGAACCTTCTGTCACTTGCTACAACATGCTTCACATGTCTGGGTGACATGAAAGAATTGATGCTCTCTATTTCCGTCGATCAACCTATGGCGCACTGATGATCGCTAATAAGCGTGAAACAGCTGTCTGCGTACTGGTGGATTGACGGAGGTATAGAGCAACCCTCGTATTTTAATGTACAATTTTAACATGTCAGCGCCTATACCTCATACAAGGCGTAGCATTTAAGGTGGCAGTATTTGTAATGTATATACTACAAATAAATGATATTTACGAATATTTTGATTACCCAAAGGTTGTCTAAAATAGGTGAATGCCTTAAAGCGGATCAACTATAAAAGCGTTGATTTCCCTTATTAGGGTAGTCAGTGTACGCCACTGGCTTGAATAATACATTCTGCACTCCGTGTCATCCCGTTGCATCGTGACGATAACCGTGTTTGCTTTTATTTCCACCTTTATTCCTGCTTCGGCACGACGTGAAACTGACATTTTAATTTTCTTTAATTTAGGATTGGTTCGAGACACGTGTGCATTTGTCTTGTACACTTTGACTCCGCGAACGTATACATAATGTAGTGGTTAATATTTGATGTATCTGCCTATGAGACGTTCCATTCTGAGCAAATCAAATTGACCGGCATGCCTTTTGCATTTTACTATCTGAAAATGAAAATAAACTTGAGTGTCCAATATTCAATGCATACCTTCATGTGATCTCCTGCACATTCGAAGGATACATAATTTATATATGCGGCCAGTGAAGAAAACTTTATTAACCTGGTTTTCATTTGGTGGAAAGGTTCGTTTCATGGTATAGATAATATCGCAGTAAGGGCAACGTAACGAAAAAAAAAACAAAAACAAAAAACAAGAAACAATATACCTCGGCCATATTCTAAGGAACAACAAGTACGAACTACTGCAGACTATCATGCAAGGATGAGTAGATGAAAAAAAGGGCATAGGAAGAAAGAAGAAATCCTGGCTGAGAAACATTAGAGAATAACCTGATATGAGTGTAGGAGAACTGTTCCACATTGCAAAAGATAAAGATGCATTCAGAGAAGTGGTCGCCAACCTCCGTTAGGGGACAGCACTAGAAGAAGAAGAAGAAGAAGAAGGGCAATGTGTGATGAGTATCCACTAATGCAAAAATGTCAAAATGTGTAAAATTTTCAAATTCTCGGAATCAATCATTCACCGCAAGATAAGTAAACACAAAGATGGCATCGATTTAAGACAGGAAATTTGGAAAATTACTAGGTTAGGTTCAACTTAACTTGATGACCAACTGCACAATTCACAAAACAAATCTTTCTCTCTTAGAACCTTCCTTCATGTGACACAGCCAGGAGACGAAACCCATGCACAGGGAATCCCCTTGACAGAAGACAAATCACAAAGCAGAAGCTTATTTCGTGAAAATTGGGCCAATACGGCGATTTGGGAGTTGAAGAGGTAACAACACAGTGTACATCTATGGCGCGCTCAACACGGATTATCTGAATAATACCTTTTTTAAACTTTAAAATGGAATATTTAGTAAGCAAAATGATGTAGAGAGTAACGAAATGCATCTGTAAGCAAATTTTTGATACTCTTACACCCGTATGCACCGTAAGTCAATTGCGCGATTAGTTACGTAAACCTGGATTAGATTACTTGTCTACTATGCACCGCAAACTGACAATTTTGACACTGTTACTGTCAAAACAATCTTGCGAACATAACCTTGCCGTATCTCCAACCTGGATTAGTTAATCTCTTGACGGCGCGTGGCTAGATTCCAAAGATTAGTAAAACGCGATTAGGGAACTAGGATTAGAATCGCCAAACGGTGCATACGGGTGTAAGAGGTTGTAATGATTTAATCATTGTTTTCCAACCCGTGATACTAGTCTCAATATGCTTTTTATCCGTTTTGAATTTTTTTAACTTATGATAATGTTGAGACGAATCAATTTGATTTTTTATTGGAGGCTAAAAGACCGAAAATCAGCTTATACCCAGCCGGTGTCAAAAAAGGTATCCAACGCTGATCCAAAATCCAGACCTATAGTTCTGCTTTCTGTTATCAGCAAAGTCATTGACACCCGTATGCACCGTTTGGCGATTCTAATCCTAGTTCCCTAATCGCGTTTTGCTAATCTTTGGCATCTAGCCATGCACCGTCTAGAGATTAACTTATCCAAATTAGAGATACGGCAAGGTTGTGTTCGCAAGATTATTTTGACAGTGACAGTGTCAAAATTGTCAGTTTGCGGTGCATAGTAAACAAGTAATCTAATCCAGGTTTACGTAACTAATGGTGCAATTGACCTACGGTGCATACGGGTGTGAGTAATGCGTTAACCAAGAGCTCATGTATACTATCACTTAATCAACGACAGACAATTTGGACTCGTACATCAAAGATCAACAAAGTATGGAGATCTCCTGGCTTACGTCACACATATGGGGCTTACGTCGTTGCTCTCGATATGCAAAGGCATTCGATCAACTGAGACATGTGGCTGTCCTAAATAAGCTTATTTCCTACGTTCTTCCTATCAAGCTGTACAGTTGGTTAGCAGATTTCCTTTCTGGTCGCAAAATCCCTATCGTGTTAGACGGCAATCTCCTCTTCCTTCCATGACATCAAAGCTGGGGTTCCACAGGGATCGGTACACCACTGATCTGCTCTCTAGCACTACAAACCCAATCCACAGCTTTGCGGATGACAGTATTTTGCACGCAGGCATCATGAACAATAGACCGATCTCTATGGTAGAGCTCGAAAACAGAGTCGCTTCGCTGACAAAGGACCTGGGTTATTACTGCTTGGGGGCACAAGATTATTGTAGGCAACCGAAACATCCGCGAAATGAAGCTAAGAAATGCAGCTGTGTTCTTAATCAAACCTTTTATCAGCGTCAGCGTGCGCACCGTTTTACACCTAAAACCTGGTATTTTTTCTTTACCTTTTACCATACTGAGTTTCTTGGACGTCTTGTGATGTCCATATGATGGACATCTATGACATTCATTTCCATTGTTTTGTTTACGGGATTCTATACTTCTATCCGCGTAATCTCAGTAACTGCTAAACCTATTTTAATGAAATTTGTGCGGGTGTGGGGACGTGGGAGGTATTACAGCTATGTTTTTGAGAAGCCATTGATTGACGGCATTGGATTGACGTAAAGCAAAAATTGCTCTAAGTAATATGGCATTTTAGAGATTTCTGATAATTTTTCATTCCGGTAGGGTAGAAATCGGGATAGTCGGAACACCTCCTTGATCCTTGAGCTTGCCGTATTATTGACAGAAAAAGACACAAGTTCTACATTTGGCTACCGAGTGTTTTCTGAAATGTCAAGCATTCACCATTCACACTACAGTGAAGCAGATAATTACCAGTAGCACAATATCGTCTTTTTTTATGACTGGATAAACAGCGAAGGCGAAGCATAAATACCAGAGTACCGTGGCTGCCAGGAAAATGTTATATTAGGGGAAATCCGTCGACGCGGAGCTTTTAGAGGCCAACCTTCGTAGGTCCAATAAACGCATCTTCTGGCAGTCTAGTCCAAGCTCTGGCCATTCTAGGAACAAAAGTGTAGTTGTACTCTGCTCAGTTCTTGATGTATGAAGCACTACCACCCTGGGATGAGATGCAACAGTCCCGCAGGTGCATCTAATAGGCTTGATGTTAGAAAATAGCTCAGAGGATCAAATTCCGTTTAAATACCGGTGGAAAAGTAAGACGTCATCAACCCCACGCTGATGAGAAAATGGACAGAGGTGGCGCGTTAAGGTTGGGTCTCCGATTAGACGAACTGCCCTTCTCTTGGCTGCACCAAGTATAGACAGGGTAGTAGGGGCAGCAGCTTCCCACATACGAGAGCAATACTCCAGGCCAGGTCTTATCTGGGCTTTAACAGTATGTTTAGGTGGTGAGAAGTGCTTTCTGGATCTGAATAGGTATCCGAGCTCTTTTCCAGAAGCTGTTGTAATTGTCAAAATATTTCAGTGACGTGTTATGGTTTCTTGGAAGAGACTGATTATTCGTTAGAACCGGGTACTCGCTTGAACACTTTTTGTTTGATAGTTTACCATACTGGGTCTTGATAGCATTCAATTTTACCACATTCCTGAGTAAGCAAGTGTAATGGTCTCCAGGTCTCCCTGTAGATGCAGAGTTATGCTCCCAGTGGACCTATTTTGCATCTAATTGTATCAGTGATGCAGCGATGTAAATAAACAACTTGTATGGCTCAGATACTAAGAAAGCATATACATGTACCAGCACCACGACTCAATCATGAGAACTCGTGCTTCGTGCAATCTCGAGTACATTTCTCATAACGTAGAGCATCTCGATCGCTACAATATAGTTCAGATAGTCTGTGAGCATACTGTTGATCTGCCAGTGAGATTGAAGAAGTACGAGACAAGAAGTCTGAGGAACGACAATAAAAATATAGATATTCCCATAGACAGTGTTTCGTATTGAAAATATGTCAACGAAACGTTGACCAATCAAAGCGGTATTGTAAATCATTTACTGGTGACGGCTGGTGATCAAGGTGAGCAAACATCATTTACCTGGATTGTGATCAGAGATTTCAGCACTTTTAAAATATAACAATACGGTATAATATAGTATGAGATAAAGTGTAAAAAAGCCAAATAATAATCAGGAAGCACGATAATTACGTTGCTACTATTTTGACGAGTTGTAATAGGATCATATGCACTAGGAGGTCCACAGCAAAATTTTAGCATTAAGAACATTCGCATTCTCATCTCATCTCAGCAAATTAGTTAGTCATACTACCACTTACCAAAAGCGTTAAGTATATAAACAGCTAAAAACTCAGGAAGCGAAGAACATTTGTTGACTCTACAGCAACACGGGTTAAAATGGCCGCCGCCAGTACTGATGTCACGACATACACACACAGGCTGGAAGTAACAGTGGCTCTTTCGGACCAATCAAATTGCTCCGTTCAGAAACTACGTTAATATAACGTTATATCTGAACGAGCTATGCACGTTATTTTCATCTGGTATCATAACGGCTTGTATAGTGTATAGAGGGTTAGCAAAATAATGTAATTTTTTAGTTGTTTTAACGCTTGACTAGATCTTGCTTCTAATTTAAACATGAAAAATTAAAAAAAAACAGTTGCTCATATGGTTAAAAAAATGATTTAGCCAAACGTTATTTTAACGCCTGAATACATCAGCTTTGGCACACTTTATTTGTGGAGTGCACAACGTTATTCTAACATGGAAATGAACCTCCGTAGAATTGTGTATTTAATTAAACCTTATCTTGACGCTTTAATGAAACGGTATATATTTACACCAAAATCAAACCGTTGACATTCTAACGTAAACGTTTTATCAACCCTTCACACGTTTAAATTACGTTTAACCAACGTAAATGTGCTTACTGGGTATTGAGTCTCATTGCTGGTAGGTGTTATATGCTGTGACACCAGTCTACGTTTCTACGTTTACGTGTGTCGGCGGTTGTGTAGCCAGAAGAAAAAGAAAGAGAGCGGAGGAAGAAGAGGTGTGGCATGATGGCCGTCTTGACATGTAAATGCGTGTACGGTTAATAAAAAAGTACCACTGCTGCTGCTCCGCTGCGCTATTAAAATGGAACATGGAAGCCTTTCCGGTTCTTAGTTGTACGGGCGACCTCCGATGCGCTATTCAACTGTCAGCAACGCCATGCCTTGGTTTATGCCACCTCGTCGATGTCGTACAGGTTTACAATGCGCCTTTCTCTTACTAGTAGTGTGCAATTTATATTGGTCGATTATATCCAGCTTTCCTATTTTCTCATTTTCGATTTTTTCATAATATCAAATGTACAAATCGATCCCTTTAAAGAATGCAGCACCTACCATAGCAGAAATTCGTTGCGACTTAACAGACATGTTGTGAACTCGTAAAGTGCATTAAGTCAGAGCTAGAGTATTACCGACACGAATATTATCAATAGTTTTGAAAACTGTAGCTCGCCATCGTTCGCGATTTAGTGTCAGTTCAGTGGCGCTCTTGATACTCATATCCAGCAACTGTTTCGTCGTATCCACCCAGCGTGTAGGGGAACGGCCACGGCGCCGCCCACGCAGGGCATGACTGTGACATGCCTTTGAGCTACAAGTTTCTCCACATTATCGCTTCTGTGAATATGTCCGAAGAATGTAAACATTCTCGTCGACACAATGGAGTCTCTTTGGATTACCGAGCCCATCCAGTATAGAAACGTTAGTTCGATGGACGGTAAAAGGGACTCTCAGCATTCTCCTACACATTTCAAAAGCATCTATGCGAGCTTGATCTGGCTTTTTAACAGTCCAAGTTTTCGAGGCATACAAAAATATTGCTAACACAAGAGACTGAACTAGCGACATTTTGCAAGCTTTAGTGATATTATGGTCACGCCATATTTTAGTAGGCTTTGTCATTGCCACACGTGTCTATTAAATGCGCCGTCGAAACTCACTTTCACAGCTACCCGAATTGTCGATCAAAGAACCGCAGTAAACAAAACTTTGATCTACTTCACAACGGCCTACTGACTTTATTTCTCGTTGATTATCATGTTCTCTATCTACGATCATAACGTTGGTCTTATTGTAGTTAATGCCAAGACCATATGCTGCACTGTGTTGTTCTAAGATGTTTAATAGAGCTACTAGTTCTTCCTGAAAAGCAGCAATAAGGGTTTTATCATCAGTAAATCTTAAGTCGGATATTTTGCGTCCGCCAATAGTTGTACCTCCATACCAGTTGCCCAATACCTGTCTCATGACAAATTCAGAGTAAATGTTAAATAGCATCGGAGATAATACAAATCCCAGACAAACTTTTTCGGTTGCTCTCGGACCAAACAGGTTATCATCAATTCTTACACGAGCCGAGCTAGACTCATAGAGCTGCTGTATGAGAAATACTAAGTCCTAAGGAACTCATATAGAGATAAGGATTTCCCACAGTTTAGGCCACTTCACGTTATCAAACGCCTCAAAAACTTGAAAATAATGCTCTCTGGCTTTTTCAACTACTGATGGGAACTATCAAAAAGAAATCGAACGAATGGTTGCAATTGTCGAATGAATTCATTCGAATAAAATCATTCACTAGACACTAGAGTCGATAGATGCCAGATTCCCAGGTATCACAACATTTTGAACAACTACCGAAAAGTATCCAATAGCAGGGGCATCATCTAGAAAGGGTTTTGAAAACCTGTATTCCTAAAAACATCAATAATATTACATCTTCAACTATGTTACACATTTTTATCTAATAATGAACATCCCATCTAGTTATTTATTAGCATCATTCAAAACGAAAAAATGCAATGCTAAAACCTACTGACACCTCCACCCATAAAATATATTTATATAGTTTGAATTAATTCATTCTGTCATCGTCATAAATGGATGAATTTAAATGTAGCGTGCTGATATGCCCCAGTGTACGTCAACCAGGTGCAAACCTACCGATAGCCGATGCCTAACTTCGTTAGTCAATTACCTTCTGCTGCCCAGAACTTCAACGGTGATTATAAAAGAAACTGAATTATTAATATTAGTTCGATTGTTTAAAATAAATGAATACTCCAGCAACATCGAACAATTCGATTGAATAGTAACTATCGAATGCTTTGATAGTTTTTATTCGATAGTTCCACCAACTCCAGGTTAGGATCGTACCTATAGGACTATGAGCGAATGGATACTTAGCATCCTCTCCAACAGAGCAATAAAAATCAAGGTAGTGAACATTTCAGTCAAATGTGTGGTTACCAGGGGTTGTCCGCAGGGAGATGTTCTATCACCACTGCTTTGGAACGTGGTTCCGGACACCCTTATCAATCACACCAATGGACTCTGCACAAAGGCATATGCGGATGACTTAGTCATTCAGCAAACAGGTAGATTTGAGAACACGATATGTGAACGAACCCAGGTAGTACTCAAATCAATAGAAACTTCCATTGTCTATCAATCCTAAGAAGACTGAGATGGTCCTGCTCACCAGAAAAAGGACTATCAGGGACTTGAACTTTTTAACGTCAAGCTAAATTTTTCTGAAGGGGCAACATATCTCGGCATTACCCTCGACAGAAACTGATGTGGAACTCTCACTTAGAGCCAAAAGAGCAAAAGAGCATATAGCGCTTATGAAAAATGCCGACGTATAATGGGACGTACCTAGGGCCTGTCATCAAGAGTAACCCACTGAGTCTAAACAACAACCATTGGAGCCATTGCCTGGGTAACAAAAGTTCTGTAGGCGAAGGCGATTAATAAATTATATGAAATACAATATGTGACCTGAATTAATAAAACAAGAGCCATTAGAACAACACCAGGTGCTGCTATGGAAGTAGTCATTGGTGTCACTCCTCTAGATATTTACATCAAAGAGGTTGCGTTACTGTCAATGCTATGACTTCTCATGGTTGGTATCAATCCCGATGTAGGTATGAGACGACTACACGACGAAACACCTACCCATGCTGCAAGCAACTCAATTGAATCAACATTTGTCGTTAAGAAACTCTACAGAAGTAGAAGTGAAACAGAATGCTGAACCTAATTCAACACCGGCAATTTGCATATACACAGATGACTCCAAGGCAAGGGAAGGCGCTGGATGTGGTGTGTACTCCAGGTACCTGAACCTGAAAACAAAGTAGGTTATGGATAAAAATAATAATAATAATAATAATAATAATAAAAAC
>CATOUR010000112.1:1215000-1654195 GCA_951848785.1 Callosobruchus maculatus
GTTTATTTTTGCACTGTACAATTTGCGTTCAATCGTTATACCGCTAAAGTAATACAGATGAATGGTTCTGATGTGCATTTTTACTGGAAAATACATCAGTTCGTTGATATGAGATTAAAATATTTCGACAGTATTCCGATCAGACTTATAGATAGGATGTCAAACGCTTAACGGTATTGTCCGTTAAGCGATACACTCTTGTGCAAGGGATGTGAACGGAAGACAACACAGTTAAGTGAGAGTAGGCGACAGAAAAGATCTGCCTGTGCGCCATCTGGTACCCGAAGGTAACGACAAACCAAAGAAAGTCACTGCTAAGCAGCAGCAGACTTCTTGGTGGAACGCCACGGCGCGTTCGCTTGGCCTGACCAGAAGAGCGTGCTTCTATGCCAACTGCATATGAGACTCGAGGGTACGCAGACAGCTGTTTCACGCTTATTAGCGATCATCAGTGCGCCATAGATCGATTGACGGAGATAGAGAGCATCAGAACTTTCAGGTCTACCATGTACATGTCTGGTAGACATGAAAATTCTGGTGCTCTGTCAAGCGACCTATGGCGCACTGATGATCGCGTGAAACAGCTGTCTGCGTACTGGTGGATTGACGGAGATATATCTCTATAGAGTAACCCTCGTACAGTTAAGTGAGTTGTAGGGGAGTACTCTGAGACTTTGACCTCGGACCCCAAAAACTGTCAATGTATTAACGTAAATACTTCAGAGTTCCATTAAATACACAAAATACAAAAATGTATATGTATATATGTATTTTTTCTGCCGCTTTCGATTATGTATTGTTTTTTTAATGATTTTAATTGATTTTTAATGTTTTCCCCTCAATTGTAAATATATTTTAATATTTCCATAGGATATCCATAATTAAGAGGAAATTGATATTAAGCGTCGTCTTCTACAAATGTTCAACTCCAAAAATATGTGTACAGGGTGTCCCACGACGATTAAGACAAGCAATATATCGGAACTGGGCAGTAGTAGAGAATTATAATTTTGGGGGTTTAAATTAGAACAGATATAGTATCTTTTCTTATTACTGTGTCACCCAATGAGGTATTTGTTTTTGATCACGTGACGTCCGATTCAAAATTTTTAATGGGACACCCTGTATACTTGTGACTTTTTGTGTTCCTCCCGATAAAACAATTCCAACAAACTAGCATGCTTGGGGTCTAAAGTGATTAATTCAAGAGCTACAGGTACTTAAAGGATGGTACCACTACCATTGATTATAACATGTACCCCAACAGTTAAATTACTATGGTAGTGTTTCTATATGGTAGTGGTACAGTCCTTTAAGTACCTGTAGCTCTTGAATTGATCACTTTAGACCACAAGTATGCTAGTTTGTTGGAATTGTTTTATCGGGAGGAACACAAAAATTGACAAATATACAGGGTGTCCTATTAAAAATTTTGAATCGGACGTCACGTGACCAAAAACAAATACCTCATTGGGTAACACAATAATAGAAAAAGATACTATATTTGCTCTAATTTGCATCCCCAAAATTATAATTCGCTACTACTGCCTAGTTCCGATATATTGCTTGTCTTAACCGTCGTGGAACACCCTGTATAGGCAGGTGTAAGTAGAAAAAATGGAGGGGAGAGGGACCGTCAGATGTTAGTTAGACCATCCATCAGTGATGAGAATATGGATTGTTAGAACGCGTCTGAAGAAGGAATAAAGATGATGAAACAAACTGTAAATGAAACTTTAAAATAACTCAAATTATCATACAAAAATAAAGTTACCTCTGTATTTATGAAAAATGGGATTAAAATAAACAACGATTTTGTTTCAGTTGTTATTCTACCGTATTTGTGCTATGAAAAAATCTGATGAAGAACTGGAAAATTATATGAGTTACATGAATTATTAGGTAGCGTTCAGAGGCGTAAACAAGGAGGGTAACAGAGGTAATTACCCCCCTTCCCTAAGATTTTTGACCAAAAAGCTATTTCATTGTTTTTCTCAAGTATTGAATGGTTTATATCTAAATTTGAGTTACGTAATACACCTTGTTGTATTTGTATTTTCGTATAGTTTGTACACTAATTTTCATTTTTCTCGTATTTTCGAACAACTCTGATTTCTTAAATAAATTATATGAGTCAGGTATCATTCAATTGATAAAATTCTGCAAACTTTGCGATGTTCCACTGCAAGTTTCTTGTACGATTTCCGAAAACTCTTTGCGTGACTGGAACGAAAAACATTGATTAACGTATTAACTCCTGCTTTCACATACATATACAGGGTGTCCCTGAATTTCCTTGATACGTGATATTCTGGTAAAAAGAAAGTTTAAACTGAAGTGGAATGTTTGACAGTATTACAGGGTCTATTATACCATGCTTTCAAAACATTTTTTGTATGCTTCAGCCCTTAACACTCACCCCCAACTTTGTGCTTTCAAATAACACCTAATAGTTTTTCCTATAAACATACCTTTTTTATATTTCTGGGAATCGAAAAATAGATTGAGCTTTTCATAAAAATTGATGCTATGAATGAAATGGCTTTTAAATGCTAGCAACTGCAGCGAATATTATTTATTGAAAATAAATTTATTATATGAAAAGCAAAAGTTGCTAGACTTTTTCATCACATATCATGTAGCGAGTGTTGCTGTCAAAACAAATATTGAAATATTTTCCATGTACTGTTAAATAACGAGTGATGATGTTAGATCGTTTCTTAAATGAAGACACAAGTGGATAAAGTGTCATGTAACATTTTTTCAAAAATGTGTATTTTTCATTCAATAAGCTTAAAATATGCTTACATTTCATTCTTTAGTCCCTGTGTTATGTTATTTTTATAAATAACATCGATATTTAGGTGATAAAGGTGTTATGTACAATACGTTTTACTTTTGACAGTGGATAAAGGAGTCAAGGTAAGAAAGAGTATAATTATGGTTCTATGAAAAAATGTTTGAAGACAACGAAGGGCATCCAAAGAAAAAAAGAAAAACCAATTAGTGATTAGATTGGTTTCAAGTTTTGTGTTTTTTTTGCAATAAAAAACACCAATGTTTGTGTACGTAGCTCTGTTTTCCATATGCTTTTAATACAGGCTATGCTAGTTTTTCATGTATAAAGGTGTCATATACATTCAAAGTCCATTTTCCCGTGAAATATAAAAGTGTCTCCAAGTTAAAAAAACAGACGAAGAAAATAACTGAGCTTTAAAAATAGTTGAACTATATGCCTCAAATGTGGTGCATAAAAAAGTTCCAATCGAAAATCTTAAAATGGATTTTTCTCAGAATAATTATTTTGTAACATGACACCTTTATCCACTTGTGTCTTCAAATGTTGAAAGCCTTCAGCAATGCCCAATTTGTTGCAGACGTTTATGAAATAAAAATACGACCCATTTTGATGAATCACCCTGTACACCTGTGCATAGTAGGTACATGTTGATAGGTTTACGTGCGTGCGGTTTGGGTATTAGATGTTAAGGTCATTGGACGAAATAATTATATTTTGGGGGTGTGCAGGCAATACTAATAAAAAATCAGAAGCTAACTCGTCCAAACCTTACACAGCAAATGATTTTTAATTTCTCCCATAACTTCATGCTTCGTATTATAATAATAATAGTAATAATGGATTCACCAACAATACAGGGCAAATAAATTGTTTGACCCACAGAAGGTGCTGTCCTTGTGCGTGGGTTATAACACATACATATATTTTAAAATACGTATATTAAAACTAATACTAACTATATTAAAAACTTGTAAGTGTGTCAGTTCAAAATCGTGTTAAAAACATTTGAAAAAATATCTCTGTTTGTGTCCATTATCCATTTTTTGACTTTTTTTGTATACAATATGAGACTTTATGGACTTTAGTGAAGCAGGAAGTAAATCATATATGCAGCAACATAAATATATTAAACTTTTGGCCTATTGACTTAAATATAGGAGGTCTTAAGGTCCTATTCTTGGTTCGTGTATTATGTTCATGGCTATTGAAATTGATGTAATTTTTATGTTTGTGGACGAAATTCAATATGTTATAGCTGTACAGTTGTCGGATATCAAATTTCTGGGACTCTTTAAATAAATTATTTGTGGGATAAGTGGGTTCTTTATAATAAACAACCTTTAAAACACATTTTTGCAAGGAACTGATACTCTTCAAATGAGTTTGATGCACTCCTCCCCAACCTAAGATGCCATAATTTAGTTGGGACTGCACAAGAGAATAATACAATGTTTCTATTGGAATAATTAATGGGTGTTTCCGCTAACAAAATGATAAATCCCTGTGAAATATCAAATTATCTTTGGAAACATATCGCCGATTGTGGACTGTATTAGAAAATGAACTCACCATAGGTGGTCTTCTGGATGTCTGCAAATTTTGGCTGTCGTGCTCTTACAGATGAAGTAATGGAGGAACTGAGGTTGGGAAAAAAAGGAAATAAAAGGAATATATTCACCTGAAATACCGACAATCTTCCAATGGTCGCACCACCGAAGTACCACCGATGTCCACCCCGTTGGGGAAATTTTTTTTACTTTTCAAAATGCGACGCTAACCGTACCGAGCTCAAATTGTATCTCGTTCTTAAAAATTACAAAAATTAATGCTACGAGGAAATGCGACGTTGCCATAACCAGTCATCAAATATCCTTTAAACCTAAATTATAAATGTCCAAAACAATGAGTGATCATATAGCGAGTCAAAGTTTAACCAACATGGGATACATATTATAACTCACTGTAGAAGGATGGGGAAATAACTATTAATTAAATAGGTATTTTGAAAAACGGTTTAATGTAGCAGTCTACCCCATCAATTTTCTCAAACAGCTCTTAGAAAAGTTACACAGCAACTTTGTGTTGATAATAATTCTTTATCTTATAGATCTGTTTAATGGCAGAAGTCGTTCTTTTTCTTTATAACCGAGCAGATCGCGTAGGCAGAACCCAAATGTCAAAGTACCGCGGCTGCTGTAAAAGGGTTATGTTAGGGGAAGTTTGTTAACGCGGGATTTGAATGGACCAATATCCGCAGGCCCTATAAATACATTCCAAGCCTTGGACACCCTGGGAATAAATGTGCGGTTGTACCACTCGGTTCTTGATGTATGAAGAACTGCCGCCTTAGGATGAGATGCAGCGGTCGCACGGGTGCTTCTGACAGGAGCCGTGATCGGCGGAACGATAGAGGATAGATCAGAGGAGCAGATTCCGTTTGAATATCGGTAGAAGAGTGACGGGTCACCAACAACACGCCAGTGAGAAAGTGGTTGGAGGTAGCGCGTCAAGGCCGGGTCGCCAATAGGGTACTTGCAGAAAAAAGATTATGTCGTTTACGCGTTCCTTAGAGCCTAGTAAATATGACAAAATCACTTGTTTGGTTTTTTGGAATCGGCTGTGGGAGATATTCCAAAAATTATTTCAAATGCCGGAAAATGCCGCGCAAACAACCTCTGACGTCAGTGATATCCTATAGTGATGGGATGTAAAGTATTGATATTCGATATCGATAGCTAGTGCTAACCTAACATTTTGACATTGATCATTATAACCACAAAACACATTCACACACAAAAGTACAAAAGTCAAAAGAATAAAAGTTAGGCTAGATTACTATACTGCATTCACCGAAGAAACGGAGTAAAAAATTATTTCAAACCCATATTTTTGGGCTTTACTCGGATAAATCGAACTTAATTTTTCTGTTTATAATAACATCACTGCTCTCAGTATGCAGTTTTGTAGATGGTGTGCATATAACCCTTGACCATACAGTAAAAAATTATGTATTGTGCATGGCTACTCCGTTTGTTGTATAGGGTTATAATAACATCACTGCTCTCAGTATGCAGTTTTGTAGATGGTGTGCATATAACCCTTGACCATACAGTAAAAAATTATGTATTGTGCATGGCTACTCCGTTTGTTCGGTGGATAGGGTATAATTCACTTTGTACGGATGGGCTTTAATTAGATTCTACCTTTGGATTCATTCATAATGGGATGCGCCGAAATAAAATGATGGCTTCGATTAGTTTCGAATCTCGGTCATAAACAGGATGACCTGTGATACCTATCAGATATAAAAATGCATTGCAACGAAAATGCTAGTGGGTTAATTGTCTGTTTCAAATATGTTTAAGTATCAATAAATTGAGTCGCATTGTTAAAGAATTCAGATCATCTCTAGTTTGCAGTTGAATCTCACTGGCCTGCGCTGTAGCAGTATCGATTGTCGATATCGATAAGATAGCTGTGACGTCAGCCCTTGTTTTAAGTCACGTGGAAAAATTTGAATATATCCTTATTTTATTTTGCAAATACCTTTTTTTGGCCGTCAGTAAAATCATGTTTTTGTTTCTTACTGCTTCTTGATATGGTTTTCTTTACGCTATGTATACTCACGACATCTGCAAGTACCTTTTTTGCCCTTCTCTGGAAGGCATCTAGTATAGACAGGTTAGTAGGGGCAGCAGCTCCCCAGGCATGAGAGCAATACTCCAGACCAGGTCTTATCTGGCGTGAGGAGGTTCTGGAATCTCAATACTTACTACTACCACAACTACTATATTTGCGTTTGACTGGACTAACGCACTTTTCGTCTTTTTGGAGGTTTGTTTGCAGTACAAAGTTTCAAGGTATTTTTTTAGAGCCAAATTGCAAGTTTGTGTGCGTACTCGTTTCTAAACAGTTGTAATGGAGAAGTGTCATGATACTTATAATGAAATAAGCAGTTACGTATCCGTAAAATATATACGAAAAGTAATTAGTCAGTGAAAAAATTTTTGAAATCCGTCAATAAATGGCAGAGAAATCAATAATTAAAGTTTGCATATTTTACGCGAAATAGTTGCCGCCTTCAATTTGGCTGTGACGTCACGTCTCCGCAATCCGCATAGCCAGCCGTCTGTGCCGCGCGCTGCCGTAGATCGTGGAAGCTGTAGAGTGTATCGTATGTACAGCTTGTGCAAAACGCATTAGAGCTCAACGCATCAGACGTAATTTATTTTTGATTTTTAAATAAGTGCTTTTTAGTTTTTGACCATAACGGAAGAAGGACTTGTAAAAGGAAAAAGTGATATTAAAATATCTCTTATTGATCTAGAAACGCTTTAAGATAATAGTTTCGTGAGAAAATAAACGTCTTCAGGTAGACGCAAATAAAAACCAGCATTTGTTGATATTTTTGTTATTGTCTCTTTGCAATACTGAGGGATGAGTGTTGTAATTGAAGTATAACTAACTGAACTGTAGCAACTCTTAGAAGATACTGATTCTTTTGAAGGAGAACTCTCGGGTGATTGGGGGATGGTCATCAGACACTTATATTCTGTATCGTTCGTTTTTTTCCTTTTCATGATTGTTTGCACTTTTTGATCTTTATGTTTAACTTTGATGTCAGGTTGCACTTTGTTTAAATTTTGTTGTCGGGATTATATCTGATACATTCACTGTGCAATCCTTAGATAGTGGATTTTCTAGTACGTCCGGCTCTTTGTATACTGAATGACACTGAATTACTTCGAAAGGTTGCCAACTTGAGGTCGATGAAGCATCGTTCTGCAATGAATTTTCTAAACATTCTGCGCGTCGCCTTTTTTCATATGCTCCGAGTTTTCTTCTAGGATGAACAACTTTTTGACAGTCAAACTTATGGGGGCAGCCTTCAGTTTTCAGCTTTAATGTACCACCAACTAGTTTATATTTGATTAGATTTTCAGTATAATTTTCAAGCTGTAGCAACAAAAACATAAGTTACGAATCCGAAAATATAGAAATATATAACCATAATTCAGCATACATATTACATTATAAATGTAACTAACTAATTTATAGTAGGTAAAGTAATCTTTAACAACCAGTGAAGCTATACATATATAGTTGATAATTAATACTTATCAATAGAAGATAAATACAATAGTATACTCGCATCAAAATGATCCTCACAAACATATTTTATACCTTTTGGTATTATTAAATCCCGTTTCATCACTTTGCACCACTTCTTTTGCATGCAAAGGTACATGGGAGAAAACTTTATTAGGTGTTTTAATCGTTGTGCTCACACAATTTGGAGCAATGCAATATTTTTTATAACATCCTTTTTTAATGTCACTCATAGCAATATTATTTGATATGCACTAAACTAGAAAACAAATGAGACGTTGGTTGCTCAGCTCACGCCACCACCACGCTGTGCCTGCGTGCTTGTCTGATACGTGCGTCGCGTCGTGTGGCGTAAACTTTGGTGTGGCTCAGCGGCAGCGGCCGCCCGCACTGGCTACGGAGCTATGACGTCACACCACTCGGTCAGTCGTGCCAAAAATATTTCTGCGGAGCGCGACTTTGAAACATTATACCTTTTTTGTCTTTCACGCTTTTCTTTTATTTCTCTTATATTTTTTTTTGAATTGATAAAAAAAATTAGTAAACTTCTCCATTATGCATTCTGCATTCAGTAGACTGTTAAAACAATTTTCAGTCTGGTATCAGCATAAAACTTGTCTCGATCGTTATTCTAACATTTCGAGCGAAAAGAATTTCTTTACGAAGATGTAAATTGTAATCCATCTTGGTAGTTAGCAGTTGAAATTTCTTTTAATAATCCGGAGCGTAATAGTCTCCGTTCGATAGCTCTCACAGATTTCTAATTATCCTAGTTGGATATTTCGCAGAGAAACTTCTCTAGTTCAGCCAATAAGTAACTGGATCTGGAGTCTGACTTTTTTACATGGTCAAAACTCCTTAACTCGCCCCGAGACGGACGTTTGTCTAAATACGGATAGAACGGATCAGGGAAAAGTTTCGCAGTTACACGAGATTCGCTTTACAGTTAGAATCTTTGTTACGGTGCAAAAATATTATAGAGCGAGTGTAATTCTCACACTTTACAAAATCTACAAACTTTAATACTACGAAAAATTGGAAACTAATTCTTACGCGATCGTGTATTGATGATACCAATTAGGAGTAATATGTATGACTCGCTTTACCATCCTCCGTTAAGGGGCCTGGGTACACACAGTTATACATAACGGGTGTTAATTAAGTATGTTAACAAACTTTAACCACGAATGGTACTCCGAAAAATATAAAGAAAGTGTCATATGAACAGGGGTCCAGAAATGCTTCCTAAGGGAGCTACGCCCCTTTGCATGGGGCACCCTGAAGACGGCTTTCCCTCGATATTCTCGAAACCATTCATAATAAAATCACGAAATTAGGTACGATGGGTAAACTTTTGACGCTGAATCTGATTCTGAATTCAGAATTTCATAATTTTAATCAGAGGCGTATCATACGGGAGGAGTTAAGGGTAAAAATAGCCCCATTTTCTAGATAGTTTTTTTTTGACATTTTGGTTTTATAATATGGTATTTCAGAGATTTCTACGTAAAAATGGTTTCTTGGTACATCTCGATAGGGCTGACCGTTTTCGAGAAAAATGCAAATTATTGAATCGATGCAGGCTATTGTATTCAATAATTTGCATTTTTCTCGAAAACGGTTGGCCCTATCGAGATGTATCAAGAAACCATTTTTACGTATAAATCTCTAAAATACCATATTTTAAAGTCAAAATGTGAAAAAAAATACCATTTAGAAAATGGGCTTATTTTTACCCTTAACTCCTCCCGTATGATACGCCTCTGATTAAAATTATGAAATTCTGAATCCAGAATCTGATTCAGCGTTAAAAGTTTACCCATCGTACCTAATTTCGTAATTTTTTTATGAATGGTTTCGAGAATATCGAGGGAAAACCGTCTTCAGGGTGCCCCATGCAAAGGGGCGTAGCTCTCTTAGGAAGCATTTCCGGACCCATGTTCATATGACATTTTCTTTCTATTTTTCGGAGTACTATTCGTGGTTAAAGTTTGTTAACATACTTAATCAACACCCTGTATATTGTATAAGGCGACTAAAAGGAACCGAACTACTGTCGGTATATGAGCAGTAACCTCTTCTCAACCAACAGCTCTGGGTGGATGAGTTGAGAAGAGTCAGGACAGGACACCTTCTTGTCCTTGGGGTGAGAAATTGCCCCTAAAGGCGGATGAACCAGTAGATACCATCTGGTCAACGGCATGAGGATGCAGAAAGCAAATGAGAAACTACTGCATTAAAGATCTTAAAGATATCCCAAGAGAAACTCGTAAAATGAGTACATGCATTTTACGAGCTCACAACATGTCTGTTAAGACATTGTGACTATGATGATGATGCCATATAAATTGCGGATTCCCGTTTCGACCAGAACTCGCTTGTTTTTCAAACTACATACACGTTATTTCAAAAGGTGATATCTAAGACCTTAATGAATGACATCTAAGAGCAATTTTTTCAAAAAAGTTTTTTAGTGTGCAAACACGCAATGCAAAATTATACATTTTTCAAATGTCTGTAATTTAACAACCATACAGAATATCAAAACACGGCTACCACAATGACAAAGCACAAGCTTTCTTCTTCAATTTTCTGTTTCAATCGTTAACGTAAGATTGAAAGTAACGTCAGGAGCTTTGAAATGCGAAATTCATGTTTAGGGTCATCTTTTGAACCTTACTTTTAGAACTTTTGACCTTACCTTTGGATTTCTGGACTTAACTCCCCTCATCTTAGACACACACACGATTTTAATGAAATTTAAACGCGTATGTTTTGGAAAAATCGTGTCAGTGGCGGCGCAGCAATAATAAAAAAGCTAAAAATATAAAAACAGCTCAAACTTTATTTTTAGGCGTTTTGGGGGTTCCTGATCATTTTCTACCTTTTTTTGGTGGGGGTGAATTTCGGGTTGTTTGGGGGAGGGTGGTTGCTGGGTTGTAAAATTGAAACCTTTGTTGTATTGACGATGAGCTGCCAACTGACCTGTGAATGAAGAACCGAGCGACAAAATACCCTTCTTTAGGTCCATCCGAACATTGTCTTGTCTAGTATAGCAACCAAGAGAAATTTGTGATGTATACATACGAGTATTGTTTCAGATCGTTCTATATTGCGTAATGCGAAAATTATTGAATTGATTTTGATAAAATTTTGACATAGTATTACTACTGCGGCGAGGATGTAAAACGCGTATGTCTTGGAAAAATCAAGTCGGTGGCGGCTCAGCAATAATAAACAGAAGACTAAAAATATAGAAGAGCTTTAACTTCGTTTTTCGACAGTTTGGAGGCTATTGATCGTTTCGCGCCGTCCAGTTGAAGCATGCAGATAGAAACTGTGGCATCCTAACTTCTAAGGAGGGAGACGCAAGAAATATTTACGAGAGCTTTTGCGTTTTCATGCAATGGGAAAATCATAAAATAAATGGTATCATCATTATGTGTGAGAAGTACTGAGTCAATCAACTTGACTCTATTTTTTCAAATATGTATGAAATGATGTCTTTTTCCAGTCTGAAGGGGGTTCAACACCCTGGAGGCACTCATTAAAGTTAATTGTGAGCAGCTCAATAAGAACTGACTCAGGAGATGTGCCGTTTTTTGTTTGCTTTAAAGCATCTTATTCTTCTTCCCTCGTTATGAATGATACTTTCGTATCATAAATGTTGTCAATGGTGCATTCTACACTCCATTCTGAAAACTATGAATAAAGAGTTTGATAATGCGTAAAGAATTTTAAATAAACGAGGGTTGCTCTATATCTCCGTCAATCCACCAGCACGCAGATAGCTGTTTCACGCTTATTAGCGATCATCAGTGCGCTATGGGTCGATTGACGGAAATAGAGAGCATCCGATTTTTCGTGTTTACTAAACATGTGAAACATGTAAGAGCAGACGACAGAAAGGTTCTGCCGGTGCGCCATCTGGTACCCGAAGGTAACAACCAAAAAAAATCGCTGCTAAACAGCAGCAGACTTCTTGGTGCAACGCCACGGCGCGTCCGCTTTAGCCACCAAAGAGCGCAGTTCCATATGCTGCTGCATATGAAAGTAGATATACGAGGAGAAGTCTGCTGCTGTTTAGCAGCCATTTTCTTTGGTTGCCGTTACCTTCGGGTACCAGATGGCGCAACGGCAGAACCTTTCTGTCGTCTGCTCTCAATTTTCAATAGGTTTATATCCTATTTCGTCAGTCCCATGCAACAGACCGAACGAGCATCTCGTTGTGACTATAGAAGCCTCGAACACAAGGCCAATCGGCACGTGTGCGGAAGGCCTTACCCTTCCGTTCTGTTATCGTTATCGATCGCACAGACCTATTTTTCTATTCTTGACGCAACCTTTACGGATATTAATGTTCTCGGATATAAATATAAACGACCTTACCCAACTAGACGAGAAAGGAAATATGTATCAATAAAAATCAAAAGTCGAGACTAATAGAGACATCGTGATCAGAAGCGATTTGAGTTACTTGGAAGGTCAAATCGCAAACTAGTGAATGCCGCGGAAAGCACCATGTCGTGCGATACTCTATATACAGTGTGTTCATTTGAAAGCTTTCCATCACGAATTTGTCGAAAACCACTGATTAAAAAAACGCCGAGACACGTCAAAATATTTGTCAAGGAGGACACTTTTTTAACCAAAAACGACTTCACCTCTTTATACCCTCTGCCCCCAGGGTCATCCCTTAAAATGTTTGCAAGGGATATCGAGTGATAGCTTATTCCAAAGTTTGATTTTTTAAATCGGTCACACCGAGCTGTGTTTCCATTAACCAGTAACTACTCCTGACACCGTGGAATTTTTTCAATTAATGGTTTTCGGTAACTCCGTGGTAGGACATTTTTAAAGGAACACCCTGTATAGCAGACATCTTGGGGAACCTCTTCGCAGCCAATTCTACTGTAGACTTTCAAGGAAGTACTCCGACCACCACCATAAGCGTGAACTCGAGAATGGCAGAGGTCAAATTTCAACATCGAGATGTAAAAAGCATCCTCCAAAAACTGAACACCAATAAAGCTACTGGTCCTGACCAAATTCCAGCCATTGTCCTTGAACGCTGTGCCGCTGAGCTTGCACCTATTCTTTGCAAGCTCTTCAAACTTTCTTACCAACGAGGCGTGTTTCCCGCTTCGTGGAAGATTGGTTGCGTACAACCCATCCCTGAGAAAGGCAAAAAAACTGATTCCACCAATTATAGACCAGTGGCTCTTCTTAGCATCATGTCTAAGATTATGGAGACTGTCATTAACACACAGCTCCTGAAATACCTGGACAACAATAACATCATAAATGATCGCCAGTATGGCTTCCATAAGCACAGGTCTACAGGTGACCTCCTTGCCGTCAAGCTTGCTGCTTATGGACTACCACCTGGCCTGCGCCAGTGGCTGAATAGCTTTTTGAACGACCGATCTATGTTTGTTGTAGTCGAGGGCTGTTCATCAGACGTATTTTCAATAAACGCCGGTGTTCCTCAGGGATCTGTCCTATCCCCTACGCTGTTTCTACTGTACATCAACGAGCTGCTGGAAATAGCATCCAATCAAATCTACAGCTTCGCAGATGACAGTACATTAATTTCGTGCATGGAACCAAGCCACTATCATCCCAGGAGACAGTAAGTCAGCTACAGCAGCATGCCTCACAGATCAACGCTGATATCAAAACAATTGTCGAGTGGGGATTAGCAAATAAAGTACAGTTCAACGTACAAAATACTCAGGCAACAACACTTACAAAGAAGTCTCACGATGGCTTACCGACCGTGGGAATGGAGGGTCACCCCATAGTCGAATCACCTTCTGTCAAGCTTTTGGGAATCAACATCAACAATGACATGTCCTGGCACGACCACGTCGTCGGGATTGCTAAAACGGCATCCCAGAAGCTTGGAGTTTTGTTCCGCTGTAGGAAGTTGTATACACCAGAGCAACTGCTGCTGCTCTACAAGGCACAGATCCGACCATCGCTGGAGTATTCCTCCCATGTGTGGGGATGCGCTCCGAAGCACTCTCTAAAGCTTCTGGACACTATCCAGAAAAAAGCGATTAGACTAATCGATACGCCAAACCTCACAAAGGACCTCCACAGCCTGGAACATCGAAGGAGGGTGGCTGGCCTATCCCTGTTTTACGGATTCTATCACGGAAGATGTTCGATTGAGCTCTCTCAGATAATAACACCACAGGCTGTCCGAACCAGGAAAACTAGAGAAGCTCTGCGAGCTCATCCTTACCAGGTCCAGGTCCTTACTCCCCGAACTAGTCTACTCCAGCATTCCTTCTTTTGGAGAACTTCGACGCTGTGGAATCAGCTGCCGGTGAATTTGTTTCCCGACGGCTACCACCTGCAGAGTTTCAAATCTAACGTGAACCGATACTTATCCTCTCGCGGCGCTTCTACAGCGCCATAGGCTTTAAGCCTTTGCGGGAGGCCGACCATAAAAAAAAGCTTCGTAGGAAAATAATTCAAAGTAAAATACGTATTTTTGAACAAAGTTCAAATCCTCTTCTCTTGTATTTTATTAAGTCAAATTAAGTTTTTTAGATAAGCTGTTATTAGGTTCAAGAATATTATGCATTTCAAAACGAAAATCTGAAAGTCATCAAATCAGTGATTCCTATTTTTGAATACTTTTATCTGTGAGATCGTTAAGAGACTAACCTTATCGGATATTGCTTGATAAAAAAACTTTCTAAAAGCATCAATTTGACATCAATGCCCATATCACTTTTTATTACATCTATATCCCAGAAACTTGGAAAATACGGTTCCCGATTCTGTCTTAGAATCTGCCGAGACCACAGCACTTAGGTCCCATTGGGTTCCTTGCACATCCTCCGAAGGATCCCTCAGAACTGAGTGTGCAGCCATCTCAACCTTTTTTTTTCTCTTCAAGGGGAAACCGCTTGGCGAAGGATGCTGGCATTTTTGCTTCAAATGCATCCAACAGTGTCGGCTAAAACCCCTTGCTCTTCTTTCAACCTTCCAGCACTGGCATCCACTTGCGCATTACTTCGGTACAGGAAGGTCCAACAGCTCAGTGTATATGTATGCCTTATATGCAGTCTCTACTGCTACTCCAACTCTAGCCTCATCGAGATTCCTTTTCCTTGGTCTCTATGATATTTCGGATGGTTATATATGTCTGATTCCAAGACTCAAGTGAACTTAAGAGACATGACATCATGTTTGAGCTGTTGAAGACCTTCCCAGTTGTTTTCCAAAATTGGCTGCGACTGTCCTCCCATCTAGGAGACTCGAACAAAGTGTGTTGAGCGTCGCCATCTAAATCACAGTAGTTACATTCACTGGATGCAGCTCTATTCCTTCGAAACAGATACTTTCCGAAACAACCGTGCCCCGACAATGCCTGGGTCAGAAAGTAGTTTACCTCCCCGGCAGGCCTATTGAGCCACTCCTCAATTTTGGGGATCAGGGAATATGTCCATCTACCACGTATCCCTCTCTCCCATGCCTCCTGCCATCGGCCCATAAGGGTTTCTCTGGCTGTGCTTCGATCGGATCCACCATAAGTCTCGGCTCGTTCTTTTATTTGTAGATCAATAGGTGGTGCGCCCGCAATTACTCTTACAGCATCTCCCGAGATCGTCCTATACGCACTACATATTCTGATGGACATGGTACGTTGCAAGCTGGTCAGTTTTCTGATAAACTTTTTGTTTCGCGTTACAGCCTCCCAGATAGGTGCACCATACAGGAGCACCGAGTGAACGATACTGCCTAGAACCCTCCTTTTCGAAGATCTGGGTCCGCCTACATTTGGCATAAGACGTGACAGAGCTGTCACAGTCTTTTCGGCTTTACTAATCGTTCTTGTGACATGTTCGGCAAAAGTTAACTTACAGTCAAGCCAGACCCCCAGATACTTGACCGCTTTGGCTGGCTTTATCACAGTGTCTTGTACCTTAAACTGGATAGGTGCAATTTTCCTTTTGGTAGCTAAAAGGACAGCTTCTGTCTTCTGTGGTGCCAGACACAACCGCTTCCTTTCCATCCAATGCACAGCCATCTCAACCTAGCGAGAAATATGGTGACGCATCTCATCCGGAAATATATATTTTTATCATATTCAATTAATGCCATAAAAAGATACAACCACTTTAAGAAAATTTAGTAAATTCAACCCGAAGTGGATAGCTGCAATGTTGTATTTTTAAAAAGCCGACAGAAAAACAAACCCAAGGCATAATGCGGAGGCGTAAACAGAACTCCGTAAAGAACGGCAGAATTCTAATTAAAAAGTGTGGTTGAATATATTACCGGCACTTTTGGCCTTGTTTCACTTAATTACATTCAGTAAAATAGATTCGTACCGCCCATAGAATTTGTAAACAGCTACCAGAGTTGCACAAGAATTGGTGGATAGATAAAAGTAATAGCGGGATAATTAACGATTTTTATTTTATACAAAAATAAATAGCTCAAGTTGCTTGAGCTACATATACATGGTGAGCCATACCACAAAGCGTTTCACATCGCAAATACATGTTTTTATCTAAATAAATCTTTCTGACTTTTTAATTTTGAAAAAAGTTTGGAAGTTTGGAAAACCCCTGTTAAATTATTAGACGAATCCAATGTTATTTATAAGATTCCTTGTGGTGAGTGTAGTAAGTCATATATAGGACAAACATCAAGATACTTGCAAGGTAGAATTAATTCACATAAAAGTGATATCAATGGTAATATAACTAGCTGTGGTTTAACACAACATGCCATTGATACAGGCCACACAGTATCTTGGAGCAATGCTAAGATCTTGGATGTTGAGTCTAACTATTTTTAAAGAACTTTTCTGGAAATGGTGCATATTAAAAACACCCCTAACAATTTAAATAAGAAGTCATTGATGGTTTGAGCTGCATTTACTCTTGTATCTTAAATATGGAGAGGGAAAAGTTTTCCGGGGTTCCTTCACGACCTTAATAGTCGTGTTGGAGTCGCGACAGATTTTTTCCTTCTTTATATATTTTTCACTACAATTTTATTAACCTATTTTAGGCCACCGTGTATTCACGTTTTATAACTGAGTTCTTGGTTCTTTAGTGTTTTTTGACTTTTCAGGTTTTTGTTTTCTCACAGTTGGTATTGTTACAACTGTCAATATAATGAATATTAATATTTCATATGTCAATCGTTTTCCCTTGCGGCTTTCTGTCTCCACATTTCACTAAGTAACAACCATTTTATCATCTGTTAGACCAAGAAGGTCTTTATTTAAGAAAACCTAGATTAAAATGTGTGTTTTCAAACCACGGATTTAATAATACCTACGGGTTTTAAAGTTTCAACATGTAAAGGTCGTTTCTGTGTGTTCGTAATTTACAATTATATGTTCGTTTGTTTCCTGACCTGTTAGTGGAAGACGCCATGATAGCATAGTTTTTTAAAAATTTTAGGGAAAAGTTGTGACGATTATTTAGCTGCATTAAGAAGTCGTTTGCACTCAATATGATTGCTGTTTTTTAAATTGGCAAACCTCAACGTTGTGAGTATAACTTTTAAAAATTTATTATATATTTTGAAACTAAATTCTTTTTTTCTTCTAACTATGTAGAAAGCCCTGGAGATGGCAATAAACATTGCCGAAAGCTTGGCTGTTAGCACCAGAGTCTCCTCCATGCTGTGACCCAGTCTCTTTTCTTTCAAAATTTTGGCCACAGCCCTATAAGATTTTCTCATCTAAATTAAGTTTTTTGGCCATAAGTGTCCTTCATCTTATGTATATGTTAAGAGCAAACACCGATTTCGGCCAATGGATGGAAAATATGTTCAAAACGCGTTCTGACTGCTACCATTTTACCAATGTCCGAATTATCGCTTTCCGACTGTTTAATGTAGCCCAGAACGTGTTATGGCTCAACTACGATTGCCAAAACGCATCCTGTTCTACTGCGATTGCCATAACGCGTGGTGGATTTTGTGAGTGTCTCAGCTTGTAAACGATACCTCTGGAGCTAGTGTATTCATTTAGTATTTGATCTTTGTGCGGGTTACACAGTAGCTAGAGAGTGCCATGGAAGACCTAAGGTTATGTTTTAACCTTTAACGGCAAAAGCTTGTAAAAGTAACGGTGATATACAATATCAATACATACAATATGATGAACAATGTCTTCGAGACAAAGACAACGATTGAAAAGGTATGATATTTTAAAAAGTGGCTATATCGGAAAGCTAATTGAAAGAAGGACAGGCGAAACAGCCGAACTGCGTTATTTTTGCATGACCCACGAGTTATTTGACATTATTCATTCCGCTCATGTGGGAGCTGGACACAAGAGATTGTGAGGTATGTTTCTTTCAGTTTTTTTTTTTCACGGACCTAAGATCTACCAGTGCTTTTATTCATTTTAGTTATGGATTCTAAGCTCAGAGGAAATATTGTAACATAACACGGCAAATAATTGGGATTTATTTATTCGTAGTAGAATATAGAACGTGTTCTGGCAATCGTAGTTGACCCAAAACGCGTTCTGGGCTACATTGAACAGCCGGAAAGCGATAATTCGGACATTGGCAAAACGGCAGCAGCCAAAACGCGTTTTGACCATATTTTCCGTCCATTAGCCGAAATCGGTGTTTGCTCCTAACATATACATATAGATCCATTGAGGTTCTATAGTATTCTAAATGATACTTTCCAAATAAGGCATACGGATACGAAGAGTCTCATCAGGAGCTGGCTTGTAGCTTTTGAAAAGTAAAACGTCAGTAGAAAACGTTACATTTAACATATATATGTACTTCTTTGGGGTGCTTGACGTTATCATTAGATCATGCTAAATTTGTGCTATATCACAGATATTCAATCGTCAATATAAATTGATCTTCACTGTACCTTTGTCATCATAAGTGTCTTCAAATGAATTATTCTTAAGTACATTTCATCGCTTAACGTTTTTCTCGCATTAGAAGCTTCATTAAGGTACGTTTCCACGCTTGCCAAGCCTTGACAATCATCCGCAAGCACGACCGTGTAAAGAGGCCGTTTGGCTGGGCTTGCGTGAACTTGCGGACGCTTGTATCCGATCGGAACTGGTGTCGGTTGTTTGATACAGATCAAAGGGTGATTGCGGCAAGCGCTTGCGACGCATTTACACGTTGGTGCGCGTTTAGTAGCCACTGTGATTGCGTGATGAGCGGACGTATAGTTTTCTATTCAAAATGGGTGGCTGGTTGAACGAAGAGAGCTATAGTGTTCTTGGAATATTACCAGAGCGAAATGCGTATCTCGAATCCCAAAGATGTTAATCATAAAGATAAAAGGAAAGTTTGCAGTGTCCGCCATGCTTGGATGTGTAAACGACTTTCAAATGCCAAGCGACATTTGTCAACGCTTGGGGGTTGTGGATGCTTATCAAGCCTTGGCAAGCGTGGAAACGTATCTTGAGGCTTGAGATCCTTTGTACAAAGTCAGCCAAACTTACCAGCAAAAAAATGGTTGTTAGATGATTCATTTACCTGAAACAAAAGTTCAACCTTCAACATCAAGTAAATAAATTCGAAATAATGCAATGTATAAAAGCAAATCTTACAGTTGTTTTAATTTAATTTCGATTTTTAAGGGAGTACCCTCATAACCATGCTTTTTGTGTCTCGTATCATTGATTCCCATCCAGTATCATGTCAAATAAAGAAAATTGCAACGGTTTATCTCTATCACAAGCATTTCTACAGATCGTTACAATGTTACATTGAAGCATTAGTGTAAGATGTTAAATTGAAGTGTCCGTGTAAGCGACGCTTTTATACAAGACGTCAAATTGCCTGTGCAAACAGTGATGAGGCAAAAAACGCTCTGTACTTGAGCGACGAAAAACATTCATCAACATGCGACACTACGCTCACGCAGGTGCTTCAACTTAACGTCACTTAGACAAGGCTGTGATAAGAATAGTACGTTGTATTATTTTTATTGGATAAGATATTGGATGAGGATCAATGGGACGAGTTAAAAAAATACGGTCATTGGGGAGTTTCTGAAAATTGAAGTTTAGTTAAAAAAAGTCTAAGATTTCTAATAAACAACTATATTAAAAAGCAAACAAACAAGTTTTTTGAGATTTCTTTGAATATTTTTGTGTCGCTAAATTGTGATCCAGCCTCACCCACCCACAGATCAATGCAGATGTTAAAACAATGGTCGAGTGGAGATTAGTAAATAAAGTACAGTTCAACATACAGAAAGCTCAGGCAACAACGGTTACAAAGAAGTCTCACGTTGGCCTACCAACAGTGGAAATGGAGGGTCACCCCATAGACGAGTCACCTTCCGTCAAGCTTTTGGGGATCAACAACATCATGTCCTGGCATGACCCCGTCGTCAGTATTGCTAAAACGGAAGCTGTACACACCACAGCAACTACTGCTGCTCTACAAGGCACAGATCCGACCATCGCTGGAGTATTGCTCCCATGTGTGGGGATGCGCTCCGAAGCACTCTCTAAAGCTTCTGGACACTATCCAGAAAAGAGCGATTAGACTAATCGATACGCCAAACCTCACAAAGGCCTCCACAGCCTGGAACATCGAAGGAGGGTGGCTGACCTACCCCTGTTTTACAGATTCTATCATGGAAGATGTTCGATTGAGCTCTCTCAGATAATAACACCACAGGCCGTCCGAACCAGGAAAACTAGAGAAGCTCTGCGAGCTCATCCTTACCAGGTCGAGGTCCTTACTCCCCGAACTAGTCTCCTCCAGCATTCCTTCTTTTGGAGAACTTCGACGCTGTGCAATCAGCTGCCGGGGAATTTGTTTCCCGACGGCGACAACCTGCAGCGTTTCAAATCTAACGTGAACCGATACTTATCCTCTCGCAGCGCTTCTACAGCGCCATAGGCTTTAAGCCTTTGCGGGAGGCCGACCATAAAAAAAAGAGTGAGCTCTCTCAGGTAATAACAGCAAAGGCCGTCCGAACGAGGAACACTAGAGAGGCTCTGCGAGCTCATCCTTACCAGGTCGAGGTCTCTAATCCACAAACCAGTCTCCTCCAGCATTCCTTCTTTTGGTGGGCTTCGATGCTGTGGAATGAGATGCCAGGGAATTTGTTTCCCGCCGGCTACAACCCCCAGCGTTTCAAATCTAACGTGCACCGACACGTATCCTCTCGCAGCGCTCCTACAGCGCCATAGGATTTTAGCCTTTGCGGTAGGTTGACCATAAAAAACCCAGTTTAGTTTATGTACTTTATTCTGGGACACCCTGTAGGACAAATTATCCCATTATGCACCAGATAAATATCGAATGAGTATTGTAAAGAAACACCCGGAGTGATTGTTGACTTGTGATTTCAGCAATTAATTCTGTTTGGTTTCACCCCAAATTCGTCTCACATATGCGCGAGTGTGGGTGAAATAATACCCGTTTCATACAATAATCCCCTAATGTGAATCGAAACACGGTTAGGCTGCGTCATTATGGATTCGTTAGTTGGCCATCTGGCTCTTATACACCTCCTAGGGGTCCATTGGATGCTTTGTCATGTCCGGAGTTGTGTGCAGTTTCATGGACGTACTGGTATTGGATTACCGAAAGTTGAGGATAAATCATGTATGACAATTGCCGATGTATCGTGATCGCAAGAATTTAGAACCATAGAAAGCGTACACTTTAAAATTTGCTGACGAGCAGTGGATGAATTCTGTAACCCTAAGCGAAGCGATAGCGAAGCTATAGCGACATTCTTTCAACACTTTCGCTCGTTTCGGTATTCCATAAATGTCTTCGTTCCGACTCGGAGATAACGAACGCAGACGAACGGTATAAGCAATAGCGACAGATTTTGGATCTCGTTTGTCAAGTTTTGACGTTATTATTGCTGTGTGTCAAAGTGACAATTTGCTTAAATTTATTTGTGTACTTATACTACGTTCCAAAATCCCATCTATCGAGTGAGCAGACGAATTTTCGTGGATAGTCACGTGATTCCAGATGTTAGGGAGGTTGGAATATTAATGAAACGGCAAAGATCTTTTTTTGACAATTTTGACATATCACATAACCTGTGCTGTTTTCTCAGAGTCCAGATAGATTCAAATCTTGAAAATATAAGAATGGATGAGTACTGCTCTACGCTTATGTAGCATACAAATATTGGAGGAAGAAGAAGAGGAAGGACATGTGATTGATTGAGCTTGAGCTGTTTGTTCTATTTTCTTTTGCCTCTAATATACTATGGTTTTCTGGGTGTGTAGTTTCTATATGAACGTACATATTATATTCACCATCAACAAGAAACATCATTATAAGTACATCATGAAAACTGCATAGAGCTACTAGCAGTTCTCTGTAACAATAATATTCCTTTCTCATGAAGTACCCACCTCCATTTACACCTGACCCTTTGTCAGTTTCGGTAATAATTTGAGTATTTCCATCCAAAACATATTGAACTCGGTTTTTTATTATATTCACTTCTAGGCGATAGATTATAGATTAAAATAAAGGGACAGCATGACAGCATACAAATAAAGCAGAACAGGTTATGTTATGTTAAGTTGTTAGTTGTCAAGTGAAACATAATACCTCTTGACAGTCTTGACACAAAGATCGCTAAAATCTCAATTTGATTTCCGAGCAAAACGATGACATCCATGGCCTCGGAAATGCAATAATGGAACACAGATTTTTGTTGACAGTTTGATGTTGAGTGAATACTGAAACGCTACAGAGCAAATCGAGGTCTTTGATGGGATTTTGGAACGTAGTATTAATTAACAATCAATGAATCGAAAAGAAAAACTATTCCTTCGCAATGGTCGGCATTGCTGGATTTTGCAGAGTTTCATCCAGAGATATTTAAGCCAACTCGTGAATGCTGAGTCATCGAGCTCCATGCCGAAAGCGTAACGAAGCGTTAAGACCAATTCATAAACTCGACGTTGGCGCTGCCGTTGCCGTTGGTCGTTGCAACATAAATACATGGAAATGCCTAAGACCATTCATATTCGACGTCCGCCATTGGCGATGCCGTTGGGCGCGCCGTTCGACATAACTATCTTTTAACTTTTGCCGTCCGCCGTTCGTAGCCACCGTCGTAGCCGGCGTATAAGCCAATCATAGTCGTCGGTTACCGGTCATGTGATATTGTTATTATTGTTGACGTCTAGCTGTCAAAAGGTTTCTGGGTTTTCTCAAGTCTTCTGTATTGATTATTGGTTCTAACTATGTCCATTTTCACCAGGAAAATTCAAAGATCTGTCACAAAGCCAAAAACACTGATGATAAATCGCAATAGAACATATTCACTCGATGGGAAAGCTAGGTTAACGGCGCGAACGTCGAGTTTGTGAATAGCAGCCTTGTGCTACGAACGTCATCCCCAACGGCAACGGCAACGTCGAGTTTATGAATTGGACTTTAAACGTTGGTTATGGAACGCCGTCAAAAATCGTTTTCGTAAATGAGTAGCTTCGTTATCGCCTGCTTTCGTTACTACAGCGAAAGTTACAGAATCTACCCACAGGTCATGGTTGCTGAAGATGAATGAAGAATAAATGGGGACTGTACATAAATTTCACCAAAGCTAAATATAGCTATACCGTTGTAGAAGGAACAGGACATGAGTTGGTTATAGAGGATGGATCGGTGGTAACAATGGGTCATGCTTATACAGGGTCTCCCACGACTATTAAGACAAGCGATATATCGGAACTGGGCAGTACTAGAGAATTACAATTTTGGCGGTGTAAATTAGAGCAAATGTTGTGTCTTTTCTTGCCATTTTGTTACTCAACGAGATATTTGTTTTTGATCACGTGACATTCGATTCAAAATTAATAAAGGGACACCCCGTATATTTGTGCCTTTCTGTATTCCTCCCCATAAAGCAATTCCAACAAACTACCACACTTGGGGGTCTAAAGTGATTAATTAAAGAGCTACAGGTACTTAAAGAATTGTGAAGGTCAGTGCTAAAAAATGTGCAAAGACATTGAATACTGAATATGGAAAAAAATGGCTTCCATTTAGATCTTTTCTTACGATAATATTCCAGATAATGCATTTTATCACCTCAGAGATAAGGTATGCGGCAAAATTTACCTGGAACATACTGTATGTATCAATCAGCTAAGCAGTGAGGCTATGTACGTACACAAATATCTTATAACCCAGTTTCAATCATCGTTCCCAGTTTGTACAGCGGCGTTAGCTACATCGAGTGATCAGTTAGGCAGTTCTTTTTAATCCATGAAATGCAAGAAATCTTCAAAAAATCCGAAACATCACACTAAGGACCGGTTTCTCAATGACCAGTTAAATACTTATCTGCAAATTTCGAAAGCATACAAAAATTTTAGAAGAATTTATGCTGCTGCTGACAATAGATCCATAGAAGCTGAAGAAGAATGAAAAGCAAATCGTTAAAACGTGAACAAATCTAACAGTCCAAAGGAGAAGCAGCGATGAAATTAGGTTAGCAAAATTTTAGTGTATATTTCAACGCCAATATCTCACACAAGGCCTAGCCTTCGAGGTGGCAATATTTGTACTGTACAGTACAAATAAATGAATGAAAGATAACAGCAACTGTTAGATAAATTGTTTAAACAATTGAAGGCTAAACTTACGAAGACACGTAAATCTTATGTGACAGCTGTATCCATAGCCACGCTATCTGGCAGATACCTATCTGACACTTTAACTGGACATTGAGAAACCGGCCCTAACATATGTTTTGTTATAACGAAAATGCACATTCTACAAAAGAGTGCACTTTTGTATTTGGCATTTTCTTCTATCAGGTATACTATGCGAGATATCAAAGAATTACGCACTAACTGGACACCCTGTATATGGTTGTAGAGAGAGAGAATTATAATTTTGAGCAATTAGAGCAAATGTTGTGCCTTTTCTTCTCATTTTGTTACCCAAAGAGGTATTTGTTTTTGATCACGTGACATTCGATTCAAAATTATTAAAGGGACACCCTATTTATTTGTACCTTTCTGTGTTCGTCCCGATAAAACAAGTCCAAAAAACTGGCACACTTGGGGTCTAAAGTGATTAATTCAAGAGCTACAGGTACTTATAGAATTTTGAAGCCTGTGCGTCTATATGGAAAAAAATGGCTCCCATTTTGATCTTTTCTTACGACAAAATTGCAGATAATGCATACGTCATTTTGATAATCAACATATTTTTTTAACTTCCATAATGATGAATCAATCTTCAATCCGATTACATCATTTAAAATTTTGAAGTAAGGGTTGCTGGGGGTGAAGGGGTTGATAGTACAATAGTGACGTATTCAGTGAAAAAGTGCGCCCTCGAAATACGAGGTGACACGTTTTTATCACCTCAGAGATAAGGTAGGCGGCAATCTTTAGCTGGAACACACTGTATGTATCAATCAGCTATAAGCGGTGAGGCTACGTACACAAACATCTTATAACCCAGCTTCAATCAACGTTCCCAGCACAAGCGTTAGCTACATCGATTGAACAGTAAAGCAAATCTTGAAATGCTATAGGTTTACGTAAGAAATCTTCAAAAAATCTGAAACGTCACTGTAACCTATGTTTTGTAGTAGTAGTAGTAGTAGTATAGCGTTTATTGTGAATATAAAATAAATAAAATAGAATAAACAACAAGTGCCCCAAAAAAGTTAAAAGCTTGTGCTTGGGTACAAGGTAATTATTATAAAATAGAAACAACAAATAAGGGTCAATTCAGGAATATTTGTATTCTATAGATATTAGTAATAATAGGTATTACATATGTCTACATGTTGGTGAATTTTAATGCGATTATTATTTACTATCCATTGTTTTAAACCAAACTTGAATGAATTAGAGGCACTAGACATTTTATGCTTTCTAGTATCTCATTGTATAGTCTTGGAGCAAGAAATGTATGACATCGTAATAAAGTATTTTTCCTTGCTTTTGGTACAACATTACATGCATATCTTATGTCATATTTATGTTCGTTTTTTGTCAAGTTTGATTTATTATTGGTAAATACCTAATGACATGAAAAATGTTTGGCGGATATCTAGAATTTTTGTTTTAGAAAATAACAAGTCACTAGGATATGTACATTTCACTTTATATAAAATTATATTATGTTATACGTAAAATGCACATTCTACGAAAGAGTGCACTACAGAGAACACGCATCCCAGATTCAAGGGTGCACCCTAATCTGACGTGCGACGTCGAGCCCCCTTCGTCGCAAAGCGCGCAAAAATCGATAAGGTTAAATCAATATTGAAATGAATGGGCCTGCAGGAGGTAGAGGGGGAGAGAAGCTCAAAGAAGGACGCACTCAATTACGAAAGCGCTTTGCTCGACTTTGTCACCATCGCGGTCTTTGTAGAGCCGAGGGTAAGATAATATTGTCGGTGAACGTTCTGATTTTTTGTTCTGTGCCAGGTGCAGAGACAATGTGGTTATGCATGGACTGTTGAGGTAGCGAGAAACAATGGAAATTGAGCGTCCTAATCTTGCATACACGTCTGGTTGTGTGTGCTTAACTGGCACTGCTACGAACCACTGTCTGTTCAGAGCTATTCAGAACTGCGGGACTGGCAGCCTTATTACGTATCTTGCAGACGACACGTGACAGGCGAAAATCGCGCAATATCTGCTGTCAAACGTAAATTTCGTATTATGGAACGACGTCATCGTGACGGACAACAACATAACCTACAATGTGCTAGAACTGTGAACAAACTGGGCAGACTGCGTAGGCAGAGCCTAAATACCAGAGTACCGCGGCCGCTGTGAAAGGGTTATGTTAGGGGAAGTTTGTTAACGCGGGATTTGAATGGGCCAATACCCGCAGGCCCAATAAATACATCTCCTGGCAGTCCATTCCAAGCCTTGGAATAAATGTGCGGTTGTACCGCCTGGTTCTTGAAGTATGAAGAACTACCGCCTTAGGATGAGATGCCGCGGTCGCGCGGGTGCATCTGATAGGAGTTGTGAGCGGCGGAACGATAGAGGATAGCTCAGAGGAGTAGATTCCGTTTGAATATCGGTAGAAGAGTGTGAGGTCACCAGTAACACGCCGGTGAGAAAGTGGCTGGAGGTGGCGCGTTAAGGCCGTGTCGCCAATTAGTCGAATTGCCTTTCTCTGGACGGCATCTAGTATAGATAGGGTAGTAGGGCCAGCAGCTCCCCAGACATGTGAGCAATACGCTAGGCCATGTCTTATCTGGGCTTTATATAGCGTGAGGAGGTTACATTGTGGAACGTACTGTCTGGCTCTAAACAGGTACCCAAGCTTTTTACCAGCAGCTGTTGCAATTGACGCAACGTCTTCGTGCCAGATCAGATTTCCTGTAATGTTGAGCTTGAATGAGTGACTCCTTGGCAGAGCCCGGTTGTTCATTAGTACCTAGTGTTGGCTTGGGCACTTCTTGTTAGATAGCGTACAATACTGGGTCTTGGAAGCATTAAATTTCACCATATTCTTGAACCCCCAAGCGGTAATGGTATTGAGATCCTTTGAAAGTGAAGCTGCAGTGCCAGTCTTCTGCGCTCCAGCTCGACCACAGAGATCGGTTTATTGCTCATGATGCCTGCATGCAGCGTACTGTCATCCGCAAAAATGTGGAGCACAAACAATGTAGGAACTAATACCGATTCCTGCGAAACCCCACCATTGATGCTATGGAAAGAACAGGAAAATCCATCTACCACGACAGAGATTTTCCGACCTGATAGGAAGTCTGCGAGCCAACCACAAAGCTTAACTGGAAGCCCATAAGACGGTAGCTTGTATAGGAGAGCTGCATGTCACAGTTGATCGAATGCCTTTGAAATGTCGAGTACAACGACGTGAGCATGGCCAAATGACTGGATGAGTTTGCTCCACACATGTATGACGTAAGCTAGGAGATCTCCAGTTGATCTTTGGTGTCGGAATCCATATTGTCTGTCATTGATTAAGTGATGGAGCTCTAGGTATTTCATGAGCTCTTAGTTGATGCATTTTTCCATCACTTTACCGATTACAGAGAGCAGAGCTATAGGTCTGTAGTTGGTCGGATTAGTTTTGGATTGGAGAACAGAAACTATTGGTCGCACACGAGAAATGTGAAGAATTTTGTTCTATCTGTATGTCATTTGAACTTTTTTTCGATAACACTTACTACAACGGCACTATTTCTCCAAAAGTCGTGCAAAGCAGAGCTTTTACCGACCACATCTCGAGCGTCAGCCTCCCGAGGCCTCAAACTTAGGTACAATTTCAAGGGACCAATGTCTACCATCACACCAAATTGCATTTCTTCCCGACCTTTCGCGAACATGAGCCTTTCTTTTGAAACCTCACGATTGGCCTATACTTGAATCTTGCGAAAATTATCTTTGTGTGAGAACAGCTTAAATTTTTGACATAAATAATATCCCATTTTACCACTTTTTCCTATACTAGTATCGTGTCAGACTACTTGCAGCCAATATCTTTTAGAAAGAGACAATTTCACACATATTTGGCTTCAACAACAGAATCACTCTGCCTCCTCTAATCTTCCAACTTCCCTCAATCTCAAAAATCGATGCTTCTCGGTCGGAATCGCCTTCGTTCACGCCTCATTGCACTCAGAAAATACAACCTACATACTTCTCACCCTAAATCCATACCTTCCTTTGTCTGATGTCCTCGCGCCATTTTCTTTTCATACTCCGTCCGTTTCCATCCGTAATAACGTCGAAAGAATGGCTGGAGGTTTTTTTGCAGCCATGCAGGTCATAAAGCACGTTTGTTTTTGCTGGGCACGGAAGAGCGAAAGTTATAACTCACAAGTGCTGTATGTCGGAATTAAAAAGTTCATACATAGAGAGCCACATTTATATCGCCGAAAGTTCAAGAGGAAAGCTTTCATAGCTTGCAGCGACAACATTTTCAGTAAGCAATCATCAAAAGCACTAATTCAGTGCGATTAATCGAGCAGGCCTAGCAACGGGCGGGATGCATCATCGAAATAGCACTTATCATCGCAAAAGGATGAGTCACAAACCATGGCCAACTCTACACTAGGCCGGAGCCTTAGATGTGGCAACGTGGCTTAGCTGTCAAATAGTGGCCCTATAGTTTCAGAATAATTATTACATTTTATATGTATTAGAGTTCATCTCGGTTAATCAATTAAGAAAAATACTTTTTAGAACTACTACTACTAATACCACTTACATCTGATGTCTGTTTCATCACAGTCAGACACTACAAAATAAAAATAAACGCAACCTGTTTCCTGCTGCCACTTCCACTTCCACTTAAATGAACACTCAATTTACTTTGTAAATTGTCACTTGAGCTAGAAAAATTCACTATTAGGTCACTGTGAAGCCATTCTTGCTGGTCTTGATTTCCCTTTCACTATCAAATCCTTTCGTAGGTATGCCCCAGGCCATGCCCAGATGAGTTCTATTAACTGTATTTTTCTGTGACGTTTGGGAGGTCCAGAAAACATTATAGGTACCACATTGTGCTTTAAAATAGGTCTTATCCTTTGAAATGTTTGTAAATTATTGTCTTTATCCTTATAAATATAACCAGCCCTTCCGAGGAATACCTTTCACCCACTTCTGTTTATGTCCCTTATTGGACGCACAATTGCTAGTGCAACCTGGTACTACACACTTTGCAGGCATCTTTTTATCTTTATAGTTTCATTTGTGCAGGTAAATAAGTAGAAACACATTAAAAATCACCTTGCAACGTTCTTTTTAATCTGGAATAAGGTTATGTTGGACCATGGTTTGGTAGTCCTCTACTGGACTGCAACCTGGTACTACACGCTTTGCAGGCATCTTGTTATCTTTATAGTTTCGTTTGTGCAGGTAAATAAGTAGAAACACATTAAAAATCACCTTGCAATGTTCTTTTTAATCTGGAATAAGGTTATGTTGGGCCACGGTTTGGTAGTCCTCTAGTAGGCTGCAACCTGGTACTACACGCTTTGCAGGCATCTTGTTATCTTTATAGTTTCGTTTGTGCAGGTAAATAATTAGAAACTCATCATCAAGAATACACATGACATAACGACAAATGAAAACTCGGCCCGCTGATTCAGTGTTGCCATATTTCATGCTCTGGCCTGGTGAGTAAAGTCGGCCATGCACAAACAGATCAGTAAACTGACAGTTTTTTTTTGGTAGTGAGGGGGTTAGGGCTTAGTTGCCCTGATAGTTTCCCCAATGAAGTATCAATACCAATGGAATGAGCATGCCAGCAGTAGTTTGCGTATAGAATGAGATAGCGCTAGTCAGGGATGCTTGTAGAAGATTTGCCGCCAGCGTTGCCAGTGCTCGCTCTTTAGGGTGATATCTCCCCCTTTTTTTGCCTGATCCGCTCCCTCGCTCCTCTTCGTCAAATCTCGCTCTTTTTCAACCACTCAAATATTTGACCAAGATACATTATAAAAAAGCTGACTTACATTTTTTCTATATAGCATATCAATTGTATATTTTTAAAAATTTGTAAACCGAAGGTATAATGTGTATTTATAATGAAAGTTGTAAATTTATTAATTGATTAGAGATGGCGCCTGTCTTGATACTCTATACGTGGTTGCCTGTATTCAGTACACAGTGTTGTATAAGGCCTTTACGGAAACACTGATCTGGATCCGGATAGATCAGTTATATGTCAAACAGCTGTCAAGTGGGATTTATGATTCCATGAATTTAACGGACATCGAACAACGAAAAAGTTGGTTTAACAGTAAAAAACAGATAGTAAAGTAGAACAGCTACTGATCTGAATCATCCGATCGCAATCACTTACTGTACAAGAGTGAACTACCCTATTTCTGGCCGATCCCAGATCACTTTCCGAACGTCAGGATCAGTGATCCAACTGATCGGGTTAACCCGATCACAGTTTCCGTAAAGGCCTATAATATAAATTATAATGTTTTGGCTCAGCTTGATACTTACAACTTACAACTCACGTCACGATATTATCTTTTGTGGAAGAACGAAGGAATAGGTATTTTGACGAAATTAGCTCATCATTTATTCATTTTCCAATTTTACAATTATGTCGACAATAACCGTTATTCATTGCATTTTTTGTAATCTCGCTATTTCAACCGCAATCTCGCTCTTTTCGAATCCTTTGCCTCGCTCCCAGAAAAAGTCGGCTGTGGCAACACTGTTTGCCGACGCGCCACGTAGCTGGTTAGGAGGAGGCTGTGCTTTTTCCCTGACTAGGTCTATCTCTCTCACTGACCTCTCTTCCTTATGTATGCTTTTTCCCTCTCTAGCTTTATCTCTCTCACTACCTCTCTTTCTTATGTCGTCCGCAAAAGTGGTACATTGTTTAAATGGGACGGGGCCATTCCATAGGTACTGACACTTCATTGTAGTTTCCGCTCAGCCTTAAGGCACAGCATAAAGAGTCAACCAGCAGCACAACTCTTCAAACTGATGCGAGAAACATGCACAAACTTTTTCGGCTACTTCCCGATGCATTCCCGATGCAGAGCGGTAGACCAGTCTCAGTATACGCTTTGCCGTTGACGAGTGTACATCGTGAATTCCAGGGCCGTATTGAGTTGGTTTGTTGTGCGTTTGCCAGTGTTATTTTGGATATGATGGAACGAGAAATGCATCGTTGTTCTGCTTCGCTCTGAACAAACACGTCAAGAAACTGTAAATTCAGCTTTTTTGCGTTCCCGTCAGACGTTGAAAGGTATGTGTGAATTGCTTTTGTAACGATAATATATTTATTATTGTTTCATCCAATATTAGTTGTTTGATTGTCTACTATGCTTTTTAACTGTGTATAAAAGGAAACGTTCTTAAGCCTTAAATATGCGTTAAGATTACAAAATAATGTTATACATTTGTAAGTTTTGTTTTATATGTAATATTATACACATACGGATATTGTATTGATATTAGAATGCTAGCATAAGGTTATTCATTCATCAAAAGTATATGATGATATTTTATTATCTCACTATTTGCTTTTTAAGCTATTGTCATCCATGAGATAACTTCCTAAATTATATTTTAAGACTATACGCCAGGATACACCTGTATTATACAATAAAAAAATTATAAATAGTAACTTTAAAATACCTAATCGAAATAGGAAATTAATTATATAGAAAAGCGAGTAAAAAATTTAAATTGTTTGAAATGTAAATATCCATCATATGTGCGAATTTTGCTGGTTATAAAATCAAAATATCTGCTAACTTTACAGCAATTTTGTAATTTTACCATTTAGTATTTACTTGCTGATTATAAATTATATTATATATATATTATATTATATCGAAATTGTATGAACAAAGACCGTTATATTTGGAGAAATCAGAAATACCATCATTAGTGATCCCTTTCCTGTCCTTTTTTGACCAGCCTTTTATCTTACAATTTAATTATTTGCCGATTATATAATTCAAAGAGAGGCATTTCGAAAATATATTCATACCTTGCACAATATGGTTTTTCAGTACTATTACCTGAACAGATTATTTCTGCATAATCTTTTCATAGTTGTCTTTCAAACGAAATGCCGACCACTGTTCCTGAGCGTGCATATAATTATTGCTATGGAATTTTTACGGATATAATATTCTCGCTCAGGTCCTTTCCAATCGCTTCTCTAAAGCCGGCGCCACATATGCGGGTACTTGCCGAGTATCAATACTCGCCGTTTTTCAACCTTACTTGCCGAGTAGCGAGCACGTATCGCCCTACATGTGCGTAGTTGGCTATGTTTAGTTTCGAGAAGAAAGGGAATGGGAAAGCCCGAATATTCATAGCAAATTGAAACTTATTTATTATTAAAATTTATCGACAGTAGAATCAACGTCATCGTCAATGGAAAATAATAATGATATATTTCTTCTAATTTTCATGCTTTTCCTGTATTTGCTTACATTGAGCAATTTTCTTCGTAGATTTGACGGAAGGCTGAAAGTTGAGCATATTTCGTGGGATGATTGAAGACGACAAGGATGTTTATTATTATGCACCACTAGAGATGCGTCGGAGAACAGTAGTGAGGATAGTAATGATAGTGACCAATTCAGATTTACAAGATCACACCTTAGCACAGACGCTAAGACAATCATAATATTATACAGGTTGTCCATTTAGTGAGTAATTCCTCGATATCTCGCAAGGTATACCTGATAGAAGAAAATGTCAAATAGAAGGTTATTTAGTTACTTAAGACGCATATCCTAAAAGTATTCTGAAATATACAGGGTGTTTCGGGAAAGTAGGATAGTGCTCAACTTGATTTTTTTATATGGTACTATTACTTTTTTTCAATTCTTCTAGTTTCCATCATTGATCTCTATTAAACCCTAAAATATTATTGCGATCTTGCCAAGTTATAATTTATTTTCTATTAATTTCCGGATTTGCAAGGTCGCAAGTAATACCTCCAAATTGATATATTCCTTTAACTTTCCTCAATAATATTATACAGCGAGTTACTTAAATATTAAATAAATATTATTTTGGATGACACCAGCAATGTGCAGGGTGTTATTGGTAGAATTTTAAATTACGGTAATTTGAAGGTCATTTTACTTTGTTTTTTCTAAATGTAACACCCTGTACGTTTTATTTTAAATCGAAATATCTACTAATACCCTATCTCGCCTTGTAATTTTTTTCGCGTTTGCGAGGTTGCCAAGTTATAAATTATTTTTCTAAATTTACAAACAAATATCCCCGATTTTTATTAATAGAACACACTGCATACTTTATTTAATATAGAAGTATTCCCTAATAATGGTTTACAGCATGAACAAGTTTCAACTGGTGTTCCTCACCGCCTTTTCAGTAAACAGTACCGGAAGGCTTAAATATTTCCAAAACTGCCACAGCTTTTTGAACACACAGAATTCAAAAATGCTAACATGCTAACAAATAAACAATGCGAATAAAGTTTTTAATTCTCTAGTCCGGCCCTGTTCCTGTTTCTGTGTCACTATTCGGGTACTTATTTGTGTTCGGCAAATTCCGACCATTCGCACAAACTAGTCAGCCACACTAGTAGGCGTTTGCCGAATTGCGAATATTCGCTGTTCGTTGTTCCCTAAATGCCGCATGTGTGGCGCCGGCTATGACGCCGGCTGAATGCTCGGTGCTCGGCATATGGCGAGTATTCGGGTAAAATCCTGCAGCCACATAGCCGAATAGCAATTAATCGGGGTTCGTTGCTCGCCGAGTACCGCATATATGGCGCCGGCTTAACGCGACTTGAAGCAACGTTCGAAGTGAGACCCGAAAGATTCAAGGTCATCAAAACGTCCTGATTCCTGAAAGATTTGGCTTGAGTTTCGCTGCTGGTTTGCTCTTTATGCTGTGCCTAAGGCTTATTATGCCTCCTCCAGCCAAAGTAAAGCCAACGCATCGCTGTGCAAGATTGACAGGTGGATGTGCAATCACAAGCTTGAATTGCCTCCTGAGAAAACAGAGGCAATTATAATGCGCCGCCCAAGGAGCAAGAGAGCTAACGTAATCTTCCAACTGAAAGGAGTGCAGGTCCCAACAAGCAAGTCCATAGTGTACCTCGGAGTCACACTGGATAACGAGAGGTGTTACCGATAACACCTTAAAAGAGTGATGGCAAATGCTGATAAGAAGGCGGCAATACTGTCATGACTGATTCCAACTCTAGGAGGGCCCAGCAGCAACAAAGTAGCACTACTATGTCAGATTTCTACACCACATCATCTCTCGAAATTCAGATGTCAGCTGGCCACCAAAACCATGCGATGTAACGCTGTATGATTTCTATATTTGGGTTTTCGATAAATCTCAGGTTTATGCATTAAACCAGAAACAGCCGAGGTCCAAAATACAGCCATAACTTTGTCAGAAAGTTCTAGAATTTTATGAAAAGAGTAATGGGCTGTCATCGGAGCAGTGAGGGTCATTTGCTGGATGTTTTTTCCATACCTAGTCGGAACAGGTCTTCGTTACGATGAAATTTTAGTATCACAATTTAACCAAAAAACTACGTATTTCTATCAAAACGAACTAACCAAACGAAAAAGCGCACTCCTACTGAGCGACCCTTTATATCACTAGACAGCTGTAGTAAAACAAGCTCTGAAGCCTCGTGTCCACTTGCAAGTAATTTGCAATAGTTTTTGCAGCAAGTACTTGCTTGTTTGTCTACACTATCTTTTAATTGTTCGCAAATTTAATCTAGAAAATTTGCTTTCGCAATTTCACTTGGCCTTGATTGTTCTGATTCCGTGTACACTATAGATAAGATGTCGTATGCAAAATCGGTAGCTGCTGCGGCAGTTGTGATATATTTAAATTTAGAAAAAAAACACGAGAAAGATAGTAAAAGGCGGAGAAAATGTTGAGTGAGAAAGTGGATTCAGCGTAGTACTACGACTCTAGGAATACATGAACTTTAATGAGTCAAAGGACTCCCGAGTACTCTTAAGTATATATTTTATTAGTCCCTTGCCCACTTTTCTTTTTTTGAATTTTTCTTCACCTTTGGTTAACTTGCATTCTCAAATTATGTAGCTTCCCTTGAATTTCCGCTGTACAAGTATTAAGTAAGTCGGCCAATTTTTGTAATGCATTCTGCTTTTTGAATCAGTTCTTAAATTCTATAGTATGTACATTCCATAATTTAGGATATAATTCAAAATGTTTAATTAAAAGACATGTGTCTTCTCTCGTCCAGTTGAACTTCTCCATATTTGATTATAACACTCGCAAGACTTTCGAAACAGGCTCGAAATTTTTGTGGCAAACTAATTTCCTGAGAGTAACCGTGTACACTACAAGCTCTCAGCAAGTCGCAAGTCCTTTATGTGCAAGTAATTTTGCTAGAATATTTCTCTAATGACGTCGTGCACACGCTACGCAAGTGAATTGTGAGAGTAACTCTAGCAATTTTATTTGCCAGTAGACACGAGGCTTTAATCTAGTGATGGTGCTCCATATGCGGGTGAGGTTACATTCTGATTACACAACTTTGACCAGGAGAGTTTTACATCACTGCATGCACGTATCATATCCGTAATACGTTATTGTATAATCGTAATAAAAAAAAGGTTTGGTCAGATTTATATTATTTCAAATCTATATAAAGATTCTTCAGATGCATAAGATGTCTTTAATTTGGTACGCTGTAGATCCGTAGCATATTTTATGTAGAATAAAGTTAGTAATAAGATTTATGAAATTTACGAGTCCCGAACACAAAAAAGCTTATTTAAAAAGACTTTTATTGAATTGTACAGCAGCAACAACAAGACAAGAATAATAAGATTTTACATTAAATGAATATTTATATTCTCGGAGCATCCGGAGCTTCTTATATTAATGGTGCGTCAGCTAGCTCTTTCTGGTAACTTAATTATTTCTATAATTTTCGATATTGACATTTTGTCGGAACTAGTGCTTTCGAATGTTCACTAATCACTAGCTAAAGCTAATACTTATACAAGTTATGCGTCTAAAGCATTCTGAGACTCGTAATTACCATTTCTGTGGCTGTTGTATCAATAATTGTAGGCTATAAGAATATCAAACATTTTTACACTAATAATACCTATATCAAATCACACTGACTTGGGTAAACCACTATGCCCAAGAAGTCACCATTTGTTTTCGTACAACGTATTTCTTCACGAAATATATACCGCATACTATGATGAACTGGAAAATCCATAAAATAAAACCGCTTGTCATTCTAATATCAATAACAATGAAAATGCTTTATCCCCAAAACAAAGTCTGGCCATAAAACAAGCAGAGGAAAGCGATACACCAAACTCTGCCAAAGTTACTAGCAAGTAAAGCGAAATATGCGTACATTCACTTTCCAGGGGGTTAGAACCAGTGCCGTACATCAAACTTTCTAGGATCAGTGACCTTTAATAGAGTGTACAACATGCTGCCAGCAGAAAAAACATTCTACTAGTAGGTAAATGGTTACAAAAACGCAAATTTTTAGCTTTTAGTAGACTCTTTTGTTTAGATGACCGTAATCTGCATGTCTACACACTTTCCAGCTATAGTTTCTAGAGCGTCAAGTGATAATCCATATCGTCAATTGTAATTTCAAACTGTCAGGAGTAATTTGTACTTGTCAGTTTGAACTTACAATAGACGAGTTGGGAAATTAACTTGATCGTTTTGAATGATCACTTGACGCTTTAGAAACTACAGTTGGAAAATGTGTAGGTTCCTAAAATAATGCAGCGTGTTTTCAAGTGGATCTGATGAGGGTTTTCATATTTACGATAATATTATCACCTACGATAATTTCGCCTGCTAACAATTTTAGGCAGTTCTTTGTTCAAAAAATTCCTATTTATTTATTTTTATCTATCATTCTTTAACAAATAACAACATATATGTTTGTTGTACCACATATGCATACGCATATCATAAAAAAGTTGTTTTACTTCTCATACTGATAGGTGAGGTGAGGGTGTTGTGATCGAAAAATAAAAGTTGAAAATGATTTTGTGCTTTTTGGGCGTATTATGATATCTACAATCTACATGCCGAAAGTCTACGTAACTCATTTCCTTCGGTCTATCTGTCTGTTGCCATTTTTCTAGCCTCGCGATCTCAGTAACCGCTGCACGGATTATGATGAAATTTATGCAACGATATGTTGTGAGATCGTAGTAGGTAGTGCTGCAATAATTTTCAAAATCGGTATATGGGCAGCAAAGTTATTAGCAAAATACTAAAAAATTCAAATATTCCTCAACCTTCAGTTTTAGTCGTTTTAGGAGTTCCTGATCATTTTCTCCTTTTTTTTTGGGTGGGGTTCAAAGTGGCGTGGCCATGACGTTTTGTACCCATATTATATACTATCTATTTGAAGATATGTACTTATTTTAATTGACATCGTGAGTGCAATCCTCGTACCTCTTTTTTATCATAACATCATATCACTAATCATTGTTATTTTTTAAGATATGTACATCTAACTTTATGACATGTTCTATATCATCTGTGGCGATTGAAAGAATAGAGATTCATCTGCATCTGCAAAAGGCCTAGCGTCATAATGCACTTTTTTAATCAATTGCCTATCTAAAAAACAGGGGACTTGAGTATTTTTTGATGTATACATACGAGTATTGTGTGACTTGGAAATTTTGGAATGATTTTAATAAAATTTTGACACAGTATTATTACCGTGCTGAGGATGGAGATACTTTGAAATGGTGTCAGTGGTGGGGCAGCAATAACAAAGAAACTAAAACTATAAAAACTGCTCAAACTTCACTTTTAGGTGACTTGGAGGTACTTGATTTTTTTCCATATTTTATGTCCCACACCGATAGAGGATAAGGGAATATCATGACTGCGAAAATATTTAAAAACGGAAATAAACGTATTGCGTACTTACGAATAAAACCTGTGTTTAACCCAAGACCGTAACCATTAAATTCTCATGCTACGAAAATCAACGTAAATACCCATATGGGGTCCTTTAGAGACGCCGGCAAAATATGTGACATTAAATTAGTGCTATTAAGTTTACATTAATAAGGCCTAGAGAATAACAAAACTACACTTTAAACAACTTTACTAGATAGTCGAGAAAAGAAAAAACATAAAATTTTAAAAATAACCAACAAATATTTGGATAAGAATATTTTCTGTAGCAAAACAGTTTTCTGCAGAAGTATCACTGTCATAGTCAGTTTCAGCATCAAAATCCCAGTTTTTGACTATCTCAATTAACTCACGTTGTTTTAGGGGTCGCGTTCTATTGCAATCACTCATGTTGACGACTTTAAATAATGAAAAAGCAAAAAATATACCACGTTTAAAATGAAAATTGGGTCCGTAAATGACCATCCGGGGTACCAGCGGGACCCCACTAAACGAAATCACGTGTCACTCTGCTGTACTCGCTGAGAAGTGGCCGAATACGGAATTACGGTTCCAAAGGCCAGCACAAGCAAGTAAAGAAAGTATTTAGGCTAGGATTTTTTAACATGGGGTCCTTAAACCCCTAAACCCTTAAATCCCGTGTTGTTGCACTTGATATATCCAAAGCTTTCGACAGAGTGTGGCATGACGGACTTCTGGTCAAGCTTGCTGCTTATGGACTACCACCTGGTCTGCGCCAGTGGCTGAATAGCTTCTTGAAAGACCGATCTCTGTTCGTTGTAGTCGAGGGCTGTTCATCAGACGTATTTTCAATAAACGCCGGTGTTCCTCAGGGATCTGTCCTATCCCCTACACTATTTCTGCTGTACATCAACGAGCTGCTGGAAATAACATCCAATCCAATCTACAGCTTCGCAGCTGACAGTACATTAGTGTCGTGCATGGAACCAGGCAAGCCACTATCATCCCAGGAGACGGTACGTCGGCGACAGCAGCATGCCGCACAGATCAACGCAGATATCAAAACAATTGTCGAGTGGGGATTAGCAAATAAAGTACAGTTCAACGTACAAAAAACTCAGGCAACAACACTTACAAAGAAGTCACACAATGGCTTACCAACCGTGGAAATGGAAGGTCACCCCATAGTCGAATCACTTTCCGTCAAGCTTTTGGGAATCAACATCAACAATAACATGTCCTGGCACGACCACGTCGTCAGTATTGCTAAAACGGCATCCCAGAAGCTTGGAGTTTTGTTCCGCTGTAGGAAGTTGTATACACCAGAGCAACTGCTGCTGCTCTACAAGGCACAGATCCGACCATCGCTGGAGTATTGCTCCCATGTGTGGGGATGCGCTCCGAAGCACTCTCTAAAGCTTCTGGACACTATCCAGAAAAGAGCGATTAGATTAATCGATACGCCTAACCTCACAAAGGACCTCCACAGCCTGGAACATCGAAGGAGGGTGGCTGACCTATCCCTGTTTTACAGATTCTATCACGGTAGATGTTCGAGTGAGCTCTCTCAGATAATAACACCACAGGCCGTCCGAACCAGGACCACTAGAGAAGCTCTTCGAGCTCATCCTTACCAGGTCGAGGTCCTTACTCCCCGAACCAGTCTCCTTCAGCATTCCTTCTTTTGGAGAACTTCGACGCTGTGGAATCAGCTGCCGGGAAATTTGTTTCCCGACGGCTACAACCTGCAGCGTTTCAAATCTAACGTGAACCGATACTTATCCTCTTGCAGCGCTTCTAAAGCGCCATAGGCTTTCAGCCTTTGCGGGAGGCCGACCATAAAAAAAAAAAAAAAAAAAAACGTCCTTAAGAGTTAAAGTATGTAGCTCCGCCCATGCGTAAGGGGATGAACGCCAACCGCCACCACGTCGTGTCGCGGAGGGCCCCGTTTTTCCTTTGTTCTGTACGGTTTCCGACATTCTAAATAATTAGTGGGATAGCAATGGCGCTGAAAGCGAAAGATAGTTTACTCTCTGGGAAGCGTTTTTGCCTGTATACATAAGCTCTTCTCGCAAACATACATACAAAGAAAGAAAAGTCTAAAGTCGGCAGAAAGGAGTTGGTGACTGCTCTCTCTGAGGAATTTAGGACGCTTGATATGGATCTTTGAGCGGCGAAGACAAGTGGTGCGGCGCTAACGCAACCGTGCACTTGACAGCTTCGTAGTGATAAGACACATCGGAAGCAACTGCTTCCATTATCTTTTTGCTGAGAAGAAAAACATAACCACATGATAATGAGCTTAAAAGTTGCATAAAATAGTTTAAATTTTTTTGGGGTTTTGAATTAAGAAAAAAAGTACTTTTTTTGTGATAAATGGAAAGATCATATATAAGCTTTATAACAAAACTGTTTTTGTTTTCCTTCTTTTCGCAATAATTCAAAAGTTATATCAAAATAAAAATGGGTTTTGGAATCGAGTACCGAAAACACGCCGACGGCTCCCGAACCCGTGTGACGTCACCATGGCGGTACTCCGATAGTAGATGCTAGATTCCCAGCCAATCGCGAAAATACGTACTGCTAAACTGGTAACTAGTGTATATTTGTTGCAACACAGTCGATGAATGAAGTTTGCAGCTCGAGACGAAGTCTACGATCGAAATAAATATGTTTTTGAATGTTTGAAGTTGAAGTCAGATTACAGATTCCAGTATGTAAGTACCTAATCAAATATGTTTCGTTGAAAAGGTCTCCTCACTCGAGGGATAGCCCAGTGGTTAGAGAGTCCGATAGTGGATCTCAGGCCTCTCAGGGTCTTTGGATCGAAACCCAGGCCTTAACTTTTTGTTTTTATCAAAAATTTTATTGATGTGCTTTTTGCACTTGTTACGCATATTTTTGCTACAATCAACATAAATATATGTTTGAATCAAATTTTGTTAGACATATTACTTGCTTAGTGCTTGTTAATTTTTTATGAAAATTTAATGTTGTTAAGCTTCATCCATATTTGGATGTGGATTGGATTTTAAAGACATGTTTCTTTCAGATGTGCATGATAGGGCAAGATGGGGTACCCAGCTATCCCACCCTAATGGAAAATTCAAATTATTTCTTGATTCTGTAACTTAATCGAGCTTAATCGATAGTTGCAAAAATATATCAACGGCCAACTACTGCACCACTAACAGTATTTCCTGTTGTCAGTCCTCGACAAGCGATGCCTTATCCTGCAACTCACAGAATGCCAGGTGTGCCAAGTAGCAGAAACAATGAACAGAAAAAACTTTCAGAAGGTAAAATAAAGAAAAAGTGAATGAAGAGAACAATAAAAGAATAAGAAAACCGATTTGGCAGAAAACAATCTTAAGAAAAAACCAATAATGATATATTAACGAGCAACCGATGAGCTCAAACTAAAACTCAATCTCGACTTCACGCCGGAAGTGTCAGCAGTTCATTATGGAACTTGCTCCCGCATAATAAAGCTGCCGAAGTTGACTTCCTTTTAAGGCGTCATGAAGATAAGCCAATGCGTCTGCAAACATCTGGACGATCATGGCTTGCCTGAGCAGTTGACCTTCTCGTTTCTAAGGTCTAGTGGGTTGTAGTTGGAGAGTTGGAGACCAAGGGTTCTTTAATGGCTTACCAAGACGTTCTTTAACACCTTGGTATACTGTTATGCATGTGGATGGACCCCCCACCCGTGGTAGAGCATGCCGACAGGCTCCAGAGACGCTTGTGTATCTCCTGTCAGCGTGTAAGACGTGCGCGGGGACGACTTACATCCATCGACACAACGCTGCTCTACGATGGCTCTTCCACTATTTAAGGTACTCATACGGGATCGATGAGACACCCTTACTACCATACGCTCCAGAAGATATAGAATCTGCTGTGGAGAACGAGAGATGCCGGATTTACTGGAACTACTCGTTCCCCACGCTCGAGCTTGTGCCGGCAAACAAGCTCGACGTACTCCTTTTCAACCGTCAACAGAAAACGATGTTCGTTATAGAGTTTTTGGTACCTCCCGAGGTGAACATCATCTCTGAGGAGGAGGAAACGCGGACCAAATATCAGGAGTTGCTCGGACAACTTTGAAGGGTCTGACCAGACAACACTGTAAGTCTGATTCTTATGGCCATCAGATCACTTGCTGAAATGAGGAATACGCTGCTCTCTACACTGCAAAAAATGCCTGTGTGACGTGCGACGGCGCACATCTTTGCCACCAGAATGCAGCCATCCTTCAACTACTTAGGGCACACGATTCGCGAACCCAGTGATTGCTCACCTCACGGTGTGAGGAGTAGTCATTGGGTAATGGAACAGCAGCTCGGTGAGTCGGAGCTTGGGCTGCTCCTTTTAATAAATCATCATCATAGTCACAATGTCTTAACAGACATGTTGTGAACTCGTAAAATGCATTCACACATTTTACGAGTTTCTATTGGAATATCTTTAAGATCTTTAATGCAGTAGTTTCCCATTTGCTTTCTGCATCCTCATGCCGTTGACCAGATGGTATCTACTGGTTCATCCGCCTTTAGGGGCAATTTCTCACCCCAAGGAAAAGAAGGTGTCCTGACTCTTCTCAACTTGTCCACCCGATAATAATAAATTAATAAATAATAACCCTTAAATTTGCTGCTGTGAAAAATACTTTGATTCTTATGAGGGATGGGTCGCATGTTCTATCTGAGAAAGGTGGACACTGTAGCTGTGATGGGACAGACGACTAGGATGTCGAAACTCTTCGCTTTTATAGTTCAGATCAAATCCTGTTTTTAACTTTCATCTTTTTTTCTACGTATACTGTAACCCTAAAGAAGGCTTCAAGTTAATATAGAAATGTCAGCTCATTGGGGATGAAACCGCTGTATCTAGATACAGCGGTTTCATATATCGGAAGATACTTGTTTTTTTTTAACTTTTGCGGCAGTACAATTTTTCATCCTCAAAGATGTCACAAAACACGTGAGTCAAAGCGCAACATTCTACGCCATCGATTTACGCTTGATGGATTTTGACGACGACGGAAATCCCCACACATTTCAATTTCAGTGCTTCATAATCGATATCGTCATATCCGGAGCCGTACGGAAGGCATCCCACTTCAAATCTCTCGTACTTGCTTCTAATTAATGACTACGGCAACCCTTCTGCCACAGTATATCCAATTATACAGTAGCGCAACTCTCCAGAATTTTGGTGGTTCGCGCATAGCATCCCGCGCATCGTTCGCAGGATGTTTAGCACGGCGATCGCCTGAGTCGTGTTCAGTCTATGAGAGTGAAGGTAGTGTCTTTGACAGAACCGGATTAAGGAATTTGGTGATACGCTGATATGGATATCGGGACGCGTGAAGTCAAATGTTGCGCCGCTGTAGGCTGTATTAACAATTCCAAATACTGTGAATATAGTTTTTTAAGCTTCCTCAAGACGCTGCCAGGTACGTGATTCCTTCAATGTTTAATATGCTCCTTTATTACCTAATAATATTAAAGTGTGACAGCATAGCTCCATTTGTCTCTAACAAAGTCTGTCGGGTATTAGGGTAGCTGTGTGTTTCTTTTCAGTTTTTAGAAAAGTTAGACGTTACGGAAAGTCGTTCTTTAATTATGAGCCTAAAGTCAGAATAATAATTTCTCACTGTTTCCTCACAGCACCACAGCGTTCAAAAGATCTTCCACGACATATAACAAAATGAATGTGATTATGCATTCCAACATTATGAAATTTTAAGCAGGAAGTGAAGTCCATTTTAATGGATGCTCAAATAGAAAGTTCACAATAAAAAGAGTCAACATGCTAGTTTCAAAAATATATCAATTTCCTCTATAAACATGGATTCTTTTCTTTAATATGCCTATTCATATGTAATATACAAATACAGTAGGAAAGGTAGTCTTGGTAAACTAGATAAAAAACAGTTTTGCAATTTTTTTATGAGTAACGACCAGTTTACTATATTTTATCGTTATTATAAACATATTGATCATTAATTTTTATGTACACCTAACAAGTTTTCATCGGTTTTGCTGTTTACCACGTTTTCGTACTTTAAACGTTTTTCTATGATGATTGATAAGATAAATTTAAAGGTTGTGGGATGACTAGACATAAATGTTATTTTGGACGCTTCGTCGTCGTCATATAAGATATTATAAAGTTTTGATATTTATTTAAATGTTTAAGGTTAAGCAAGATAAGATAAAACAAAGTTGAATAAATCTCGCATTTTTGTAATTTACTTACAAACAATAAAGCCACCTATTTTCTCGGAGTTAACAATTTTCTTTCATACACCGACTATTTCTTGTTTTGCTTCTAAAAAAATGTTTACACCCCATTTATATGCAAAGAGTCCATGATGAAATAGAAGAATCAGAACAAAACATTTTCACGGACAATAAATGCAATGCATCGATGTAACTTACAAATTGTAATTCAGAATTCCAAAAACAACTGCCTAACCTCGATGAAGAATATCAGATTACCACACTGCTCTCAAAATTTACTCTATTTACGAGACATATCGCGTCCATGAAACTTATTGCAACACAATAATTACGCTTCTTCACTCGATTATTGTTAAGCCGACCCTGTGCTGAAAACGTAAACGGCAATACTCGCGGCTCGTGCTTAGGAGCCGACGTTGAGTTATGAGAGGCCAGTTTTTCGGAGACAAATTGTCTGCATGATTTGTAGGGAGTTGCGCTACTGTATAATTGGATATACTGTGCTTCTGCTAGACATGATAAAAAACTTCTAGAGCATATTGAGGCGCCATAATTAAAACTTGAAATACGTGGTACGTCTGATAAATGCTTCGGTCTCTGTGAGTTAGTAAGCAGAGTTGTAGCTTCGGTAACAGGACGTTTTTCATAGAGCCTAACCTCACAAAGGACCTCCACAGCCTGGAACATTGACATAGGGTGGCTGACCTGGCTCTGTTTTACAGACTCTATTACGCAAGATGTTTGAGTGAGCTCTTCCAGATAGTAACACCGAGGAACATTAAAAAGGCTCTGCGAGCTCATCCTTACCAGGTCGAGGTTCCTACTCCCCGAGTCAGTCTCCTCCAGCATTCCTTCTTGTAGAGAACTTCGACGCTGTGGAATTAGCTGCTGGGGAATTTGTTTCCCTACGGCTACAACCTGCAGCGTTTCAAATCTAACGTGCACAGATACTTATCCTCTCGCAGCGTTTCTACAGCGCCATAGGCTTTCAGTCTTTGCGGGAGGCTGACCATACGAAAATTACAGCGCCATATATTGAAAGGTAGTGAACTTGGTTCACTCTACATATTTCAGCAGGAGTGCAGTCAGCCATGCCGAACGACGTATGTATATGTCTGTCCTTGCTGCTCAGATAATTTCATAGTATCCACAAAGCCTTTAGCATGTCATACTGTATCATTTGGCATGTTTGGAGATATTGAGGCACCATAATTAAAACTTGAAATACGTGGTGTGTCAGATAAATGCTTCGGTCTCTGTGAGTTAGTAAGCAGAGTTGTAACTTCGGTAACAGGACGTTTTTCATAGAGCCTAACCTAACAAAGGACCTCCACAGTCTGGAACATCAAAGAAGGTTGGCTAACCTGGCTCTGTTTTACAGATCCTGTTGTGGAAAATGTCCGAGTCAGCTCTCCCTGATAGGACACCGAAGGCCGTCCGAATGAGGAACACCAGAGACGCTCTGCGAGCTCATCCTGACCAGGTCGATGTCCCTACTCCCCGAATCAGTCTCCTCCAGCATTCCTTCTTGTGGAGAACTTCGACGCTGTGGAATGAGCTGCCGGGGAATTTGTTTCCCTACGGCTACAACCTGCAGCGTGTTTCAAATCTAACGTGTACAGACACTTATCCTCTCGCAGGTCGTTGCAGGAGGCTGACCATAAAAAAATAACAGCACCATAAATTAAAGGTAGTGAATTTGATTCACTGTACATATTTCAGCAGGAGTTCAGCCAGACTTGGTGAGCGACGTTCGTGTCGTCTGTCCTTGCTGCTCAGATAATTTCATAGTATCCACGAAGTTTTGAACATGTCATACTGTATCGTTATGCATGTTTGGAGATAATAAGATATGATAAAAAATTTCTAAAGGATATTGAGGCACCATAATTAAAATTTGGAGTACGTGATCCCTGTGAGTTAGTAAGCAGAGTTGCAATTTCGGCAACAGGACGACTTTCATAGAGCCTAACCTCACAAAGGACCTCCACAGCCTGGAACATCCACGAAGGGTGGCTGGCCTGGCTCTGTTTTACAGATTCTATTACGGAGGATGTTCGAGTGAGCTTTCCCAAATAGTAACACCGAAGGCCGTCCGAACAAGGAACACTAGAGGGGCTCTGCGAGCTCATCCTTACCAGGTCGAGGTCCCTACTCCCAGGATCAGTCTCCTCCAGCATTCCTTCTTGAGGAGAACTTCAACGCTGTGGAATCAGCTGCCGGGGAATTTGTTTCCCTACGGCTACAACATGCAGCGTTTCAAATCTAACGTGCACAGACAGTTCCTCTCGCTGCGTTTCTACAGCGCCATAGGCTTTCAGTCTTTGCGGAGGCTGGCCGTAAAAAGATTACAGCACCGTAAATTAAAAGGTAGTGAATTTGGTTCACTATAAATATTTCAGCAGGAGTTCAGCTAACCATGGTGAGCGACGTTCGTGTCTGTTCTTGCTGCTCAGATAATCTCATAGTATCCATGAAATTTTTAACATGTCATACTGTATTAACTGTATCATTATGGATGTTTGGAGATGAAAGATAGGGCTCCCTCTGTCTTTGCTTAGTTCCTTTCTAACTTCGAGAACTCAATCTTTTGATTGGAATGGTGGTATCTCTGAAATAAATACTGTGGTGAATGGAGTGCCTCAGGGCTCACTTTTGGGATCCTTGCTCTTCACAGTATAAGTTAATGACTTACTTGGCTACTTGTTGCCTAGTATGTGTGTGTTATGCTGATGGCACTACACCATGCCAGGTTACTTGCTGAGCTAACAACTGAGTTGAGTCCAGCTGTGAGTAAGACAGCGAGATGGCTTAACCAAAATTATTTAAATTTTAACAAAGATGAGACAAAAGAAATCACTTTCTCGCCTTCTACGGGAGTTGCTCATGGCCACAGAATCGGTATCCTGGGCATATATTTAGATAATGGTTTGAAATGGAATGCTCATACCGCCTCTCTGGGAAGTAAACTTGGTTCTGCAGTACTGGCCATTAGAAAACTATAAACTAGCCCATCTTCAATTCTTTAGATTTATTCAAATTTCCATTCTTATGAGACTCGTTCAGCTAGTCTGGATAGAAAACCCAGACTTAGGGCCGATTTTATCAACATGCATATTTAACAAAGAATTTAACAAAGCTTTTCTATTGGATGTTATTTAGCAAAAGCTTTCTATTGGGTATTGAGAGCTATGTTAATAAGTATCATCCAATAGTATTTTATCAATATGGAAAACAACACGTCAAAGCTGGATGACACTTTCTCAAAGATATTTTAGAAATTCATGGATCAAAATCACAGCAGGATATCAGAACAAAGCGATTGATTTGCAAATTAATGCCACATTTTCCATATTTACATTATAATTATTGTATAATTACTAATTGCAAACTGAAATAATTTATGATAAAAGCAGTAGGTACCTATATCAATCACAGCAACTACCTACCTTATTTAATAATTAAAAATCCCACGTCCGTCAGTCAAATGGATTATATGAAAATACATACTTTTATGAAGAATCAATCTTTCATTTACTGGATGCATGTTTGTTGTTTGTTATAGATATTCTTATAGAAGTATTCACAGGTGCATTGTACATGAAATAGGGGATAGGCAACCAGTAATGCACATACGTGTGAGAAGTAGCTGTAACCTTTGAAATGTAACAAAATGCTATTTTTTACTACTTTTTGCTATAAAACAAAGATATATTGCAGGTATTCATAATTATTATCGACAGTAAATTATTGTTTTATCCAAATAATGCAATGAGTGAATTTCTTGTCATCATAGCATTTAATACAGTATGAAACCAGCGATCAAATGAAAATGGAATCTGGAATCTGATTGGTTGAAATTAGCAATTGCTAAACTTTTGATTAAACAATAAAATGCAATTTTTCACCGATTTGGGATGGAAAATCAGACTGGAAAAGATGCTGGATGATTTACAATGCTCGACTGTATATAAAGTATCTCATTTTTGAGCTTTTTGAGGTCAACTTCAAGAGAAATCAATAATTTTCAGAGTACTTTGACAGATGCCTGTTCTTAAAAGGGCTGCTCTGATTGGTCAAAGTCTTTGTTAAAATCTGCATGTTGATAAAATCCGTCCTTAGACTAGAAAAGTCCAGAAAAAATTCACCTCAACTTAGCTTATACAACCTCCTTCCTTGTCAAGGCTCTCTCGTTCAGCCTATTTAAAAAGCATAACATAAGATGTTCTCCTATAAATGCATTTTATTCGATTGATAGAATGGTATTTAGCCTGTCAGAACCCTGAAGTGACTGAATTGTAGCTTTTTTAGATAATTATCTGAGAAATGTACGCATTATTGGATATCATGCCTTTTAAAGGTACGCGCACATAAATCGGCATCGGACGGACGGTACGGATGGAACGGCCGGTACGGTACGGATTTTTCATTAGGGTATCGCACATATCTGAACGAAATCGTCGGAATAATTGGAAACGAGTTGCAAATATGCAAATGATCTGCAGTCTGCAGGCAGTACAGATAGAAACTTGGAAATTGCCAACGGTGCCTTGGCAATAGCCGATCAGCATCGCACATACGTCGGTATCGGCACGCACGGCACGCATCGGCCGGCTTTATTTGTAGTTGCTACATTTTCGCCGGATTTTGAAAATTCGATGCCTACCGTCCCGACGTATGTGAGATGGTCCATTAAATTTAATAGAAAGTAATTTTCTCCGATTCGTACCGTCCGTCCGATGCCGATTTATGTGCGCGTACCATAAGTTCTCGTCGCTACGCCTCTGTATAATATTAACAAACTTTAAGGTGTCTGCGCCATCTCTTAGCAGATACGACCACCGGTGCGATAGATTTGAAACCGTCGAAATCATTTTCGTGCAAAGTTGGAGCGTTCAATGTTTGGTCCGACCTCTTATTCCAAAAGTGAGTTACAAACACACTAACAAACACCCAGGTAAGCTAATAAAAGCGTGTTAAAAAATGTAAATATGACGACGTTACTGCATAGAGTAAAGCATCTGGTTCATACAGCGAAGTGGCAAAACCGGCTCATCATAATAGAAAGGACCAGTGCACCAAAAATGCTGATAAAGAATACGGGTAAATACGAATCACACTGATGTTCTAGAACATATACAGAGGGGCATCAATCCGGAAGGCGTAAATGTAAGTACTGAAAATGTACTCATAACGTTTTTGTTATAAAAAATGTTTTATTTCATATCTCCAACCCTTAGTTGACGAACCGTGCATGACGAAGTCTCCAACCGCAGAGTAAGTGCATTGCCTGGAGTTCTTTGCACCCTCAATATCTGTTATCTTCATCAATTTTCATGCTAAGGAACACTTCATTGTGGCTACACAAAGGAAAACAGACGATTTATCCTTGGATGTCTCCCAGGCATTTTGCGATTGATTTATATCGCAAGTAATTTGCTGGCTGTTTTCAGGGAGTATGCCTGGGCTGGATAGGTACATATAGAGAAAGTTACGACACTTAATTGACACCTAGTAAAAATTTGATCAAATTACATAGCACATTATTTATCCAACAGATAATTACGCATTTAGGATTTAAGACGAACTCTTTACCATCACGGCCAAGGAATGAAACACTATATGTGACTCTTGTGACCAAACGACATTTCATTTTAGGAAAATACATACAGTGGAACATCCTGCATATTTTTTTTTTCTTTACGGCATCCATATTATTGCACATTCAGATTCCTTGGCCACATATGGGACTTAAAATAAACCGTTTATGTGAAAAACGCCATTTTTATTACAAGTAGATGAAAAAATTGAATATCGCAGCATTATAATACTTAGAAGGCTATGACTTTGCCGTATGACTTAATTTGAATTGTTTTTGTACTTCGGTAGATCATCCACTAAGAAAACTTCAATTGGAGATGGCTTCTTCAAGTGATTAATAACAAATGATGCGATCGTTGTGATTGTGATTTAGTAGGTGGGAATAGTCATTTTATTGTGTTTTCCACTGGGCTGCACTCACCCGCACTGCGTTGAACTGAGTGCAATAGTTGTGTTCCACTGGTAAAGTTCTATTGCACTGCTTGATTTTTAGCATGTTCCACTACCCGCATTCTCTGAGTGTAGTGCGCACTCAGGGCAACTTTTTCGTACGAGCCTCGGGATCTCGTGCTGTAGTGCCAGTACAAATATAGCGAATACAGCTTCAAAAATGTCAGGTTTTCTAATTTTAAATGAATTGTTAGAAAGCGATGAAAGCAGTGATGATGAAAAAGAAATTGCAATGTTATTGAAGGAAAAGCGAAAAATGCCGAAAGTTATAAAATTTGTGGAAACTGTAGTACACAAATTCAGCGATAAAGAGGTATACACTTTTTTCTAATAAAAAAAATCTAAAACGTAATAAAATCGCTTTTAGTTTAAAAGTAATTTTCGTGTGGAAAGGACTACATGCTACAAGTTAATAGAAGAATTCAGGGACTCTCAATTCTTCCCCCGGAAGACCACACTTGCCATCATAGTTTTCATAATCCTGAGACATTTTATACCTTTCTAACTTAAATAAACAGCTCTATTAACCTTAGAAAAAACAAAGGTCAGCTGTCATTATAAATGCACTGTTCTGCTTGGGTACGTTCCACTCAGGAATTGCACTGATCCGCACCTATATGCACTTTGTCAGAGCAGATGATAGAATTGCACTTGTCAGGAGCGCAGTGAGTGCTGCTCAGTGGAAAACACTATTATATTAACGCCTACTGATGGTGCAGCCTCTAAATACTTTCTCACGCACAATTTGCTATTGCTGATATGAGATATGACGAACAGTAACTGTGATGATATGCCCCCCACACATGCCAGCATAGTGACGCCTACTCTACCCTTCGTTTCCCTCCAATTGAATTACATAATCCACCTACGCTCCCTATGCGGTGTTCGTATTTTGCATCTCAATTTGGTCAATATGGTTTCCGTTTGAACCCCATGAGGTTGATTGTCATTTAGCGAAAGCAATCTAACTACAAACAGTTGATCAAAATCTCCACCTAACGCAAAGATACCTACGCTACTTTTGGGGTTTTGTATTAAGGGTATAGCGCGCGAAATTGAGAATCCAAGAAAAGACGTATTCCCGTGTTAGCGAGGAGGCGTGGCCGCCTGTTCCCTTTCTCCAGTGTGTGTGCGGGTGTGTGTGTGTGTGTCTAAGATGAGGGGAGATAAGTCCAAAAATCCAAAGATAAGGTCAAAAGGTCCAAAGGTAATGTCCAAACGTTACCATAAAAATGAATTTCGCATTACCAAGCTCCTGACGTTACCTTTAAACTTACAGTAATGACTCAAAGATTGCGCTTGTGCAACTATTTAGCCTTTTTTTGATATCGTGTTTGGTTGTTAAATTACAGGCATTTATAAAATGTATGATTTTGCATTGCGAGTTTTTTTGCACATTAAAACACTTTTTTGAGAAAATCGAAAATAGTTGTCATTCATTAAGGCCTTAACTATCGCCTTCTGAAATATTATATACAGGGTGAGTTTTTAGTACCGGCTCGGTCGATAACTCCACTACTGTAGAAGATAGCGAAAAAAGTTGTATATAAAAGTTGTAGCTACGGATATGCTCCTTGCTTAGAAAATATTTAGATTTATACAGGGTGATCCATAACTACGTTTTTTTCTTTTCGTTTCTCTCTTTTTTTAAATATAACCACCAATATTTTATTATACCAAAGAATGCCCTTCAATATGCTCTTTCATCTTTGTATAGCACTTGTTATGGCTACGTTAATTATTTTCCGAGATATTTCGATTTTTCTACAAATTTTAAATATACCTCCTATTTGTTTACTAAAATTTATTTATTTTGAGAAAATACTATCAAATTTTTGCTTAACAAACAACTAAAACATAAGGCCATAATAGTACTTGATCAAGTCAAAACACTGAATTAACGAGATATTATAGATCAAGTAGGCTGAAGAAACAATTTTATAGACGTCATGCATAATTATCAAGAAGATCTATCAGGTAGGCTATGAAATGTTAAACGACACAGTCCAAATAAAACGATTCTTCCATCTTTCAAACGCATTGGTTTGTTTAGTGCCTCCGTTCTGGATATTGCTGTTCATAGTTGATATATCCTAGAGGCAAGTAGGCAATTTCTCAAACATTCTCCTAAATAACCTCAATGGAAAAATTAATTCTTAAAGCTCATTTTTCACACAGTACGGGATAATTGAGCAGGTTATGAAAACTGTTAATTTTTCGAAGCCTATCTGATAAATCTGCTTGATAATTATGCATCACGCCTACAAAATTGTTTCCTCAGGATACTTGTCTTTATTATCTCGATGATTCAGGGTTTTGACTTTATCAGATACTATCATGACCTTATAATTTAGTTGTTCGTTAAATAAAAAGCAAATTCGATAGTACTTTCTCAAAATAAATAAATTTTAGTAAACAAATAGAAGGTATATTTAAAATTTGCAGAAAAATCGAAATATCTCAGAAACTAATGAATGTAGCTATAATAAGTGCTATACAAAGATTAAAGGGCATATTAAAAGCAATTCTTTGGTATAATAAAATATTGGGGGTTACATTTAAAAAAAGAGAGAAAATCTAGATTTTGCATTCTACATCACCCTGTATACGAATAAGCATCGCGGGATTTTTTTATACCTTATTTTAAAACTAGAGAATATTTTTCATTCACCTGTGTAAAAAAAATTATTTTTGATTCATCACTTTTTGGATATACAGTACGTTCATTTGACAGCGATTTGGATATAAAATTGGTCATAACTTTTGAAATACCCTGTATAATGTAACAATACCCTATATTGGAAGAACGGAAATCATAGTAGAATTTGAATATGGAATAATATATAGGATGTGTCATTTAAAAAAATGCATGTTTGCATCACCACGTAGTTATGGATCACCCTGTATAAATCTAAATATTTTCTGAGCAAGGAGCATATCTGTGGCTACAACTTTTATATACAACTTTTTTCGCTATCTTCTACAGTAGGGGAGTTATCGACCGAGCCGGTACTAAAAACTCACCCTCTATGTAGTTTGAAAATAGAGTGAGTTGTGCGAGAAATTGTCAGTCCGTGTTTTACATGGCAAATACGTATGTATAAATGTGTGTATCCAGGCCCCTTAAGGTACAGATACACGTGCTCAAAAAGCTGAGCAATGCTACTTCGTAGCATGTGTATACGCGCGTTGCTCGAAATAAGCATGCTAATTTCGAGCATGCTAAAGAACCGGCGGTCATGCGATTAAATGGAAATGTGTCAGTTTCAAAAGGATGCTAATTTTGAGCATGCTTAATAAGCGTGCCATTTATGAGCATCTGTATCTGTACTTTTAGAAACACTGGTATGATTATTTATATATTATTATTAACTAGGCATGTCCAGGCATGCTAATTACAAATAGTCTATACGAGATTTCAGCGTTTTAGATAAAACAATCATTGATCTTCTATAAAAAATATCGTATACTCAATTAGTACTTCCTAAGCATTTTCAGGTTTCTTACATAAATGGTGTTTCACATCATAAAAAGTGTATGTCTGATGCCAATGACTATCGCAGGTGGAAACAATAAAATATATCAGAGCTAAGTGCTAAGAGATCTCCAAAAATCGAAAAATTTCAATTTGGAACAAGTTAGCTTTGTCCCCTCTCAAATTATTATTCTGGCGACTCATTCATAAATAGTAACAAACAATTTTGAGGTAAACTACCAGCATCTCCATTATCCTCTTCGTTCAAGTTCGGCCTATATTTAAATTTCACTGAAGTTGGGTTTTCAAATTATACAGGGGATCATGGAACTTTAGTTTTTGCATTCACTCTATCGCTACTACTCTATTGCTAATACTTGTTTTTAAAAGAGTATAAAGCTTATGAGTCTCTGTCGCAATAGTAACTTAGAGTAAAGTTTTGATTACACTCAGATCAGGACAGGGTCAAAATGAAGTTTTAGTAATTAGTTCCATAACCTACTGGACAGTAGTACACAGTTACTGGAAAATAGAAAATTGAGAAGGTGAACAGGATGGACTTTGCGTGGCAAGTGATATTGAGGCAGCACATCACAAATCAAATATTTATTTAACTGTGTCAGAGGTACACTTGTTTGAACGTGAATTAATTTTATAAAAGGTCTTATTTCGTTTATTTTTAATTATATAGGCTACTACCTATTATTCAATTAGTAATTAGAAAACACTCAGGTATGTGACGATAACAAATGTCACAAGTCAGGAATGATTGTCTCTATTGGCTCATATCTCTTTCCAGTATCTAGCAAACTGCACTGCCGTGACGCTCGCTTCCTAGATTGTGCCAAGGGCTTTCAAGGATGGACAAGATAGGAGATACCTCATCCTCTGGTTCTCTCGCAGGTGCATAAATTATACTCAACGTATCGCTCTCTTAACAGGTTATCCCCAGACCTGCCCATGTGGCATCTAATCCTGTTGATAATTTTCCAGGGCCTTTATTCCAGTTATAATCCCGCAGGAACGCCTTCAGTTGGGTTCCAAGTTGGTATGTAGTTCTGTGTTAGCCACTACCTGTTTGGTTAATGATTTGTAGTTTATCAGTGAGTTAGTTGACATGACAATGACTGTCTACTTCGTTCTGCCATACATCAGGCTTCTCTCATTTGTAGAGTGTCATTCCCTCTAACATGTATAGGTGGTCCAAGTTGGTCGGTTTTAGACAGCCCGTGATTATATTACATGATTGTGTCGTTCAGGGTAGGACCCTGTTTGTTAGTATGAGTCGATCTGGACCATACGGGGCATGCTGACAAACGACAGTCTCTACTGTTACTGTAAATATGCCACTTGAATTTAGTGAAAGGTGCCAGTTTTGATGTACTATTGGTTATATATGTATAATTTTCATGAATTATCTTGTGGAGAATACCGCTTGTTAGCAGCAAAACCAGAAAACACCTTCCGTTATTTGGTACAATCAATTCAAAACGCCACACTGTCCTATCATGTTTGATTGTACATAGAGGTAAATATCGATATTCATGCATTCAAATTCAGATGTGCATGGCAGCCGGATGCGATTATTCATTTTCGAAATCAAACGTTTATTATTTAATCCAGTCGGGGGCCAGGAATTTCGCATGCCCTCATTACAGGAATTTATTAACAAACTGTAGCATAAACTAGATTCGTGAATATAATTCTGCATATGTTTACACATACATGGTGTCCCAGAATTCGACGAAATTCAAGAGCTACAGGTACTTGAAGGACTGTGCCACTATCATTATGAAACACTAGCAAAGTAATTTAACTGTAGGGGTACATGTATTGTTATAATCAATGGTACAGTGGTACCATCCTTTAAATACCTGTAGCTCTTGAATAATTAATCACTTTAGACCACAAGTGTGCTAGTTTGTTGGAATTGTTTTATCGGGAGGAAGAGAAAAAGTCACAAATATACAGGGTGTCCCATTAAAAGTTTTGAATCTGACGTCACGTAATCAAAAACAAATACCCCATTGGGTGACACAATAATAAGAAAATATACCATATTTGCTCTAATTTACACCCCCAAAGTTATAATTCGCGGCTACTGCCCAGTTCCGATATATTGCTTGTCTTAATCGTCGTGGGACACCCTGTATAATAGGCAACATAACAGATGAATTAATTATGTGTGCTGACGATAATAGTTACCTTGATACCGTATTTATGAATTTCACCTTCTCGTTTCAAAGACGCAGACAAAAGTTCCTTGTTAAAACTACATGGAAAGCCATTGGTGCAAGTTTCTTCTACAAAATTTTTGGCACTCCATCTAGATTGTGCCCTTCAGTGGAAGCATAATATTAGCAAACTGTGTGATCATTTGTCCGCTTTGCTATATCACCGTATATTAACAAAAACAAGTAGGGTCACTCTAAGCTCCGCCCCCAATGTTGCCTTTCCCACTCTGCTCTCCGATACTACGCAAGCTGGCGAATTCTGGCGCCCGCTGATCTCGAGCAGTAGCCGAACGCTAGCAGCTGTGGTTTACAGGGTCAGTCCACCTAACACCGCCTAACATGCGACACGGTGCACGTCGACCGTTGACGTCGACAATGTCGCACAGTCGGATTCCCTGTAAGTAAACGAGGCCGCATGAAGGGAACCCCTCTCAAATCGAGGCGGCTCGCATTTGTGAGACTCACATCAAAGTCGACACGGCGATTGACCCTACTTGTCCTTGTTAATGTACGGTGGCTATATGAAGACTCCAAAAAATATTCACAAAGTCGCTTAGCACTTTCTTTTCACCATGCATGTTTAAAAAGTGAGATATAAGGCATTATTTCTTGGTGTCAATCGTCTCATGCGATACGCGTCAGGTTTGTTATTTTAAAAAAATATATTTTACTACTAACTACGTTTCGGTTTATTTTACCTTACAGTATCTTCAGATTGATGGCTAAGTCTGTAAAATACAAACATAACAGGTCGAAACTACTTATAAGATATTTAAAAGTAGAATCAAATAGCTCGCTGAGGGCCATGAAAAGTCCTACGCACATAACGTATGTTGCAAAAGTTTTAAGAATTTTTTTCAAAACTCGGTAGGTAGTTTCACCGTTGGAAACAACTCAGAAATCGTTTCCATGGTAACCAGTCAACATCTAAATGCAACAATAAAACCAGTTTGGTTTGGTTGGTTTGTTAAAACGTCGTACAAAATTAGATATTCGGAAGAGTATTTACAGTCTAGTTGGACGACTTGAAAAAAAAGAAATAGTTCGCCTATATCAAGATCAAAATATTTCTGTTGCCATAATTTATCGAACGATCCGTGAATGCGAAGAAGGTATTCCTTGTATAAATTTACCAAAGAGTGGACGTCCAAGAGCGTTGAATGCTGCTACAGTTCAAAGAATGGTCAGCAGAAGTGAACATCGAGTTGGAACTTCAACACGAAAACTTGAATGCATTTTTCACGTCAATGCTAGCACAATCTGTAGAGAAATGAAGAGAAATAACTTAAAATTCCGATAAAGAAGAAAATGTTCAAAGTATTCCTCAAACCAGTTAGAAAGAATTGCTCAATGCTGTCGCAATTTACGTCGTACTCATTTTGCTGGCAACATAAAATTTATTCTTGACGATGAAAAGTATTTCACATTTTCGAAACCAGAAATCAAAGGTAACGATGGTTTTTATACAAGAGACGTTGAAGCCTGTTCAGATAATGTGAAATTTAAACGAAAAGAAAAGTTTTATAACAAAGTGTTAGTGTGGTGCGCTATATCAGACAACGGTATTTCACAGCCGTAGGTTGGTCAAGTTAAGGCCGAAGCGGTTACCGCAGAAGCCTATGCTCAAAGATGTTTGCCTAAACTACTCAATTTTATTAATACCGACCATAGTAATGCTTCAGGTCATTATGCTTTGCGTACGAGAAACTGGCTAGAACAACACGGAATGCCTTTTGTATCACGAAACGACAACCCTTCCAATCTTCCTCAAGCAAGACCTATCGAAACTTTTTGGCCTCAACTGAGTGCCAAAGTTTATAACAATGGCTGGGAAGCTCAAGACGAACAGTAATTAATAAGAAGAATAATGCTAAAGATCAGATAAATTGATTTAGAATCTGGCCAAACCTTAATGAGGAACATTAAGAGGAAATTGCGAGCCGTGGCAGATCATGGCCCATTAGCAGTACTTTAATATCATTTTTATATTAAGAAATATTATTATTTTTTGTAGTTCTTGTTACAGTTCAAATATATTATTGTGAGATATTTTTTTAATTTTCTGAAGAACTTCTCAAAAACTTTTGCAACATACGTTATCACCCTTGCGCAAGTGCTCGTATAATTTATCGATGAACTGAAATGGTGCCGATTGACATTTTTTGCTTCCTGAAACCATGCTGACGGTATGACAAGATATCCAGAACTTTATGAAAGTCAGAAATTTCATTAAAGACAGTTTTATCTAAAATCTTTGAAGTGGGGGCAGATGATCACGTCAATCGCCAGCGATTATTTATTTCCGAAATCAAACGTCCATTATTTAGTTCAGTCGAGGGTCAGGAATTTCGCGTTGTCTCATTACTCGAATTTCACAACAAACTGTAGCTTGAGCGCGATTTATGAGGGGTGCTGTACGCGCGTTTTCTATGTACCGTGAGGGTGAGAGACGACGCGACGGCGACGTGGCAGAGGGAGGGGAGAAATTTCATCCCTCGCACGCTCCGTGATGTATATCATCGAACAAATTCAACCATGGGTGCAGTTAAAATAATTCTTCCAAAGGCTCAAGTTTGTTTGGGTAAAAAATAACGACAAGGTTAAATACAACGACGTCAGCGGCGAAGCTTCCATTGATGCGGGTGATGCGTCGCATCCCTTTCAAATATTGTAACACATCTTTATTTACAAAAGTTACTAATATATCCTATAATTAATTAAAGTCCTCAGAAAATGTATTCGAATGATTAAATTCAATTTCAATTATTGAATGTGTCTGTTGGTCGAGCTTCGTAGATAATGCTACAGACTACGCTAAACGCTTAAAATAGAAATATCTGGAAAGCCAGTGATGATGATGCCACTGTTCTGGTCACATCTCGAACGTCCCCGAACGCGATCTGAGGCCAGCGAACCTTAGGGCCGTGATTACGTTTTCACTGTCTCCAGTTCGCTGTTTTATATCGGTGGGTGATGTGGTTTCTTGAACGCATCTCATTCGCGGTATAAAGCAAAATATCGTCGCGCGTCGCGATTAACGATTCTGAGTGCTAAAACTATTGATCTTAATTTAAAAATTCAAAATTTAACAGATACGTTCACAACTTTGTTTTGATAATTTTTTTCACCTGTTAAATTTTTTGCATATTTTATTATTGTAACTTCAAAATTAAAGACTTTAATAACAAAAACAATTGTTTTGATAAAATGTTAATTGCAGTGACTTATTACATACTCTTATACTGACGCCACGCTACGCCGCTGAGCGACGCGACGTATTGGTGAATTTATTTTCTTCTCTTCTTTTTGCAACAAATTGTTCGTGACAGGAAAGGTAATGCTAAATGGAAACAACATTGTCCTGAGTTAAGTACATGAAATTTTGATGAAACTGTTCGCTTGTCTGTCAAACGATTTTAAAAGTTAATGAACTTACAAAATATACCCTGTATATCTAATATGCATATAATACAACTGTAAACATTTATTTCATATTATATATACAACTGATCGATTATAAAAAACTAAGCACTCAAGGTTCAATTGAAGTAAGAACGTTAAATCCACTTCACATTTAATAAGTTTCAAGGTGAAGACATATTTGCAACTGACTTCCAATTCTTCCGTCGATTCTGATCAGATATGTGCGATACCCTAATAAAAAATGCGTAGAGTACCGGCCGTTCTCTCCGTACCGTCCGTCCGATGCCGATTTATGTGCGCGTACCTTAAGATGTGCGTCCCCGCAAGACACACCGGCATTGCGCGCAATGCAAAGAGCAGCGTATTCCTCATTCTACCTAGAGATCCAAGATCCAATGACCATAACCAGCAGAATGACGTTGTAGTCTGGCAGGAGCTTGCGAAGTTGTCCGAGCAACACCTGATATTTGGTCCACAAGTTGAGATAAACAAAAATTTTTCTAATTTTCTCGAAAACAAATCGAATTTAAAAAATCAAACGCCAAAGTGAAAGCTTCGACATACATTATTAAAAAGTTGTCCCCCTTGACAAATCTTTTGACGTATCTGGGCGTGTTTTCTTTTAGTCGTTTTCGTTAAATTCGTGATGGGAAGTGTCAAAGATCCACCAGAGAGATTGTTTTGATACCTCTTTCTGTTCACTTTCGCAGGAAGTAAATCTATTTTTTGTCGGAAAACATAGTGGGCGTATAATGGAAGTAAAGCCTTTATCCGAGTGCCGATTAAATTAATGTGTTCGTCTGCTTTTGGCAGCTAAGCTACGAATCACATATAAACAGTTGTCCTGGAACAGAAACAAATTAACTGTTTCTCGCTACAATGTGGCCTGAACAAAGCTCGTTTAACAAATCCAACCTCTATATGGAAGCCGCACCTAAATATTTTCATTTTGCAACAAAACCATTGTCTTTTTTTTTGTTTTCAAAAAAGCCGCAACAACAATCGTCGTTTTAGGAAGGTGTTTCACCTGGATCCAATTCCCATGTTTCTGCTATTGCTACATCAGCTCAAATCCATTTCTCAGAAATCGATGAGTCATAAAAATGCACGAATTTCAAATCATTATTGTATTCAAGCAACGCCAGTGCTGCTGTTCTAGTACTTTTGTACTATTTCTAGTACATTTTCGATGGCAAAGTACAAAAGTACATTACGGATTAATTCTAGTATACTTTCAGTTTTCGAAAATGGACCAAAAAATCAATATATTTGACTGTTGCGGTCGTAAAATCTCCATTTCATACGCTGGAGCTTGTCAAATGCATGAAATGCATGGATAATGCAACAATTGTATGGTTGCAGAGGTTTGAGTGCTTCCTTTTTTGCTCTTCAAAAAAGCATAGCGCGTCCATGTGGGTCAATTTCCAGCTCACCATGAAATTCACAGATTTTAGTACAATCTAGTATATTTTATTGACTTCATTTCAGAAACCATTTTACCTTAAAGATTTTTATAAAAACAGTGAGTGTCGCGTTAATGTTCGGCGTCATTTTCGCTCTAATTATGGATTTCATGATTTAAGTAAGTCTCTCAGAGAAAGTGTAATTCGTTCTTGGGTTACAACTTTCGATGCTACTGGATCAACTTTGAATCAGATGGCAGCGCAGCGCCCTAGGAGAGTAAAAACAGAAGAGACAGTCAATCTGTACACGTACATATCTTACGTCTCGCGTTTTCAAGACAGTTCTTAAGATCCAATTAGTCCAAAAACTGAAACCAAATGAAGCAAGTCAAAGAATAGTCAGAGATAATTGCACACATGCTATTTAAAATATCGATATTCTTACAGGAGAGAGCTAACGCAACTCTTGTCGCACATTTATGGCAGATGCCTAATCTGAACTCAAGCCAAACACATTGTATGAAGTATCATATCCTTCACAATTGGTTTCCATTGTTGCCATTTGACATGCAACGCCTGAATAATATGCCTTCTTTGAGGTGGAATTATTAGGATCTATGGCAGTTTTTGGTACACTTACCTTATTTTATGAATACAACAAATTTTTCACCACCCGCCCCACCACCCCGATTTCACCACCCCAAAAAAAATGGAAAGCATGAGGAATCCCTGTAAAGCTTATTCCAATAAAGCATTTTTGAAAGGGAACTTGGCTTTCATCCATATGAAAATCCTTTTAGCTAAATCACAATTAGTCGTCCTCATATGGTGTAATGACTAATTCGGCATTTAACAACTAGTTAGAGCAGGCCTGTATAACCTCGGTAGTTGAATCGGCGCCAACCATATACATGCACTTGGCAAGCTAGCGAGCTTTCTTCAATCATGTATTACCAGTGTGCTCTGGATTGTCTTTCTAGGCTATCGATTCCCACTATGTACAGAGGGTACGGAAATATACTGCTAAAATATTGTATAATGAGTGGGGTTTAAGCCAAATTTACATTACGAAACTAGTTCCCTGCATGCTAAATTAATTACACAACACTGGTTAATGCGAAAATTTTCATGAAATCAAGTGTCGTGAAACTTTCGGTATCACAGTGACTATGGCACTGTCCGCATCTAAACTTACTAATTCGTAATGTTGTTGCGCAAATGGTTATTTACAAATTGAAGAAGAGACTTGGACGGAAGAAAAAACGATGGTGGATTCGAAAGTAGTTGTCGAGAAAAGATCTGGGTGCACCTCGTTTGATTTCTGAATTAGCAGATGGTGATCCTGAAAGTTACAAAAACTATTTTCGAATGAGTGAAGTACCCTTATTAGATAAAGTCTCCAAGTGAATATCAAAACAACATGCCGTGAAGCAGTGTCAGCAAAAGTGAAACTTCCAAGTTACGCTATGTTATTTAGCAACTAGACACAGTCTTCAGTTATTACAGTAGGAATTTAGAGTACCAATATGTAGCATATCAAAGTCTTATCCCTATTTTATATTGTCTATGTTTATGATCCCAAAGACACTTATTACGCTGGTATTCATTTGTAAATTTAATATTTTCATTAGCAGCCCAGCGTTCATTTGTCATTTTCACCAAAAATCGACATACACTCTCTGCGAACGTTTTGGTGACACTAATTTCATCACATCTTACAGGTCGAAACTAGTTACATGACACTATGTAGTGTCATTGAAATTCATATTACACGCAAAACCAATTCGGTTTCTTGAAACTGATGCATGCGTGATGAAAACGCTTATTTACACGTGAAACGAGTGAATCTAATGTCATCACACTAGTTTTGAGAAACTAGTTTCGTAATGTAAATTCGTCTTTCTCAAAACGTCTGCTGTATAATAGATTTGAATTAGGTTCTATGATCAGCAATACTCCTCCATAATACATAAAACATAAATCCACAACCAATTTCTAAAGATTATCCTGCGTGTGAGTCAAAAACATAAACATTTAAAGAATATTTTATACATTTTGACGTGTAACTTTATCTGTCCATTATCACACTCAATCATTGCCCAATTGAAATATGGGCCATACAGTTGCACGGATTTAAAATAATCACAGAAGAAAACTAATCGTTAATTGCTATAAAAATTCATTTTTACAGTGGAAAAAATGTAGGAATTTTATTTTTTTAACATGACATCAAGATATGACCCATCTCGCCGTAAGCACTCGTTGCACCTCGAGCGCAAATTTGCGATTACTCGTTGGCACATGGATCGTGGAATGAAAAACATTTCTTGGAAGGTAATTGCTTTCAATTAATGTACCTATTGATGTTGATTTCATCACGTACGTACTCGACTTTTCAAGTATCCTCATAGGAAAAAGTCAAAGGGAGTTAAATCCGGATTGCTGGGAGGCCATGGAATGTCCCGTCCACGCGATATCACTTTGCTATCACTATGCCCTATCACATTTCGGATATACGGAATCATGATACATCGTGATATACCGGCCGGAAGTCACAGTCACAGATTCTTCTCGCTAGTTTTCAAAAAAATAAGAACCGATGATATCATGGGATGACATTGCTGCCCAAATTGTTACTTTAGGTAAGTGTAGATGCTTTTCATCTTTTGATCTTGGGTTTTCTGCTGCTCAGTAACGACAATTTTGCTTGTTCACACGCAGATAGGTACCTGTGTATAGGCGATATTTCATAGATTGTGCTGCTGGTGCTATAAGTTTTCTTAACTAAAAAAGGAAAATATTCCACTATGCTACTTGTTCCTAATATTGTCATAAAATGGCATACCATATAGCCACAGGCAGTATTCGGAGCACTGGTGACAATATTAGGAGTGCTTGTGCATTTTTTTTTCAACACTCTATCCCTAATGGAGATTATGTGAGCTTTACGTCTTTATTTGTTCATTTTCCATTATTCTGTTTGTCTTGCTAGTAGTTTCCATCAGTTAAGTAATATGGCAATAATAGGAACACTAGTGAGCCTAATATTGTCATGAGAGTCCCTTACATAGAACTACAATAAATGCATTTGTATTCATTTTATTAACGTATCTGTAACTTATGTGATAGACAATATGTTCCTTAATGTATATTCACTTTTTTATTTATTAATAGTGAAAAACGTGAATTATATAATGCAACTACTCTTAAGGTGGCAATATTTGGTACACCCACCATACTATACTGATCTTGTGCTTTTTAGACCTATCACCTATCCTACTGTTGCCTTTGAATTTTATACAGGGTGGCCAATCGGGTGACGATAATAAATTTTTTTTAGATAGCCCGTACCGAGACCTATCCAAAACACCCCCATGTATGTGTACCGATTATTGATAGATTTCGAGTTATGATTTTTCTTTTGAAAACTTAGAGATTTTCCAGTTTTTCCAAGAAATCGTCAAAAACAAAAAGAAGAATGCCGCTGCATGGATTGTGATGAAATTTGGGCAGCGATATGCTGGGGGTCGTAATAGGTAATGCTGCTACAGTTATGGAAATCGGTACATGGGCGGCAGAGTAATTAAAACAAAAATTTCAAATATTCCTCAAACTTCCTTTTTAGGCGCTTTAGAGGTTCTTGATCATTTTCTGCGTTTTTTTGGGTGGGGGGTGGAATTTGGGTGTTTGTGGGGTGGGGGGTTGAAAAACTGAAAATTAATTGACACAACTGAAGAAAGGGATGGCATATGCTACGACATCGCTTCCCAGGTGATTCTGCCATGAAATTGGAAGTCAGGTTATTGTTTATTGTTCCTTTCCTTTGTTAACTTTCCATACAACTTAATTTAGCAGAAGTTCAATAGTACATAGCAAGAACACTTCAAAAATCACAATTTGGGTATTAGTTTTTTTATTTAACGTCATAAAAACATCAATGATTATCGGGTTTATTAGTTGTTACGAGTTTTTTTTCTTTAATTTGTCATAATAAAGCAAAATAATAGTTTTTTAAATCATTTGGAAATTCGTGAATTATCACCTTTTTACCTTTAACACTCACGTACAGCGCAAAATGTCCCCCCTTTTCAGTATTATTTCGAAAGTGCAATGTCTTGCAAAGTTTTTAAGATTAGTTTGAAGCTCCAGAACTAGGCATAAGTATTTTTAATCTTATTTTGAAGGTTTTGGTCTCCTGACTAAAAATAGAGATTTCAAACTTTGGCCCCAAAATGTGCTTAATTATTGTTGGGATGTACAGGTTCTCTTTATTGTATATCAAAATAGGCTTAATACTGAGTATAATTGCAGAAAAAAATAAAAGCCAAAAAGCATTCTTCTTTTTGTTTTTGACGATTTCTTGGAAAAATTGGAAAATCTCTAAGTTTTCAAAAAAAAAATCATAACTCGAAAACTATCAATAATCGGTACACATACATGGGGGTGTTTTGGATAGGTCTCGGTACGGGCTATCTAAAAAAAATTATTATCGTCACCCGATTGGCAACCCTGTACCTGTGGATAGTTTGGTACAAACCTAGGTAATAATCCTAACGTGTAACTTGAAAACTACTAACTTAATTGTGATAAAATTTTTACCACCAATTATTATTGTTGCCTCGTTTACCCTATTGAAAAAACCAATAGTTAGTTCATGCTATTTTTAACTACGTCATACAACTCTATCATTATTCTGCGATTCTGCCTATATTGTAGTGTTATTTTCTGTTCAATCGGTACTAGCAATAACAACTTCCGCAATGTCCAGATGGCAAACAATACGCTCATTGCCGTTTGATTGCTGCCGATTCTAATTTTCGAGGCATCGAAGGTCCAATACACTGATCGCAGTGCAAATAGTAATATCTGAGTGATATGTTGACCGCAGGGACCGCAAATCCTCATTTCGCTTGGATGACAGTGAATAGGATCATCCTGTACAGTCAATAACGTTTAAGGGATCTGACCATACATTCCCATGCCATGCTGAAGGGAGGACCGTACATTGGATAAATACCAGTATGTGCGTTCTGAATGCCGCCAGGGAGAATTTTGTAAGGGAGGTTTTTTCATTTCCAATTATCCAGGCACTTTAGATTATTTTTTCTCTAAAAGCGTCTCTATATTTTTTTTCGTTTTTATCTGTTATTTAGATTTTAGTCCTATGATATAACCGCTGCGCTGGACATTTCAGAAATAAGGTCCTAGTGGCATGTATTACGAACTGTCCAAACTGAGGAAAGCCTGGCAAGTAGTGATGTAAACTTTAGTTACCTTGAAGGACTTGTAATGACTCGATACTTTCCACTTCAGGACTCGTTACGCAGAATTCGTTACTCGTTACTTTATAGTTATTTTTAGATACGTATGTTCAAGAGTTTGCTTTAAACGTTTGACCACGTTACTTTTGACTTAGTTTACTTATTTTGTAGAACATCGAGATCGGCAAGTATATTTAGGAGGTATTTATAATACAAAGACGGATATTCTATTAAAAACAGCATGTTTAAAGACATTTCTTTAAAAACAATGACAACAAATCAAACAGAAGTATTAGAACAAAAATCAAACTAAAAGCTACTTAAACCATCACTATCGATAATATGTTTCTGTATATGTTGTGTATTCTGAGTGATGTGTACCATTCCCGATCCAATACACTCTTGTGCAGACCTGGACTTACTGGTTGCGGACGGCGTGGCGTGATTGTAGTGACTGTGAGCGCAAACTCGGGATTGTGTATCGGACTCTGAGTAACGAGAGCAAAAGTAACGAAAGTAACGAGTCTTTCCGAAATGGAGTACTTTAGTACTCACTAGTAACGATTACTTTGTAATAGTTACTTGATTTACATCACTACTGGCAAGCATTGCGTCGTGTTGTAGAGGTGCTTCCCTCGCTTGAGGAGATGCGTCAAAAAGCCTAATTGCTCGTGAATCCTCCTGTCATGTTACCAAGGCAGATTATAGGCAATGCATGACTTAAATGAGCTTACAAAAGATCCTTGGAATAGCGAAAAAAACCAACCAAGGATGGTCTGTGAACAGGACACTTTCGGTTAAAGTGAAATATAAGTCAGCTAAAGGTCTTGAAATATTTTTTTCAAAAATGTATTGGGTATATTAGTACAAAATTTTAATATTGCTCAAGGTAATCACCTTTACCATCTCAGCATATAATCAGCACTTCTCACGCGATTTTGAGTACTTACGCAAGTTAAATACCTATCATGAACGGTTTTTACCCAGTCTCACCACCGATATAGAGATAATAAAAAGTGATACTCACAAATATATCCAACTAGGATTAAAGGAATACAAAATATAGGAGCGGTATGTTATCTTTGGTCCCCCGAAAAGCATTCTTCCGGCCACGATCACAAAGTGGTTGAGAATATTTGGGGATGCTTTACCTCCCATCTTCCTTATCTGTCTCCAATAGCCTTACAGCAACGCCAGGATTCAGCATATTTAAAGTGTTCTTTCTTACTATTGACACTACTACTGGAATGATCTCTGTGAGTTCTATGCTAGACATCTGTATTTCCTCTTTGAAACATGTATGTATCTACACGTTTTCTAAATTGTGCGGTCAAAAATAATCGAGAAATCGGAATTTCCTCAATGTTTCTTGTAATTCACTAATCTCTAACTTTTTTTTTTTTGAAAAGCACAGGTAAATGTTGTTTGGAGTACATTATATTACTTACACCATATATAGTGTGTGGTTGAATCTGACAGAAAACAGAAATGTTATTGAGTAGGTATTAAGTAACTTAAACATAGCTATTAGATTCAGAATAAAGTACTCCTAAAACTTCGGTTTTTTTTTTTGTTTTCAAATAAGGTATTGAGTGGAGGATTTTGGAAGTGATATCAACAAAAACTGATATGAGAGAAATTGCGGTGCGTGGTACGCTCCTACACGTAATTTGCCTCAAACGTGTATGGTCTCCTTTAGCGATATAAATATTTATGTACACTTTACGTATTGATAAAAGTGTGTGTGCAATAAAATTTGCCTGATACAAGGCAGCGTGGCCGAGCGGTCTAAGGCGCTGGTTTTAGGCACCAGTCCGAAAGGGCGTGGGTTCGAATCCCACCGCTGTCACAGTGTTTTTTTTTGCTTTAATGCTCGTACCCAAGATGCCTGAATGATCTACAATGTGAAACAAGGACATTATGTTTATTTTTTTAGTAACCGCGACTATAGATTATGGTTGTTTTTCATGGGTTTCGGTCAACTATTGAAACTATCATTTTTCTTCACTCTACGTTTCGGTTTATTTTAATCTAAACCATCTTCGAGTGTATTCATATCAAATGTCGGTTATATTTCTGTAAAATTTTTATTTTTGGCAAGCAGCCTCTACGGGTTGAACACAAGACCATAAATAAAAATGCAAGATTTTTTTGAACACACTGAATTCGATTCAACGGAATACTATTAGTTTATAGATTATCTAAGTCTCGAGGCTATTAAAGCATAGATTGGAGATTAAAAAAGTTTTATTTTGTTTATTATTTTTATATTTGTTATAATATTGAATTATAAAAGTTGTTGTTTCATCGACAAATCGATATGCAAGCGTGAGATCCTCCTTATCAGCAAGTACATATTCTCAACATAGAGAATGTACAGGAAAAGTATTGCATATAGCTTCATAGCTGATATAATTCATACAGATAATTCGCTGAACCCTTCTTAAACAAACTACAGCCCTGTACTGAATCACTTTTAAATGTGTACATTGGGATCTAGGACAGCGCAGTAGTAGACGTAGTTTTTGTTTAAATTTGATAGAGATAGTGCTGATTGAGAGAAACTTTTAAAATCTATATATTCTCTCGTATTTTTCTACCAACACACCCAAACAATTACACTCTGTGCACAGCCCTGTCGCGCACATCTGACGAATCACACACAATAAATAAACTATATCATTCCAGGTTTTTTCTTGATCAGTTTATGAGTCAAGTTCCAATTAAAAGAAAAATAGAACAACCTAGTTGGTTTTTAGTACATTAAATACTTGTTATAAGCTTTAAGTTTATATAGATATTTGACATCATATTCGAACAGAGAAGAATTGTAGTATATTTCCATTATTGTGAAGATGCAGTGTTCATTGAATATATAAATAAATATAAATTTGATTAGAATAAATCAGAATCATCCAAACCATCTCTCTGTCACTGTATCTATCAGTCGTCAAACAGATTCTTATTTCTCTATATTCATTTTTTTTCATTTATTTGTAAAACAGTGTTACAAATATTGCCACCCTCGAAGGTTATCCCTTGTATGAGCGTATTGGCATAATAATGTCATTCACATTAAATTTTGACAATATACGTATTAGTCCAGCTTTTTGGTCATTCTTCCTGTGGCATTGGCTCCAGTCATCATTCGTTCGTGTTTATCTTCCTTGATGCACAACGAGGCTCCAATAGCTGATAATAGGTTTGTTTTCTCAATATTATTCGACTATTTGGCTGGTTGAAACTCTAAATTTCGACATGAGATATTTGACACTTATATAGATTTATAGATTAAAAATGTCTTGATGAAGCCATACAAAATTGAACGCACTGATGTATTTATGAAATTGATCTATGTCTATGGAAAAAATAGCGAAATATTAATGAAGTCTATATTTTCAACCTGATGCCGCCGACTTATGAGGGTCGATCCTACACGCATGGATAAATACATAATTATATCTCACTGGCGTAGCTACAAACAAATACTGGTAGGGTAGTATTTAAGTAATTTGTCTCTCCTTCCAGACAGAGGTATGTTCAAAACGAAATGTCCTAAACATGTTTTCAAAACATGTATTTAAGGCCAGCTGCGTACCTATTACAGCTAATTCCACATAAGCGTGTGACGTCACACAATAATTGATGACGTACCGGCTCCGGCGTAGACAACATAGCGAATGACATTGCTTACAGTCAGAGAGTTTTCTCAATTCGAATTGAATAATTGAATAATAGTATAATGCAAAAAATAAGTGCGTGAAATGGACTGTACGTAGATGTGAGCTGTAAACTGAACTAAGTATATCAAATATGTACTGAAAACCAAATAATCATACTCTGATAATAATTTTGTGTTTTGCTATAGCCAGTTCATTACTCTTACTCTTTCAGGCAATATGTCTGTATGGCTGAAAGCATTTACTATTTTTTTAAATTAAAGTTAAGGGGCTCTAAAGCCCCCTCTTTGGCTAAGCCAAACGCCAATGTATATCTAGAGCATAAATCTTCATGCTGACACCATAAACGATTCAAGCGTGGTTCCGGGTCTTCACTCAATTAAAATCACAGCAGGGCAAGGCCGTGCGAAAAGTCATTAAATATATTAAGTATAATTGTATGGATTTCATTTTTATGGCATTTTGGTAGATTATTTAAACTATTATCAGCGCTTTACATTAAGAGGATGGTAAAAAATATAGATTAAATATATTAGCAACATATATTGAGATGTAGTACTTTGAAAAAGTATTTACTTCATCACCCATTTAGGTACCGGCTAAGGTAGATAGGTGTCGAAATCAATACTTTTTCAAAGTACTGCTTCCCAATATCTATATGCTACTTATACTAGTACGAATTTTGTCAACTAGGCATGCAATTTCATTTGTTCGTTTGAGATCTGTGATCGCATTGGTTTCAGATGGATGAGTGAAATTGCTACTCTTTAAAATGGGCGAGTCCTAAGTTGATTATTTTTTCTAAACTGTGTATGGAAGTTTTAAAAATAAACAACTTATTCAAATAAATTTTTTCCGAAAACTGAAAAATAAGCGAGATACACAATTAAAAAAAGTAAATCTGGGCTTGTTTATCAAGACGCATCTAGTCTGTTTTTCTTGCTTGGTTTCTTGTCTTATCGATCAGGCATTGCAACTGTCACTGATGCATTTAAGACTCATCCTGTTCTGTTTGCTCTGGTCAATGGCATAGCCTCCTACATATTTTTAAAATGAGACCTTTCCTTAGTGAAAATTTCCCTACACTTGTGTGTGTATGTAAAGTAAAAGTAAGAATGAAGATAATATCTTGAATACTTTTTCAATACTATAATGGCCTATGATTGAGTTCGCTCTTATTACAGAGAAGTCGCTACATATATCATTATAGCATTAATATAGTTCCTGTTATTTGCAACTCTTTACTAGCACTTTTCTCAGCTTCTGAACTTTGTGGATAGGCCACTCTAATTCTGAACGCCTCAATTGCTGTCACTTATTTCAAATTGATTATTCGACAAACATTTTGTACAAAAAAGGGCTTTATTAAACGGTACAGGAGAAGTCGAAACATCACTAAAGGGGGTATGAGTCTACATGTATCGTTTTATTGATAGACTAGCAAATCGCTATACAGGGTTAGTCCTAAGTTGATACTTTTTTCAAATTGCGTATAGAGGTCGTTAAAATGAATAACTTTTTCGGATAACTTATTTTTCCAAAAACTAAAAAATAAGCTAAGATTCAGAATTAAAAAAAGTATATCTGGGCTTTGTGTATCAAGACGTATCCAGTTTGTCTGTCAATTAGTGCACTACGCTTTTTCCAGCTGTTAATCTGAAAACGTCAGTTGTAATTTGTAATTCAGAAAGCATCATATGTAAATCAGAACGTATGAAGTGTAAATCAGAACAGTCAATTGAAAATCAGAATGTGTCATATGTAAATCAGATTAATATGTTCTGATTTTCATTTGATTATTCTGATTTACAATTGACTGTGCTGATTTACATTTGATACGTTCTGATTTAAATATGGTGCTTTCTGAATTACAACTGACTCTGCCCGCTTAACAACTGAAAAAGGTGTAGTCAATTTCAGTTTATCATAGTTAATTTTAAATTGGTAGATCCTAAAATTTGTTTCATAATAATGTGCCACTTTTAGAATTCACTAATTTAAAATTAACAATGATAAACAAAAACCGACTATACAGCACTATATCTGACAGGTACAATGCGAAATCGATTTTACAAAAATCCGAGCAAAAATATAAACGTAAACAGACTAAGTACGTCTTGATACACAAGTCCGGATATACTTTTTACTTCCCACACCGATAGGTGAGGGGAGTATTGTGATCGCGAAAATTTTCGATTTTGAGATAATACGTTTTTTGGGCGTTTTATGATGTGTACATAACGAAAATCCACGTCACTCATTTCCGTCGGTCTGTCTGTCGGTCTGTCGGTCTGTCTGTCTGTCTGTCTGTCTGTCTGTCTGTCGCGTTTTTCTACCCTCGTAATCTCAGTAACCGCTGCATGGATTGTGATGAAATTTGGGCAGCGGTATGATGTGGGGTCGTAGTAGGTAATGTTCGTATAATTTTGAAAATCGGTGCATAGGCGGCGGAGTAATTAGCAAAAAACAAAAAAAATTAAATATTGCTGAAACTTCGTTTTTAGGCGTTTTAGGGGTCCCTGATCATTTTCTACTTTTTTTTTTGGTGGGGGTGAAATTGGGGTGGTTGGGGGTTGGGGGGTTGTAAAATTGAAAAATTTGTTGTATTCATAATAGACTACCCACTGACCTATGAAGGAAGACCTAGCGACATAAATAACTTTTTTAGGTCTGTCCGAACATTGCCTTATATGCCTATTACAGAAACTAAAGGACTTAGAATTTTTTCCGATGTATACAGGCTGTCCATTTAGTGTGTAATTCTTCGATATCTCGCAAGGTATAGCTGATAGAAGAAAATCTCAAATACAAAAGTTATTTGGTTACTTGAGATGCATATCCTAAAAATATTTTGAAATATACAGGGTGTTGCGGGAAAGTAAGGTAGAGATCAACTTGATTTTACTTCCCACACCGATAGGTGAGGGGAGTATTGTGATCGCGAAAATTTTCGATTTTGAGATAATACGTTTTTTGGGCGTTTTATGATGTGTACATAACGAAAATCCACGTCACTCATTTCCGTCGGTCTGTCTGTCGGTCTGTCGGTCTGTCTGTCTGTCTGTCTGTCTGTCTGTCGCGTTTTTCTACCCTCGTAATCTCAGTAACCGCTGCATGGATTGTGATGAAATTTGGGCAGCGGTATGATGTGGGGTCGTAGTAGGTAATGTTCGTATAATTTTGAAAATCGGTGCATAGGCGGCGGGAGTAATTAGCAAAAAACAAAAAAAATTAAATATTGCTGAAACTTCGTTTTTAGGCGTTTTAGGGGTCCCTGATCATTTTCTACTTTTTTTTTTGGTGGGGGGTGAAATTGGGGTGGTTGGGGGGTTGGGGGGGTTGTAAAATTGAAAAATTTGTTGTATTCATAATAGACTACCCACTGACCTATGAAGGAAGACCTAGCGACATAAATAACTTTTTTAGGTCTGTCCGAACATTGCCTTATATGCCTATTACAGAAACTAAAGGACTTAGAATTTTTTCCGATGTATACAGGCTGTCCATTTAGTGTGTAATTCTTCGATATCTCGCAAGGTATAGCTGATAGAAGAAAATCTCAAATACAAAAGTTATTTGGTTACTTGAGATGCATATCCTAAAAATATTTTGAAATATACAGGGTGTTGCGGGAAAGTAAGGTAGAGATCAACTTGATTTTACTTCCCACACCGATAGGTGAGGGGAGTATTGTGATCGCGAAAATTTTCGATTTTGAGATAATACGTTTTTTGGGCGTTTTATGATGTGTACATAACGAAAATCCACGTCACTCATTTCCGTCGGTCTGTCTGTCGGTCTGTCGGTCTGTCTGTCTGTCTGTCTGTCTGTCTGTCGCGTTTTTCTACCCTCGTAATCTCAGTAACCGCTGCATGGATTGTGATGAAATTTGGGCAGCGGTATGATGTGGGGTCGTAGTAGGTAATGTTCGTATAATTTTGAAAATCGGTGCATAGGCGGCGGAGTAATTAGCAAAAAACAAAAAAAATTAAATATTGCTGAAACTTCGTTTTTAGGCGTTTTAGGGGTCCCTGATCATTTTCTACTTTTTTTTTTGGTGGGGGTGAAATTGGGGTGGTTGGGGGTTGGGGGGTTGTAAAATTGAAAAATTTGTTGTATTCATAATAGACTACCCACTGACCTATGAAGGAAGACCTAGCGACATAAATAACTTTTTTAGGTCTATCCGAACATTGCCTTATATGCCTATTACAGAAACTAAAGGACTTAGAATTTTTTCCGATGTATACAGGCTGTCCATTTAGTGTGTAATTCTTCGATATCTCGCAAGGTATAGCTGATAGAAGAAAATCTCAAATACAAAAGTTATTTGGTTACTTGAGATGCATATCCTAAAAATATTTTGAAATATACAGGGTGTTGCGGGAAAGTAAGGTAGAGATCAACTTGATTTTTTTATATGGAACTATAACTTTCTCTCAAGTTCTTCTAGTGTCCATCATTGATCTCTATCCAACCCTAAAATATTTTTGGAATCGGTTGCGACGTTGCCAAGTAATAATTTATTTTCTATTAATTTCCGCATTTGCAAGGTCGCAAGTAATACGTTCAAATTGATATATTCCTTTAACTTTTCTCAATAATATTACACAGCGAGTTACTAGAATATTAAGCGGATATTATTCTCGATGCTACCAGTAATTTGTATCTACAGGGTGTTTTTGGCGGAATTTTAAATTCCGGCAACTTAAAGGTCGTTTTACTTTGTTTTTTTAAATGTAACACCCTGTCTTTTTTATTTTAAATCGAAATATCTACAAATACTCTATCTCGCCTTGTAATATTTTTTTTCGCGTTTTCGACGTTGCCAAGTCATAAATTATTTTCCCAAATTTTTAAAACAAGTATCCCCGGTTTTAATTTATTTTAAATAGAATCCTCTACTTATTTTTATTGCAATGAATTGCGCATGTCGAATTTAGTTAGATCTCACAATTTCAAAATTTTGTTTGTATTAATTAATGAGATACGGCAACACCGCTTTTTCAGTAAACGGTACCGGAACGCTTAAATTTTTCCAAAACTGCCACAGCTGAAGAGGTGAAATTCAATACAAAAGTTTGTATTATTGATAATAGGCTGTTCATTGACCTGTGCAGGAAAGACCTAGCGGCATATGACAATAATTTGGGGGGGGGGGGTACTGGCGATGATTTTGTTGCAAGGGGATCTCACACTAAATCTTTATGCTATGGGAAAATAATAAACTGGTATCACCGTAATGTGTGGGAAGTACTGAGTCAATCAACTTGACTCCATTTTTTATTCTGTGTATGTCGCTTATTTTTTCAGTTCTCAAAAAGTTACTTTCATACACAATTAAAAAAAGTATCAACTTAGGACTCACCGTGTAGAATAGAGACAAACAAGATAAAAATCAGAAATTGCATTAATAATGGTAAAATATTTTTGAGTAGGGTAAGAGCACGTAAGAGTATGCAGTCTGTAAGAGTACGCAGTGCCAAAAAAACATAGTTGTAAGGTCGTCCGATATGAGTACGCCCACAAAGAGTACGCGCGTACTCTTTCCGCTCCTTGACTTTTTTAAATAATATAGTAATAGTGAATAGTAATAACTGAATATAATAAAACAGAATTTAACCACAGACAATGGAAAAGCGTGGAAGAAAGTCCGGCCGAGGATTAGAGTTCACCCAAGCAAAATTGAAGCATGAATTATCAGTTTCTAAGGATTTTACCGACTGTAAATAATATTGCCTGTCTCTTGTGGAGAGAATATTACAGCACTTCGGAATGGATTAGATGCGACTCTTGTGCTACTTGGTGACATGAAGAGTGTACCAAATATTCTGGATTTGGTGAATTTGTATGCGATTTTTGTTGAGGATACCTGCGTACTCTTATGACCAACACTGCGTACTCTTTGAATCCAGACTCCGCAAGAGTACGCATGTGCGTTTTTTTTTTTAACGTAGTTGGAATTTGTTTTGTTGATACCAAGAAAAATGTGTTATGTTGTTTTCTGGTGCTTAATAGACCAAAGAATTGATATTTATGCTGAATAAAAGAATATAAGTATATTTCAAGTTTTTGTCGCCTGTCAAACTTAATAATACTCTTGAGTGTCTTTACCCTACTGAATCTTGTTTTTGAAAGGTTTCGATGTTACAGCTTGTACAACACATTCTGTAACGCAGTATATCAATTAGAGACCAATTTCAAATGTTCAAAGTAATGCTCAATATCTAACCCTTTTTTGTTGTTTTCTTGTCGATTCTTCCCATGCTGTCCGCATTTTACGCAAATAAAACAAATTAAATTAAACATCAATCAAGTAGTACCTTTGATTGCGGGAGGCCCAACCGTCCGTACCATGGAGCCCGGAGTAGTTAGCCTCAGAACATAAGGAAAGAACACCGGGCCGTTGACGAACTTCACAAGAGCGCACTCGAGAGACAGTTTCCGAAGGACGCGTGTCGTCGCGACGGACGTCGCAGTGCTCCGGTGCCGGTTCGAAAGGGGCCCCAACGCGCGTCGGACGCGTACTGACGACGCCACGCCGCGTCGCGTCGTCGGCCGGTTACCAGCGTCGAGACGCCGACGCCCGCCGCAGAGACGCGACGACGCCGCTCGCGGTGGTGGACGGACGCACCCCCTCGCGAGTGAGGGTGAGGCAGTGGCGGCGGGCGTACAATTTAATTATCACCGCTAAAGTTTCCTACACAGGGCCGTATATAAGGGGGGGATTTAGGGGGTTCAAACCCCCCCCCATGATTATTCTCATGTGTGAAATAACTACGAAAATAATACAAAATAAAAATAATCAAAAAGCTTTCTTCAAGCTTAGTGATTCATTTACTACTAACCATGGCCGACTCTACACTAGGCCGGAGCCTTAGATGTGGCAACGTGGCTTAGCTGTCAAATAGTTGGCCTATAGTTTCAGAATACCTAATTATTACATTTTATATGTATTAGAGTTCATCTGGGTTAATAAATTAAGAAAAATACTTTTTAGAACTACTACTACTAATACCACTTACATCTGATGTCTGTTTCATCACAGTCAGACACTACAAAATAAAAATAAACGCAACCTGTTTCCTGCTGCCACTTCATCTTCCACTTAAATGAACACTCAATTTACTTTGTAAATTGTCACTTGAGCTAGAAAAATTCACTATTAGGTCACTGTGAAGCCATTCTTGCTGGTCTTGATTCCCTTTCACTATCAAATCCTTTCGTAGGTATGCCCCAGGCCATGCCCAGATGAGTTCTATTAACTGTATTTTTCTGTGATATTTGGGAGGTCCAGAAAACATTGTAGGTACCACATTGTGCTTTAAAATAGGTCTTATCCTTTGAAATGTTTGTAAATTATTGTCTTTATCCTTATAAATATAACCAGCCCTTCCGAGGAATACCTTTCACCCACTTCTGTTTATGTCCCTTATTGGACGCACAATTGCTAATGCAACCTGGTACTACACACTTTGCAGGCATCTTTTTATCTTTATAATTTCGTTTGTGCAGGTAAATAAGTAGAAACACATTAAAAACCACCTTGCAACGTTCTTTTCACTCTGGAATGAGGTTTATGTTGGGCCATGGTTTAGTATGTCCTCTTACTGGGCTGCAACCTGGTACTACACGCTTTGCAGGCATCTTGTTATCTTCATAGTTTCGCTTGTGCAGGTAAATAAGTAGAAACACATTAAAAATCACCTTGCAACGTTCTTTTCATTCTGGAATAAGCTTATGTTGGGCCATGGTTTGGTATGTTCTCTACTGGGCTGCAACCTGGTACTACACGCTTTGCAGGCATCTTGTTATCTTTATAGTTTCGTTTGTGCAGGTAAATAAAATACACATTAATAATCACCTTCCAACCATATTTTCTGCTCCTGGAAGAATACACATGACATAACAACAAATGAAAACTCGGCCCGCTGATTCAGTGTTGCCATCTTTCATGCTCCGGCCTAGTGAGTAAAGTCGGCCATGGATACGGATATCAGAGGCCAGTGGCGTACCGAAAGGGCCCGCAGGGCCCGCGGTGCGGGGGGGCCCCGAGCATTCGAGGGGCCCCCTTTGACACTATTCAGTCACTTTGTTTTTTTAGCGAGAGTCTGCATCGTTGCCAAGCCTTAAACATTGAATTAAAAAACAGTAAAACTGTGGGATCCACCTCAAAAAAACTATGTCCCACCAAATGGTCATTCAGGGTCGAATCGATAATAGGCCTATACCGTGATCTCAAATTGATCAATTTATTTACTGCGGTATTATTTTTGATGATACATAGGACCAAATGAGAATAACACTGAAAAGAAAATTGCACTGTAATTTGAAATAGCCGATGATGACGTCACCTGTAGGGAACCAATGAGAAGCGTCCTTTCGTGGTCCGATGACTACGAGCGGATGCTATTGTTTTGTACCAGTGAGCTCTTATTGGTTCCCTACAGGTGACGTCACGACCTGGGCAGGAAGTGTATGGATTCAAAGAATTCAATATTTAGAGCATTTTTTTTCGGTTATAAATACGATAGAAAAATTTTGTAAAATTATTTATGGCATGTACGTGGTGTCAGGGTTCGTTTAAGCCAATAAACCAAAAATGTGGTATAGGCCCATTTCATTAAAAAGTAACTATTTAATCGTCGTTAAATGTTTGTGGAATCTAGCTATAATAGCAAAGAAGAAATAAGAAAAAATCTGATAGGGATGAGACACAGGTCTTACAAAATAAAATAGAAAATTTTGAATCTGTATTTTTATTAACATTTCAAGGAAAATATTTGAAAACATCAAATTACTTTCAAAATGTTTGCAAAAAGTGATATAGATATTGGCAAGCCACAGATTTAATTGCATATGTTTCAGATCAATGGAAATTTAAGAAATAGTTTTGAAAACATCTTTGAAACTTCAGGAATAATAGCAAAAGAATGAGGCATTGAGCCACAATTTACAGACAAAAGAATTCGTACTATACTAAAAAGTGTTTTGATGAAATGGCAGGTGATGAACCAATTGTATTCAACACGTGCCTACAACTATTTTAGCACAACTAAAAAATACATGTGAGGCATTCGCAAATGTCTATTCAAAATTTGATATTTTAAACCCCAAAACACTTATTGAAGTGCAAGAAGTGGAAATTATTTATAAAGTAAAAGAACTAGTTGCAAAGTATCCAGATGATCTCACACAAAATCATGCGTCGGAACTACTTCAAATAAAAAAATCTTCTATATGTAATCCTGAAAAATCTTAACAGTATTAGGAAATTTTCTGATTTTCTTATCGATAAAAATAAATTGTTGATTAGTAGTGTACCTGAGATTTGCACTCCATTTCAGTTGTTTCTAGTACTGCCTGTTACATCGGCTCAAGCAAGCCCATTTTCAAAACTAAAACTAATACAAAGTTTTGCAAGATCGACAATGGGTGAATCGCGCTTAAGGTCTTTGGCATAATTTCTATAGAAAATAAACGGGTAGAAGGCATTGACTTAGACCAAATAGTTGATACATTTGTTGCTTTCATAGTGGCCATATAATATAAACCGATTCGAAATATAATTTTTTTATATAGAAGGGGGGCCCCCTGAAAAGAATTGCGGGGGCCCCCCCGAAGACCTTGGCACGCTACTGTCAGAGGCAGGCGCTTACACGAGGGCGGTTATATTATATTAAATTCAAAAAAATTCAATAGAAAATATCAACGGTTAAGACGCAGTCACACTTTCAATGTAGATAGTAATATTTAATTAAGTACTAGTAACTCTAAGGCCCAATTTTATCAACATGTATATTTAACAAAGACTTTGACAAAGCTTTTTTATTGGATGTTATTTAGCAAAAGCTTTCTATTGGGTATTGAGGGCTATGTTAACACGTATCATCCAATAGTATTTTATCAACATTGAAAACAACACGTTAAAGCTGGATGACACTTTTCCTTTTGTCAAAGATAGTTCATGGATCAAAATCATAGCAGGATATCAGAACAAAGCGATTGATTTACAAATAATGCCACATTTTCCATGTTTACATTATCATTACTAATAATTGCAAACTGCGATAATTTGTGATAAAAGTAGTAGGTACCTATACCAATAACAGCAACTACCTACCTTATTTAATAATTACAAATCCCACGTCCGTCAGTCAGATGGATTATATGAAAATACATACTTTTATGAAGAATCACTCTTTCATTTACTGGATGCATGTTTGATATTTGTGATAAAAGTAGTAGGTACCTATATCAATAACAGCAACTACCTACCTTATTTAATAATTACAAATCCCACGTCCGTCAGTCAGATGGATTATATGAAAATACATACTTTTATGAAGAATCACTCTTTCATTTACTGGATGCATGTTTGATATAGACCTTCTTATAGAAATACTCACAGGTGCAGCGTACACATTGTACATAATATAGGGTTATACTTAGCTATAAAGTATAAAATTGCAAGCTTTGCCGTTCTGGGGTTGTGGTTATAGGCAACCAGTAATGCACATGCACGTTTGGGAAATAGCTGTAACTTTTGAAATGCAACAAAATGCCATTTTTACCTCTTTTTACTATAAAACAAAGGTATGTCTCAGGTATTTATAATTATTATAGATAGTAAATTATTGTTTTATCCAAATAATGCAGTGCGTGAATTTCTTGTCATCATATCATTTGATACACCAAGAAACTAGTAATCAAATGTACGGCTTATCTGGAATCTGATTGGTTGAGATTAGCAATTATTGTTAAACTTTTTGTTAAACAAGAAAATGCAATTTTTCACCCATTTAGGATGGAAAATCAGACTTGAAAAGATACTAGATGGTTCACAATGATCGATTGTATATAAATTATGCCATTTTGACCTTTTTGAGATAAACTTCAAGAGAAATCAATAATTTTCAGAGTACTTTGACAGATGCATGTTCTTGAAAGGGCTGCTCTGATTGGTCAAAGTCTTTGGTAAAATGTGCATGTTGATAAAATCGGGCCTGCAAATCACAGTGAAATATTATACACCATTGCTAGCGCGAAAACACACACATGTGCGTCAGCATGAACCTCTAGCCTATCGGCAGTACGAAGAGAAACTTATAGTGTAGATACTGGAGGGAAAAATCATGAGAACACATGCATTGATACTCTAATGCCGGCTTTCCACTAAACGGACAGTTGAGTTTGTATTTTGTTTGTGTTTTCTGGAACCTAAAAAACAAAAACAAAACTAAAACAAACTTAAAACTTTTGTTTCCATCAAGCGGACTGAATTATGGTCGAGTTTCGGTTTTGTTTTCCGTTCGTTTCGATTTGTCAGGGACACATACTTTTCATTAATCGTCAAGCAATGTTTCGAGGAGATGAAGGCTGTAATTTATAAGCCCTTTGAGAAAGCCAAAATATGAAATTTCATGGAATGAATCAAATCTCAGTTATGCGACACAGCTGATGCAGACAATCGCGTATGTGGCGTGCAAATGTGCTCTGTCTGAATAAACGGCACCTTAATTCATTATTAACATTAAACTATACTTACGTAAACTATTTGGTACCAATCTGGGCAGCAAAACGAAATATAGTCGAGCACTCTCAAGAAACACAACCGTTTCCATCAGACAGACTTGAGTTTCAAAACGTGTCGAAACCTTTTGATGTTACCGCTTCCGAGCGGGACTCGAAAAACAAAACACGAACTGTCGCAAGACACGCCAGTCTTCAAAAAGTTTGCAAACTGTCGCTGTTTTGTTTTCCTCGGCGGCAGTTTGTTTTATTCTTTGTTTTGTAGCTCTTCATTTCATCAAACCAACAAAACAAAAACAAGACAGCAACTCAATTTTTCCCAACCTCTTCACACGCAAATATTTTGCGTATTTTTGTTGGTGTTTGTAGCAACTTTTCATTTTCATGTGACCAGTTGGAAAATGTCATACTGTTGATGTTTTGTCAGCGTTTATAGAAACTCTATTATTGGTCTGATACGAGCTCAACTAGAACTAGAGGAAGATAAAATAAATCCCCGGTTCAATTTGCCCCGTTGATGTGGGCTAGTGTGAAAAAATAAAATAGAGTGTTGAAAATACAAGTAGATTAATTGAACTTATCATACAGAAGTTAGGTTTCTATGTAATCTGATTATAAAGTCGCTATAAAAGGGCAGACGCCGTAAAGGAATTAGGAATATTTTTGACGCTTCTACCGAGCGTCTGAAGATTTGTATTATAATTCCATTAGGTATCAGTACTATTCGTTCTTATACAGTTTTTAGAGATAGATCGCATTTCTCTACTGAAACCGACATAACCGACAAAATCTTTTCGTAAATCTTCCAATAATTCCTCAATATAGCTTTTGTGCCGGTTCTTTAGGCTGGGTCTAACCATTGATTAACGTATTGTTAGGGGTCTAACACAAAAAAGTTTTTCATTTTTTGGTTTAATAATAGAAAACCCGATTCGCAATTTTGAGCAAGCTACGTTTTCTTTTATCGGGGACCACGTATTCTGGTCTATATGGGGGCAGCAGTTGACAATTCGTTTTTGTTTTCGGAAACTCATCAGTTTTGTTGTAGGTATTGCAGTGTTGCTGTTTTGTTGACTGGATGTGGACCTCTATCGACTGACCGGTTTAGCACTGATAACTATTCATTCATATATGTGCTATGTTCCCTCCCGTGTGGGAGCGGGTTAGAATATCTGCCATCATCGTATATCCTGCGTGTCGTAAAAGGCGACCAAAAGGAACCGAACTACTGTCGGTATAAGCATCAGTAACCTCTTCTCAACCAACAGCTTTGGGTAGACGAGTTGAGAAGAGTCAGGACACTTTCTTGTCCTTAGGGTGAGAAATTGCCCCTAAAGGCGGATGAACCAGTAGATAATACCATCTGGTCAACGGCATGAGGATGCAGAAAGCAAATGGGAAACTACTGCAATAAAGATCTTAGAGATATCCCAAGAGAAACTCGTAACATGAGTGAATGCATTTTACGAGTTCACAACATGTCTGTTAAGACATTGTGACTATGATGATGATGTGCTATGTTGCTTTTTGTTTATTTTGCAATTACATCTAACAGATATCTCGTTTTTTTTTTAAACTCGCCCTCCCCTCCACCCCGAACACAAATCCTGTGTACGCACCTGATCAAAGGATCTTGGGGTTGTGGCCAAAATTTTGAAAAGACACTTTATTGGGTCACTGCATAAAAGAGACTCTGGTGTTAACCGCCAAGCTTTCGGCAATGTTTATTGCCATCTTTCTACAATACTAATAAAAGAATAGAAAAGATGAGCTTAAAAATATTATAATTCAATTTATCAGTACACTCATAACGTTGAGGTTTGTTAGTGAACTAGGTATAACAGCAATGCATTGAGTCTTAAAATGTTATAGTCCACGATGTCTTCACAGCAAGCAGGTCAGGAACAAACAACGTAATATACGTGTAAAATTACAAAAACACAACGTACTTTACATGTTAAAATTCTTGGTGATTCGAATTCGTTGGTTCCCGCCAATCACTGCACCGCCAATTAATACGTGCGACATCTATCACTTGTACATTGAAACTCGTATTACATCATCTATCATCTGTCTCTTTAAACCGATAACCCACAATAACATAGGGATGGGATTCCGTTTTAAAAATGATATCGAGTTTGATATCAAAGACGATAGTAGCGATTCCGTTTGCTACAATTCGACAATAAACTCGATACCTATACTCGACAGCTGCAGAGCAGTCGAATCGATGATTGGATTCTCAAGAGGTTATATGTATATCTGTTCACACCATTTCAGTTTTTCGAAACTTAAGTGAAATTGCGAGTATATTTTAGTGGCAGCAGTAACTAGAAAATACACTTTTATTTCTCTATGGATGTTTGACTTATTCCAGCTGTAAATTCTTGTCCAATACATCGTTTGTATGAACGTGGCGTAGAATCTCAAGGCAGCAAAGAACTTAGCCTCCAGAGTAATGCACTTTCTTGAAAATCTCTCCTGAACCAAAGGTCGAATTTCCTCAATCAGATGCCTACAGGAATTTCCATTGATCTCCCAATATTAATCAAGTGTTGCTGTTCTCTCTGTTGCTGTAATAGATGCTCTCTCACAACTGGAAACATTATTATGTCTATGAATATTATTATTACAAAGATGGAAAGAAAAAATAATGAGGCATAATGACCAGAGCAGTCGATGCCGATGACACAGAAGTGAAAAAAAAAGAAAAAATAATTTTTCTGGGTATGTTTGTTTGAGGCTAGGACCAAAAAACAACGATTTAATGTCATAGGTAGTTCATGTGTCGTTTCAACTATCGAATTCCCGAAGATTTCCGAAGCCAAAAACAGATCGAGTAACAGAATCTGGGTTTATAATTGTATCGAGTTGATCATCTATCGAGATCGAGTTTCTCGATGCAGAACGGAATCCCACCCCTGTTTCCAAACTTCAGACAAACGTCAAACACAGACATTGACAATATTGACATTTACATTTTATATTTGGCATCATTTATGTCAAAATTGTCAATAATGTCAGTATTTAATTATTTAATGAGTGGTGTCAGAAGATCACTTGTATTTAGAAACAAAAATATTGTACTTTGAAGACAAACAGTCTTTGAATACTACTGTGCATTTCTCCTGTAATGATATAAAATGGTAGAACCTATTTTCGATTATCAATTCCGGTTGATATTAATTGGAGACAGTACAGTTGGCAAGAGCTCTTTATTAAAATACTTTACTGATGGCAAATTTGCAGAGGTAATACATCTAATACACAAAATAATCCAATTAGTGTAATGATTTCCATATTACAGCTATCAGACCCAACTGTTGGCGTGGACTTCTTTGCCAGGCTTATAGAAGTGAAAGATGGAACTAGGATAAAACTTCAACTTTGGGATACTGCAGGTCAGGAAAGGTTCAGATCCATAACAAAGTCATATTATAGAAATTCAGTAGGTGCTCTGTTAGTGTATGATATATGCAATAGGAGTAGCTTTGAACACATACCTCAGTGGATGACTGAAGCAAGAAGACATATTGAGCCCCACAGGCCTGTATTTGCTTTAGTGGGATGTAAGTTGGACCTAGTAGCAAATGGTGGCCAGAGAGAGGTGTCTAAAGAAGAAGCTAAACATTTTGCAGGTATATTTGATTATAAACCTATCTGTGAGTTAATATCATTCTTTGTTATAGTGCCAAATTTACACAATTGTAAAACACATTCCATTAGCTACTCACACATTATTTATTGCTAGTATTAAACATTGAAAACGTATTGGAGAACAATTAATAGTACATTTTTCACAACATGAAATTAAGATTTAATAAGGAAGTCTAAATTATTCCAGATTCCAAGAATGTGAAAGACAAAGCTCAAAAGCGATTAAAGAATTTTTTACTACTTAAGAACATGTTAAGGTGTTTTGGAGCTAATAATATTTTTGATTCATCATACTTAACTAGCTTATAAATAAAACCGCAAATGATAAAATAAAAATACTTCAGTAATATGTTAGCTATTCCTATAGCCAAATGTACTAAAGGTTTGCAAATATTTATGTAGGAATATAAGGCCAGTTTCACAATCAGTAGTTAACTAGAGATTAAAAGCATACTAGTGGTTAGCGAACACTTTGTGTTTCATAATTTTTTATTTTAGGCAGGTTCTGACTGTTCAGTTTTGCTGAATCACTTTGACTGACTTTATTTGTCACAGGGTTAGGTTGTGTTCACAGGACACAATTATGGCAGTACTCTGAGACTCATCCATGCTGCCAACTTGAGGATAAATAAGCTTTACTACTATAGTCTGTCCACTGAAGAAAAGGAGTAAAAAATTATTTCAAGCCCATATTTTGGGGCTTTACTCGGATAAATCGAACTTAATTTTTCTGTTTATAATAACATCACTGCTCTCAGTATGCAGTTTTGTAGACGGTGTGCATATAACCCTTGACCAAACAGTAAAAATTTACATATATTGTGCATGGTTACTCCGTTTGTTCGGTGGATAAGGTATAGTTTTCTTTCTGAAGCAGAGCGATCCAATAGTTGCTAGTTAACATCTATCTGTCAGTCAGGTGACTATCAGGGGTTACCAATGATTGTGAAACTGGGTCTTATTCATTGATTAGTTACTCCAGGTTGCAGATTTTGATGTTGGAGCGAACTTTATTGTGAAATAATATTATAAGGTCTTAAAGAGCACAATGTGTTGCACTACTTGTAATGTAGATGAATCCAAAAGTAACACCTGTAGTAGTTAGTGTCTTAGAATTTCAACATCCCACAATGCTTACTGAGCAAGTAATAAAACATGTTAGATTTGCCAATATCTGTTATAACACAACATAAAACAGAGTAAATACTCTGCTTCTCTTCCACCACTACAACTTTTTTTACTACACCTTTTCCAGCTGTAGTTTCTAAAGTGTCAAGTGATAATTCAAAAGGGTCAAGTTAATTTTCCAACTTGTCACTTGTAATTTCAAACTGCCAGGTATAATTCATACCTGTCAGAATGAATTTACAATTATAGGCGTTTTCCTTTTATCTGATAAATCTCACTTGTGACATCATGACTCATTTCAATGTACGTTCCTTTTGTCTTCTGAATCTGAGACTAAAGTGAGGTATTTTACCCCACTTAAGCCCATCTGCACAAGCTCGAAAGGTAGATCAGTTGTCTCAGATCATTTAGATGTCAAATAAATCAATAAATGAGGTTAGAATTTTTTGTAAGTTTGAATTTTAGCGGGTTTTGTGGTGTATGGATAGTTGACAGTGTATGGTGAGCTATGAAAAACTTAAAAAAATGGGTTATGGAAAGGATCGAGAGATTATAGAACCATAGCATACAGAATAAATACTCTGCTTCTCTTCCACCACTACAACTTTTTTTACTACACCTTTTCCAGCTGTAGTTTCTAAAGTGTCAAGTGATAATTCAAAAGGGTCAAGTTAATTTTTCAACTTGTCACTTGTAATTTCAAACTGCCAGGTATAATTTATACCTATCAGAATGAATTTACAATTATAGGCATTTTCCTTTTATCTGATAAATCTCACTTGTGACATCATGACTCATTTCAATGTAGGTTCCTTTTGTCTTCTGAATCTGAGACTAAAGTGAGGTATTTTACCCCACTTAAGCCCATCTGCGCAAGCTCGAAAGGTAGATCAGTTGTCTCAGATCATTTAGATGTCAAATAAATCAATAAATAAGGTTAGAATTTTTTGTAAGTTTGAATTTTAGTGGGTTTTGTGGTGTATGGATAGTCGACAGTGTATGGTGAGCTATGAAAAACTTAAAAAAGTAGGTTATGGAAAGGATCGACAGATTATAGAACCATAGCATATTACAAAATTTGGAGGAATGACATTTAGCTGCACAAACACGTTCCTTTAACTCATCTGGGCATCTGAGGTTTCCAACTGAGCTGAGCCATCTGATTTTTAAGTGATCTGAGTTAGTGCAGATGTAAAAGGAAAGCACCTAGATATTATAATTAAGTATAATTTATACCTGTCAGTTTGAAATTACAAGTGACAAGTCAGAAGATTAACTTTACCATTTTGAATTATCACTTGATGCTTCAGAAACTACAGGAAAAGGTGTAGTGTATAAATCAATCATAATTTGTTCTTTGCTAATAGATCAGAATGGCTTATTTCATGTGGAGACATCAGCAAAAAAAGGTGAAAATGTGGAAGAGGCCTTCAGATGTGTGACTCAAGAGGTATATAACAGGATACAGACAGGAGAGTATAAAGTGGAAGATGGTTGGGATGGGATAAAAACAGGATTTGCCAGGCCAAGTGGTCTGGATTTCAATATTGCTGAAGCTGAACCTGCCAAATCTTCATGTTGTTAGGTAGCTTTCTAAGATATATTTATTTATATAAGGCAGGCACTTTCATGTAGGATACAGTATTTAAACTGTATATCTTTAGCAATTTTGAAATAGGTTGTGGAAAGTCAAAAAACTAGGTACTCTTTATTTTGGAGGTTTGAATTTTATTCAATATTGTACCACATGAAACCTAGATGGTCAGAACAACAGCATGTTATGATCCTGATCAATTTCTATACTTGTTAGGAGGCTAGTGTTTGTACTAGCAACTTTCTATTATGTTATGAAAACCAGCCTGGCTTATTTTAGGGTTGTATATCCCAAACTTGATGGTATGCAATCTATAACTTTTGGTGAATCATTTTCATTTAACTGTAGTTATAGCATTAATAAACATTTTTACCAATTTTTTGCCTACGACAAACACTTAGAACTTGTTCTACAAATACCAAAACAAAAAGTATGTATAATTTGAAGATTATATCGGGATCAAATTTATTGCTCTTTATGAATTAATAATTTTTTTATTTAAATACTAGTCAATAATGTGCAATTTCTTAAAAAATATGTTTTTCTTTGAAGCATAGAAGCATGCTTGTATGATAAAACCTGAAAGTGCCTACCTTTTCTGTACATAGCTACATATTAATTTTATAGAATGACAATTAGTAGGTCTCAAATTTTATAAGTACTGATTGGTTTGCAATTCCTATAAATTGATACTCTAATGATTATTATTAACTTATAATCTGGTGATGAAAAATATATTTTATGTCTTGGATAGACCTTTGTCATAAAAAGTAAAAATGCTATCTTGATAGTTCTCAACATTGTTTAATCTAGTGGAATATATAGCCATATCAGCCTCCCAAATGAGGCTGAGTTTACAATTGAATAAAAAAATGAAAAAGGTCAACTAAACACATATGCAGAAATGTATAATTTGAAAATTTAGAAAAATAAGTTTTTGTTTGGGGACAAAATATGGACTAATCTGGAATGTCAACTAGCTTATATTTTTATACAGACGTGTTACTCTACCAAGATTTAAAAGCCATAAATCATTTCCCCCTGGGTCGTCTGGGTCCGCCTGCCGGCTACCTGCCTCAGTCGTGGAACGTGAGTCACCGGGCGTGGTTCGCAAACCAGTAGTGGCGATAGATTCCTCGGTATTTTATAGGCGTAAAATAAAAAACTATTGATCTCATTTTGACTGCCTTGCCGATTGCAGGTGTTCAGTTTTTGTGGGTTTTTTACCTTGCTCGCAAAAAATGTAAACATACTCGTATGTTTCTGACTATTGGTTTATATCTTATAGCATAAAACTGGTAGACACGCCACTGATTTTGACCAAGGCGTGTACTACGGCACCCATACTTCTCTTTTTATTACCCATCTATTTGCTTATTGGTAGGTAGACGGCCATCGTACCTGTCAGGTCGTTTTTTGGCTGAATCTCGGTACAATAAACGGATAATAAATACCTATAATATTAGTGTATACCAAAATGCATAACACAATATAAATCTTCTCAAGAAAGTGATAAATTTACTGCCAAATTTATCCTAATTGCATTCAAAATATGCCAATAGCTGATTAATATTTATATTATATTTTTATTTTTTCAGTTCATACATAATACATTACTACATTTTATTGTCATCAGAATGAATAATAGGTTTATTTTGTTACACATATAGATTGGAATATTTGTAGGGTTTCATGTAATCTTGCCAAACCTTGTATCGAGTCAAACAAGCTACTAATCCACTTTATATATCTATGAGGTACATGACAATCATAAAAGACATGCTGTCCTCCTAGAAACTAAAATGTTTGGCGTGCCATTAGGATGCTCAACATTTTACTGTATTTCTTGGCCTGAATGGCTAGTTGCAAGTTATCTCTTAGATTTCAAGTAACACAATGAATTGATCTTAAGCAGCAAAACAAATTGAATTCTTCAAATTTGTAACTTGTTTAAAGAGATATAAATTTATTTAATAACAATGAGACTCAGTCCGAACATTTTAATTTGAGCAATTTATGCATTCATTTTATTTAGTTACTGATAAACAGATAACATCTATTTTGAAACCTATACCAGCTGATTAGTTATACATATATGTTTAAAAGTGTTTACCAAACCTGTGTCTGATTTTAGATTTTTTTGTCCAGAGAGAGGTACTATAAAAGAATCCAGTCATATGGTTTGTTGTTTTGTTGTGATCAGAACTTTGAAATAATCTAGAACTGATAAAATTGATATGCCTTTGCCTTAGGCAATCCCATTACTCAAAAATTTAGATCCTGAGATCCCTATTTTGTATATATATAATAATATAAGCTGGTGCACATTATGTAGATTATGGACACTTTGCTGACAAAGTTCCATGCAAAATGAATATGAATTGTTCTTTTTGTTATTTTTGAATATTTATTATACCTGTTATTGCATACACTTCTATACCTATATGACATACTTAAGATTTATAACCATCCATAGAAAGAGTAAGGTTGCATAGTTTTTGTTTTGTTTTTATTCTGTGATCCCACTTTCTTCTATAATGTGTAAAGGTACGTTTACATCTGACACTTATGTCGAGACATAAGTGTTAGATGTCTGATATAAAATATCATTGACCGTTTACATTAACGATATAAATTTCTTGACATTTATAGCTGATAGACGTGTTGACACTTGTGTCCTGACATAAATTTCAAATGTCTGACATAAATAGCATTGATTGTTTACATTTGTTATAGAAATTGCTTGACATTTATAGCTTATATAAGTATAAAGACAGCAGACAGCCATAGTCCTAAATTTGTACTCATTGTGTGAATAGTACATCTGTACAATGAAAGTATCAAAGAGATGTGCAGCCATTGTGATTTTAATGAACAGTTTTAAGAAAAAAAAGGATCAAAAGAAAAATAAACGATCTGTATGGGTTCGCGAGTGGGTATTGAGACGTGAAGAGCATGGTGCCTATAGCCAGTTGATGCGTGAGCTCAGTGCTGAAGATCCATCAGGATTTTTCAATTTCATCCATATGAAATTATCTGATTTCGAAAATTTGTCCAATAAAATTGGCCCACTTATATCAAAACAAGATACAAAATTCAGAAAAGCTATAGATGTACGAGAGCGGCTAGCCGTTATGGATCTTTCTGGTTATCTCTTCAACCGTAGTTTCGAATTTTTCTGAAATCTTACTCAGTGCATCTTGTTTCTTGAGTCTATTTTCATAAATTTTGTTTTTCACGTCCCATAATTCTGGTTTATTATGATACATATTGATTAATTCATCCACTTCACTTTTTAACCAGTCCTTTTTATCACCCATTTTGTTCAAATGCCACTATAAATCTCCCGACACTTCTTCAAAAGTAGACGACTACTCAACTACTGCGATTTCTCTCGGACAAGCTGAGACTTGCAGACGCAGTGGTGTTTACATCAGTGGTATTGGCAATTCCAAAAATCGATGAGACCTCTAGCGGCAAAAATCTACTCTGACAAAGCAGGTACTCGAATTTCGGACGGCACACAATTAACATGCCATTAACCGTTTATATGCCGTTTATGTTTCTTTTTTCAGTCGTGTTTTCGAGTTTGTGCTTTGTTAATTGGTATATAGTGTGTTAGAATATTTCTTCGGACCTTCTTTATACGCTATTGTCAAGAATATGGCATCTACATCAGGCTTCAAATCAAGTAAGGCTAGCAAGTTTAATACAAACTGTAGTGTTATGGTTGCCACTCCAAAAAATACTATGATAAAAGCATTCATTGCCACGCATTTCCTCCAAAAGCGTGTCACAGCGTGCAGGATACCTGCTATCCTCCATATTTGTTTACAAACGCCAGCGCCCTCATCGGTAATTGGAATCGCCAATAGATCTCCCGACACTTATTACCGGAGAGTGATACTGATACATATATCTCAGACATAAATTGCATGCCTGTTTACATTTGCATATATCACTATCTGACATAAATATCATGTAATAAATGTCAGATGTAAACGTACCTTTAAAACAATTTTAGAAGAAAGTGTATGAACATTTCTTGTAACATAGTTTCTAGTCCCGGAATGTTCCCTTGTGGATTGTGGATTTTTAAAGTAATTTTGTATAAAAGGTTGTAATATTTAGCACCAAGACTGGTTAATAAAAATCTATAACCCAAACCTTCTATATATTTTAACCTATCTTTTTGTCTGTATTGGGCGCCACAAGCAGGGGCGATTCCTCTTTAAGTCGCAATGCCACCCTCCCCCCCCCCATTTTAGCAAAAATTGAAGAAAAATACTTTTCGGTAGGTATGTATGCAGTGCAGTGTATGTACCCATTTCTAGCTACAATCGGTTGCCTAATTTGTATGTGCTCAGGCTATGGAAACTGCACTCGCAGCACACTAAACTTGAACTTAACCAGTGTCTCATCACGTGATTGACTGAAGGCGCCAAGGCACGGATAGCGGACCAAGAGAGAATAGAGAGATAATGCAAATACTGTAATGCGCTATTTGCCCCCATGTTAATTTGACAGTTGCGATATGCGCGAGTCGATTTTTAGCGCCATGCCCGTAAATAACGTTACCGCAAGGTAAAGTACTATTCACTATCGGAAGCAAAACAAAGTTACTATTGTCCCCCTAATTATGTCTGTCTCAGGCCTCACACCAAACACATTTACACCACACCTAAAACAGTTGGGACTGGACGAAAGGTTACACAAAATATTTCAAAAGTCTGTAATCCTGAAGACCTGCAATATTGTACGATCCTTCCTAAATTCCGATCCGTAATGTATCAGGTGTTGACTTGGTATAGCCCGTCAACATCTGTTGCTACCGCAGTCATGCGAGAGAAAACTTGAAAAATCAGGATAATAATAGAAAACACAGATCCATACTACAATTACACTCCGACATCAGTACTCGAAAACGATCGGTACAAACTATACTGGGACGTTGAAATACATACAGATAAGACCATCCCAGCCAGTAAACCAGATATTTGATAGATATTGCCACTCCCAACGACGTGAATGTCCAAAACACCTACGCTGGGAAGATATCCAAATACACGGACCTTGCCATGGAAATAAAACGACTTTGGAAACAAAACAAAGTCACAATTGTCCCCCTCATTATGTCTGTCTCAGGCCTTACACCAAACACGTTTACACAACACCTTCAACAGCTGGGCCTGGACGAAAAGTTACACAAAGTATTCCAAAAGTCTGTAATCCTGAAGACCTGTAATATTGTGCGATCCTTCCTAAATTCCGATCAGTAATAGTCAGGGTGTTGACTTGGCACAGCCCGTCAACACTTGTTGCTACCGCAATTATGCGAGTGGAACTTAGAACATACTTAGAAAGTGGCATTTAGTGGAAAGATACCGTATTACGTTAGGGACGATAACACCTACCGTTATTACAGCTAGTAGGCGCTATTTGATGTGCCGATATCTCTCTTCTCTGTTGGTCAATCGCACGTTATTAGCGTTTCTATTGGTTAAGTACACACCAATCGACTTTGAAAATGACCAATCAAAAACCAAAAGGTTACGATGAGTTGAATAGCCGTTTCACATATTTGCACCATCTCTAATAAAATCACATAAAGGGTGACAGTTGAAAGTTGAAATGACGTTCACATGCATATTTCTTGTCACTTGTCATTCATGTTATCTATTTTCTACACAAACCAAATCTAAACATTTATCTTAGATTGTGTTTGATATTACACACTACTAAAGTATTTTGAAGTAATAATTTTCATATAAATAAATATGCCCAAAGTCAGAAGAAGTAAAAAATCTCCACCTGAAGGATGGGAACTCATTGAGCCAACATTAGACGAATTGGAGCAAAAAATGAGAGAAGGTAATTGCAATTTAACTTTTCCATTTTATTCTAAACAAGTTTTCGATAAATGTGTATCACTACAAAATTCTAGATGAAACTATCACTTGATTTCCGTTGAGTATTCATTGTTTAAGTATTACTCTTTGAGGGATACATGATTATATCTGCTAGCATTATATACAATAATGGCATTTGATGCTGTTGCTGTCTTCTCAACATTGTATGAAGTGCGACCTCCCAGGTATTCATAATTAAAGGTTCAAAGACTGCCATGACCTACTGTTATAACAACACTGCTATGAGTAGCTTGATTTCCTTGTGATCTTGAATGCTTATGATAAATTGAAAAAACTAAACTAATTGAAGGGATATATCAGTACTTTCAAAGTTATAAAGGCTTTGTTACCAAAAAAAAAAAAACAGACCAGTGTAAATTAATGGTGACATTTTCAAAGTCTCCTGAAACGTCTCAAATTTGTAAATCAGTGCAATATGTGCAAATTATCTGGAATAGTTCACTTTTGTTTACCCTTAGCAAGAATGTATTGGAAAATATTCTGACAATCTTATATGGCGTTATTTTCAGCTGAAACAGAATCTCATGAAGGTAAACGTAAAAACGAGTCCCTTTGGCCAATTTTCAAAATACATCATCAAAAATCAAGGTACATTTTTGACCTATTTTATAGAAGAAAAGCAATTAGCAGAGAATTATATGAGTACTGTCTAGCAGAAAATATTGCTGACAAGAATTTGATAGCCAAATGGAAAAAGCAGGGTTATGAAAGTTTATGCTGCTTACGATGTATACAAACTAGAGACACAAACTTTGGAACAAACTGCATTTGTAGAGTGCCTAAGGCAAAGTTAGAAGAAGTAAGTATATTTAAGGAGTCTAATGCAGCTATGGTTTAGCATTGAGTTTATGAAATTGTTGTTAAAAGTCTGAGCTTACAATTTTTTTTTATTCACAGGGTCGTATTGTGGAATGTGTACACTGTGGATGTAGAGGATGTTCAGGCTGAGATGTATCTTCCACTAGTGATATGACTTGGTTGATTAAGTTTTAATAAGTATGTAAATAAAAGTCCCACACAATTCGAACAATAAATGTAATTAAAATACATCCAATAGGTAACAATGATCAGTTTTCATTAATGACATTTCACATAAAAAGGACAACATAATATTCCACAAAATTGAATACTATTTGTACCTATATTGATACAATTATGAGCCTATGAAAATGCATTTTTCCTCCATAAAACTGTAGAAATATATTACCAACAGTAAAAACACAGGTTTAATAATAAAAGTATGTTTGTAACTATTAAGAATTAAAAATAAGTAATGAGTAATACTTTCATTTTTAACTTTGTTAATGGTTTGTATTCCATAAATCATTTTCTTGTAGATATTTTTGGATGAGACTTTTTGTTATAAATCTATGGCAATTACTTTACTTCTAAGACAGTCTGGCAAAATCAGAGATCTGCAACATCCAATAGTTCTTGCATGGTTATTTACTATGGTATCAGTGATATCCAATATGTGGCATTCATAAAAAAAGGTAGAAGTATAGGGGTGGAAATATGAATATTTGCTCCTTTCAAAGTGATTATTTTATGATACCATATCCTACACAAAAAAGTGCAAGTATGTAGTATATACAGAAGAATATTGATCTTACCTTGGAATATTTAAGTAGACTTGTCAGTTTCACATGAAATGTCTCTAATTCAAAAATAGTTTTATACCATAAGATAAGCTTTCATTAGATGCTAGTTATTGACAAATTCAGATGATAAACTTTCAACGTAAGCATGATATCTTAACATATAAAATCAAGTAGGGCATTTTCAGCAATACATTTCAAAAGGTCTATTTCAAATTTAATTCATATGAAGTAAATCAAGTAAACTATTTATAGCAATCTATAATTGGGTCTGCATTGACCTTTTGAAACATCTATGCTGGTTACAAATTTGAAACATCATACATAAAATTGTTTAACTTTTTTAAAGCTGGTACAGTATTACTTATTCTCGAAGTGTTTGGACTTTTGAAGTTCTTCATTACCAATTTTGTTGATTATAGCTACCCCAGTGACTAGATATTTTTGCTTCAATTTGATAATCGAGTAAGCCTATCTCCAATATTGTATATACATAGAATACTCAACCCTTTTTGATGAAACTAAGAGGTTGTGATAACGTCTAGAGAGTTTTAAGGCAATTTGTAGCCCTATTTTATTATCATTACATCAGCATAAGAAAAAAAATGTAGAATAATTATTTTTGTATTTCTCAGGCTATGTACATGTTGAAGCTTGAATTTTCTAGGGATCTACAGTCAACAATATTGATTACTAAACTATTAGATGATGATATTACACCACATCACATTTCACAGGCCTGCACTTTTTTGAATAACATGTAGGACACACCAGCCAGCCTTGAAGTTCCCTTAAAACGAATATTCAAGGTTATTTATTATCAAATCCTTTTCTTCATTTAACCCTTAGAAACTAATCCTTCAGTTTGCTTCATAACACGTTTTGTCTTTCTTACGAGTAAATAGAAGCATTGGATATATTCACCACACTTACTGGCTCATAAATAAAACCACATTTATCAGATTATGCTTAGGCTGCTTCAACAGTCCTTTGCAGAGTACACACAAAAATATTTGGAACATTTATTGATTGAATAGCTGTCCCAGTGTCCCAGAGGCACATATCCAGGATTTGGTTTTGGGGGGGGTTCCAGATTATGGGTGTCACTTGTTTGACCTTTCAGGGGGGGCCCAGATTAGAGTTGCCACCTTAAATTTGTTCTCGTCGGGGGGGGGGGGGGGGCTGCAAATTTATGGATTCCGCAATATATAACGTTTCGCCTGTGTCAGCATTTATTTTAAGAACTAACTTCCTGAACAAGTCGGTGATTATGAAGTATTGGAGAACACAGTATAATAATAATATCAGTATGAAATGAAAGTAGTACAAGATTAAAATTGCGATGCTGCGCCAGTCCAATGCAGTGCAGATGCAAGTAGGTAGAGGGTTAGCAGAATGGCCAATTTTATCACATACTCGCTATGTTTATGTTCGAATAATTACTACACGCTTTAATATGTTGTTGCGAAAAACATGTTTTACTGATCGGCAATTGTCTTTAATACCGTTATGATCTCCAAAAGTGATATAGGCATTAAATATCTCACATAACCTAAAGTAATTACAGTACACTAAAAAATTTGAAATAGTACTACAAATTAGATCATGAGTGGTGATACATTTTTGTACATGTACTCACTTTGAGTTTGTATATATCACGACGATATGCTTGTGCTACTTCGAAATGTTTCCCTAACAAAATAAATAAATATCATGCTTCAACGACAGTAAAGATAGATAAAAACAATGTAGCCTCTCCTAGGTGTTTTATTTTAGCAGCCAAATAAACGAGATGGATAGGGATAAATAGCTAATAATCTCTTCGTTGCGATGACGGGTAAGCGTAGCCTATGGCTGTTGATTCTCGACTATGCACGTCAATTTGTCTGTCTAAATCTAAAAAAATGTGTACATCTCTCGCCGATTCTCTAGCCCAAATTCCACATGTTTCGATTTTGATTTAATAGTCGGTGGATTGGATGGTCACATGCATCGTCTTTTAAACATCTATCATAGCCTCAACTACATATCTCGAACTAATTCGTAGTTGTCCTCTTTTTTCTTCTTTCTGTGGTCTATAAAATGCAGAGGATTTACCAAGTCCGCGAAAAATCTCTTATCATTTCCAACATCGTCGCATCAGATATTGCAAACGTATCCAGAGCACCAAGAGGTAAAACACCATACACGGTTGTGCAGTAGTTTGCTCACACCTGTCAAGGCCACTAAATAAATAGGAATTACACTCGACATAGCAGTCTCCTACAAACAGCACTTGACAAATAACTGCCACTAACTTAAAACAAGACAACATAGTTCAGAAGCTTTGCTGTATAACATATGGTGCAGGAGCAGCAAACAAATACGAGACCGAGTTAATATAAAAAAGGCTGTGGAAGGGCAAATATACGTACAGGTTTAGGTTTTTATACAGTACTGATTCTTTAAATTTGTATGGAGAAGCATTATTTGCAATGATGTACGGGAGGAATGTCCCCATATCACACACCAAATTTCATAAAAAAATTCGGTGAAGCGGTTATTGAAGTTACGAGAATAGAAAAAGAACCACAGAGAGACTGTAGTGAGTGACACAGATTTGACGGATAATCTCACGGACGACATCGATGGGCTTCTGACTTGACCCAATCAACTACTGGAAACTGTATAAAACTACTACTACTGTACCTATTATCCTAAAGGCCTGCCTGATCGATATGGTAGGTACATCAATCTTTTGTTTTTTTTTTCTAAATCCTTTTTGTCTGTCTTTATTGTTTCTATGTTTATTTACACTGAAATAAGTTCTTAGATTCTCAGGTTTTCTCTTTTTAATATGCTTCCATTCGTTTTTACACAATCAACCTCTATACAAAATACCATAATAATTATGCTTTTTAAAGGCAGATGATCAATATTATTTGCATGTTTTGTAGATTTCGGACCTCGATGAGATTTGGTCATGCTGCATGCCTGAGGATTATAATCGTTTAATTCTATACAGGGTGTCCATGAATTTCCTTGACATGTGATAGTTTCGTAACAAAATAATGTTCAAACGAAAACTGAGTGGAATGTTTGAAAATACTACAGACTATCATACCATGCTTTCAAAACATTTTTTTTTGTACTTCAACCCTTAAAAATCACCCTCAGCTTTGTTTTTCCTACATATATTAAGTCCTTGTTTTATTTAAAATCTTGTGTATCTTTGATTTTATACAAAAACCTATTTTTTTCCGTAAAGTCATAAGCATAAAATAAATAAAATAAGGATTTGAGGAGTTTGAGGAGTTTTATTCCCGTAAGGGAAAAAAAATAAAGAAATCTAAGTCGGCCTTTCAAAGGTACCGAATGACCTATCGTATCATTCTTTCGAAAGATTTCTTCTTACTCCAACACCTAAAACTTACCACTAACTTTTTTCCAAATAGCACCTTACAGCTTTTTACATTAATAAGGTCATTATTTAATTCAATATCTTGTAGTGTGCCTTTGACTTCATGTACAACCCAATTTTTTCGTAGTTAATAAAAAAGATAAATAAAATCAGCATTTGCTTGAGGCCTAATATTTTCGGAATAAAAAAACATAAAAAAGACCAATGTTTTCGAAAGCAAATTAGTTTTATTTTTATCCGTTTTTTGCGTCAAGCAAATTCTTATTTTATTTATGTTATGCTTATATGATTTTATGAAAAAAAGTTTGCATATAAAATCAAAGGTACTGCAAGATTTTAAATAATATAAGGACTTAATTTGTGCAGAAAAAACTATTTGGTGCTATTTTAAAAACAAAAGTTGGGGATGAGTTTTAAGGGTTGAAGTACAAAAAAAATGTTTTGAAAGCATAGTACTTTCAAAAATTCCACTGTTTTCGTTTAAACTTTTTTTGTTACTAGAATACCACGTGTCAAGGAAGTTCAGGGACACCCTCTGTATAATTATGTCAAAACGCAAATTCAGTTGAGCACACTGACTTAGGGATGTCGATAATCCAACTTCACTCAGTTTGTCATTCAGCCTCCTAATGTGATCAAATGGGTTTCTGGGACAGCCAATAAGAGTACTTTCAAGGTTTTCACTCATATTAACCGAAGTCAACCGAAGAGAATCTCTCCTGCTCTCAAATTTGTACTGGTATTTTTTTGTATAAAAAATGTCCTATTCTCAACAGGTTATACTTTGAGGTAGTGCACGTTTGACACTTTAGTGTCAAGGAAAATATGACGTACCAGTGACTACATTCACACCGCAGGTCATTATTTGTTCACAGCGAGCAATTCTAGATATCAAGCACGATCTGACATAACCTCCGAAAGATTAATATCAGAGCAAATAGCCTACCAATCGTTTTCTTAAATCTATGAAATGATGATAAAATCTTAGGATTGAAAATTGTAAAAACATTTGAAGAACTATGAACAGCAAAGGTGGTGAAATATGTAGAAATGTATTTTAACTGCTTCGTGAACGGTCACTCGAATTCATCCTAGATTGCTTGCAGACTACTTCTAATCGTTCTTGAGGTATCCGGAGTCCCCGTAAAATTTTACTATGCTAGAGAAGAAAAAAAAAACGTTAGTAATAAACCCAAGAAAATTGTTATGCCGATACAATAAAGAGCATCGTCTACTTATCAGTAGCGATTTGACAAAGAAGTTATACAGGGTGTCCCAAAAAATAGGGTCAAGCGGAAGTCCAGAAATAGAGCACACCTAGAAGTATCTGAATCACCCCTATGTATGTTATGCAATTGTTTGTAGTTTTCAAGTTATGAATTTTTTTCTGAATTTTACAGAATTCTCTACCCCGACAACTTAAAACTGTCCAAAAAAGAAAACTTTAAGACTTTTCCAAATTATCTTTTTTGCTAATTAATCTTCAAGAGCTTACTGTTCATACGTAAAGAAATCGGCTTAGCAAATCTGATGAAAGTCATGAAAATTATAGCGTAAGGTGAAAAATTTGCGTTCTGTTAATTATGACTTGAATGTTCGACTCGCAATTAAAAATCTAAAGAGATGATTTCATGATTTCTATGCAGGTCTAAAAACTTCTTCAGACTCTCAGCTATCACAATCATTGAAAAGGAGTACTTAATGGGGCTACTTTGGCTCCAATCGACCTTCAACCACAAGAGGCGGAGATTTCTTGATATTAGCGATGGGTTTTTAATGAAACAATAAGTAATTTTGGGGCGCTAATAGCAGCATTGATTGTCAGTGCCGCAATAAAAAACATTCAGTGTTATAAGAGTATCGTTAGATGACCACCTGTGTCACTTTGCTAAGATTTTTTTTACATGTACGACTTCTTTTTTGTAAGTGGGAAATTCTAAAATGAAACGAAAATTATCACATTTATTCACTAAGTTTATTAAATTTCACAAGAAATTTTCAAAAATTAACAAGTTTTGTTGTTTTTTTTTTCTTCAGCCTGTGTTAATTTGTTGCGTAATTCGCTGATGTTTCTCTTTAGCATAAATTAGTTCTTTGTAGTAGCCCCAAACAAAAAACTATCGGATTTAAATCAGGACCGTAGCGGCCATTCATGGGTCCAACACGACCTATCCATTTGTTGCATAGTCTCTTGCAGAAAACAGCATCGTTAAATCCAGTTGTCGTGCACTCAAGGTCCGTAGGAATAGCCAAGTAGTCAGAAAACGGAAACAACACCAATCCAAACCGATAGCACTCAGACTCCGTGGGGAAAGCCAAATTTCGAATCTGCGTGCACTCGATAGTCCGTAAAGAAAGCCCAATTGTCAAAATAATTCACCATACAAGAGCGTATCGTTTTAAAGCCGCAAAGACAGACAGACGACTGAATAAATACAACGAAAGCAACCTATGCAATGACACATTTTGAAAAGACATCCCAACAATATCATAGCTATCTTTTTCACACATCGTTTACTGCGTTAGCGTTAGCTCCTGTTGTTGTGGCTCAGGTAAAAACCGGTTTTGAATAATGCACTCCTTGTGGTTTTTTAGCAAGAAATAGGATCTTTTTTAACAAATGTATAATTTATGGACCGTTTTTAACGTTTATTATTGCGGTACTGACAACCATTCTGCTATTAGCGCGTTAACATAAGTTATTGATGAATTGAAAATCACATCGCTAATTTCAAGAAATCTTCGCCTCTTGACTTTGAAGGTCGATTGGAGCGAAAGTAGTCCCATTAAGTACTACTTTTTTTCAATGACTGTGATAGCTGAGAGTCTGAAGAAGTTTTTAGACTTGCTTAGAAATCGTGAAATCACCTCTTTGGATTTTGAATTGCGAGTCGAAGATTTAAGTCATAATTATGAGATCGTAAAATTTTCAGTTTACACTAAAATTTTCATGACTTTCATCAAAGTTACGAAGCCGATTATTTTACGTATAAACAGTAAACTCTTGGAGATTAATTAGCAAAAAAGAGAATTTGGAAAAGTCTTTTAATTTTTCTTTTGGAACAGTTTTAAGTTGTAGAGAATTCTCTAAAATTCATAAAAAAATTAATAACTCGGAAACTACAAACAATTGCATAACATACTTCTACGTGTGCTCTATATCTGGACTTCCGCTTGACACTATTTTTTGGGAAACCCTGTATGAATGTTTATTCAAATAGAATAATGTTTATTATACAAAGAAAAACACGTAATTACCCTAAAAGAGAAATATGCGGCAATATAAGTATGTATATATTATAAGTAACCACCAAATTCAGAGTAGTATGGTAATGAAATTATATAATTTTTATTTTTTGTGACATTTGACATCAAATGCATTCATAGGACTTCAAAAGTCGTCGAGCTCCAAAATGATTTTTTAAAAATGCTGACATTTTTAGAAAAAATTTTCACGAAGTCTACGCATAGACTCTTTCATTTTTCAGCTTTTTTTGTTTGTGTTTATCATTGTCTGCTTACGCCCCCCCTCTAAATCCGCCAGTCGTAGTTGTAGCACGCCTATGCTTGTAGTTGATATCCTGCTGATCAGTGGACGTTGCTCTGTCTGACTGGTTGCATTTACTATAGTAAGATCTCTTGAAATAGTATCTAGTTATTGCAAAAACCCGCACAAGGATAAAACGGTGACATAGCATGCTTCAAATTTAGTCAGACCCTTTTAAAAGGGCCAAAGGTGGTCTAGTTGCCTGGCTTCATCTCCCCAACCCTACTACTATTACCACTACTACTAGTCAGACACTTGCCAAAAAAATATGTTTTAGACCCAGTTTCACAACCAGTGGTCAATCTGACGGTTTACTATCCTCGACCTGCGTGTTAACTCAAACAATGGAACGCCTCTTGTTTCACAATCATAAAATGACATAGTATTAACTGACCGCGAAATGTATTTTATTTTTAGGGGTTGGTGGTACTGTGTCAGCAATATTTAAAACTCTTTTTGTTCCTATTTCCTCCGTTAGGTGTTTCGTGCTGGTGTTTTGCGTTTTTCTGACAAGACTGTCAAAGAATGAGTTCGTTGAGTTGTCACTTCCATACGATTTCCAACCTCATTTTGGTTTTTTCACTGACGTTTTTTCATTTCAGTCACAGTTATTTGGTATGTCTTTGGACTGCTTGGCGTTGAAGTTGTTTCTGGGGCGTTTTTCAAATAATAGCCGTGCATGTACCCGTGTGTCAGCATGGAAAAACCAAAAAGCGAACAACTTTTCAAAAGATGAAGAATATCTGTTCATTTTGATAGTAGAAAAGTATAGGCATGTATTAGAATGAAAAACAAAAGGCGCAACAACGTGGCGCGAAAAAGACAACGCCTGGAGTCATGGTCATCATATTCCTCAAAATAATTGACTCTGGGTCGAAATATTATTGGTATCATTGCTTCTTCATCAGTGCTATACGCATTTACATCATAACCATCCATTTCAAATAAAAAGAACGATGGAAAGCGTTAAGGTAAACGATTAAATATGAAAGTTCAAACGCCTAGCAAGTAGCAAAACCAAAGTGACATAACCTAATGCGCATGCGTCATCGCAAACCTGGGGTTAACTCAAGGATTTCTTGGGTCAAGTTAACTCTGAGTTAACCTCAAGTAAAATCGAAAACCACCATTTGTGAAACATGACACCTAGGGTTAACCTCCGGTCAACACACGACCTTGAGTTAACCCACCATTGTGAAACCGGCCCTTATGTGTCATCGGTTGACCACAACAAACGTCAGTGATAAGATAACCCATACTTAACTCAACTACTGGATAACCAGAGCTCTTGACGTAAACCGCTGATTATGAAACGCAAAGTGTTCGCTAACCAGTAGTTTTCTTTTAACCTCTAGTAAACTACCGATTGTGAAACTGGACCTAAATCTGGTAACACTTCTGGTTAGTGTATACCTTGTAATGATGTATTTACCTGATATTGCTGTTCGCTGTCTATCGTCCCTACAACAGCCACGATTTGGTATTGGCGCGCCTTCATGGCAGCTTCACTTTTCCTCAACAGTCTGAATGCCGTCGCAGTGCTATTCGTGTCCCCCATTTGTGCCATCTGTTGGGGCGAGTGACTAGGATCGAGGACTAACAAGATTAAACTGCCATCTCTATGAACCTCAATTCCCATAATTGTTCGGCTGTGTCCTAAAGTTATTAGTTTTTATAATGTTTGGACTCGCATCATTTCTTATCTATGATTATGAAAATCAGCAATATAGGAATCCAAAAATTGATTTCGATTCTAAAAATGTCGAGCGCTCTAAATAAATTGATTTACTGAACCTTAAGGAGCGGGAGAAGCGAGATCGACAGAGTAAACGAATAGGGTTCCAGATTTTAGAATAAGGTGATTAACGAGACCGTGAATCTAGTTAAAAAAAACTAGGAAATTTCAAAAAATACGTCGACATTTCTCCAGAACCATCTTTTTCTTCATGCTCATATTTGTTTTAGTTCAGTAATCTCAAAGTTAATAGTCAAAAAACGGTTACAGCCTCAGAGTAACAACTGAACATAGAGGTAGTAAACAACTAATTCTAATAGGCCAACATCTTTTCTTACGTTGTCATATCGACCACCAGATACGGCAATCATAATAGGGTACTTGCAGAGGTCGTGAAATCGCCTCGGGAGTATACATAGCGTAAAGAAAATCATATCAAGAAGCAGTAGGAAACAAAAAACATGATTTTACTGACGGCCAAAAAAAGATATTTGCAAAATAAAATAAGGATATATTCAAATTTTTCCACGTGACTTAAAACAAGGGCTGACGTCACAGATATCTTATCGATATCGACCATCGATACTGCTACAGGTTTGCATTCGACTAGAGATGATCTGAATTCCTTAACAATGCGACTCAATTCATTGATACTTAAACATATTTGAAACAGGCAATTAACCCACTAGCATTTTCGTTGCAATACATTTTTATAACTGATAGATATCACAGTTCATCCTGTTTGTGACCGAGATTCGCAACTAATCGAAGCCATCATTTTATTTCGGCGCATCCCATTATGAATGAATCCAAAGATAGAATCTAATTCAAGCCCATCCCTACAAAGTGAATTAGTAATCTAGCCTAACTTTTATTCTTTTGACCTTTGTACTTTTGTGTGTAACTGTGTTTTGTGGTTATAATCATCAATGTCAAAATGTTAGGTTAGCACTGGCTATCGATATCGAATATCAATACTTTACATCCCATCACTATACGATATTACTGACGTCAGAGGTTGCTTGCGCGGCATTTTCCCGCATTTGAAATAATTTTTGGAATATCTCTCACAGCCGATTCCAAAAAACCAAACAAGTGATTTTGTCATGTTTACTAGGCTCTAAGAAACGCGTAAACGACATAATATTTTTTCTACAAGTACCCTATTGTTTACTATCGTCTTAATTGTATAGTATCCAGAAATATTCCATTCTACGTTAAAAAAGACGGTATTTTGATGGTCAGAAATGATTACAGCAAAATCAATAGATATGTTGACCTCTACTACGTTACTGCATGTTTCTTCATCATTACCGCAAATTCTGTCTTGAGGAGGACGCCTATGTATTATGTATGTATATTTTCCTGCGATTTGTTTACGGTAACCTCCGACTGTCAAACGTTTGTTTTGTTTGTGCGTCTTTTATGCTTGGTTAGTAAAATTGAATTCGCTCTTTGTTGGTAACTGTAGTGAAGCTTTACGGACTTGCTGTGCTATATTCCAGTGTAGTTTAACAGTTTTTCGAGATGGGACAGTGCAGAGCAGTGTTTGTAACATGGGTTGCATTGGAAGAATGTTCAGGTTAGTTGGCAATGTTTGGGTCTGAAGTGTCAAAAGATGATGGCTTTAAGCACGCCATGCTGAAGTGGTTTGTTTACTACCTCTATGTTCAGTTGTTACTCTGAGGTTACAGCTGAACCATTGCAAGCAGCTCTCATGTACGTACTATAACCTCCTGTTAAGAACAAAAATACCACCCCCAAGGGAAAAATTATCGAAGCCGTTGAACACAGAAAAATGAAAGCTTGATACATACCTTGGTGTTGCAGATATAAGGGGGGAGTGAACTCGCCGCCCACGGAACTCTCGAAATACTGCAGCACCCAGTTGAAAAGCTCCGGATGAGTGCCGCCGGCGCCTGTTGGACGGTGAAAGTCAACCAGTTGACATTTGATGCGCAGGAACGACAACAGCGTAACTACTTCGGTCGCGCCTATCCACTTCCGCGTGTTCACCAGTTTGCACTCTAACTGTTCAGAACCCTAACGTGCAAACAACTCTTATCAATATCGGGGTGCTCGCTGGCGGACAACAGGGGTGGGGGTACTGTTACGAAAAGAACATAAGTGGAATGAATTGATATTGTTTTAGCAACAAAAAAAACCTTCCTCTTCAAATATTTCTACTCATAGTAGTATACTAAAAAAATGAACGACTGCTTGTTAAAAGGAAAAACGACAAAGTAATAACGTCAAGCTAAGAGCGACAGTGGTTCGACTCGACCATGGACGACGACGCCATTTTTTTTCATACACATATCCAATGTCTAATCCTAATAATTATTGTAAACCACTTATCCCAACAGGGTACTTGCAGTGGTCATGGATTTGGATTGAGAGTATGCTTAAAGAAAGGAAAAATGTACTGAAAGGCTGTCTAAGACAAAACTTTCACTCTTGCTCTCATAATTGACGGCTTTTTCAAATTCTTCCACGTGACTGAAAACCGATGCTGACGTCATAAGATGATAATCGACAATCGTAGCATGGTTATCAAATTGATTAGACACCACCTCTAGCCATACGTGACAACACTGACAACCCCTAAAGGGCCCCACAGACATCGCTCTTTTTCATCAGGTTTGCACGACGTGCCAACCGATGTCGGAACGATACCTCCACACACTGTTCGGTTTTCTTTCAGTTTCTCGCAAATTTTTGGTCCGTTAACATGGATAATACTTCAGCATTGGCGGCGGTTTTAGCTATTAAAGTGAAATACAGCAAGAAAAAACGTTCTAAATGGGTGAATCAGTGGCTTTTAAAAAGAGGCCAATTCTCCCATATAAATCTATTAGAAGAATTGCGTCTGGAACCAGGGGATTGGTACAATTATTTGAGGATGGATGAAGAAACATACTTAGAATTACTTAATTCAGTAGTACCTCTAATAAAAAAAGAGGATACATGGATGAGACAGAGTATTTCCCATTTTTTCAACAGTTCTCCGTAGGCCTTATTTTTCTTGTCTCTGTCTGCATGTTACTCTCCAGAGACACGGAAAACTCCTATACATGTGTATGAATTCCATCATAAATTGTTTGCTATTTTGCCGTGTATCGCACATTTTTGATAGGTGTCGCTAACCCTAGATACGCTTACTCGAAGGCAACCAGAACGACACTGCAAAATCCCGTCGTGATTGCACGATGAACGGCCACACATGTACCGAGTTGCACGATGACGTTCGAAACCGACGGGTAAAATCAAGCTCGGACAGATTTTTTGGAACGACGGTCAACACGACGGTTTTTCGGCACACACGAACCGAAATGAGAGTGATCGGTTGGCACGTCGTGCAAACCTGATGAAAAAGAACGATGTCTGTGGGACCCTTAAAAGCAGGTTATGTTTAGTCAATCTTCCATTTTTATTTGGACTTTTGGTAACGGTCAATACCAAAAATCAGATGCCTAACCTCAATGAAAATATGACGTGCGTCAAGCCGTCAAGTATCACAATCAAAATTATCGACCAAAAAGTGCTGCCTCATATCCCATCACTATAATATCAAGTGACGTCAGAGGTTTTCACTAGTTCAAATTTATATTTGGAATAAATCCCATAAGCAACTCAAAAGATCAAAAAGTTATATAGTTAAACTAAAAAAATACGCTTTAATGATAAAGTTAACAAAAAAGTAAAAATAAATATAGTTTAAAAAAAACTAAAATACACGCTTTTAAAAAAATATTGAGCCAAATAGTTAAAAATAATTTTTAAACTAAGCTTTTAAAACAATAATAAACGAAAAATACTAGTATGATTTTGAAAACACAATAATACTAGTATTTTTCGTGCTTTTTCGTTTTCAGCTTGTTTTAAAAATCATTTTAACCTTTTAGTGCGACGTTCTTTAAAACCATGGTTTTAGTTTTTTTAGCTATATTTTATTAAATCAGATGTTGAATTTTCAAATGTGCTTACAAGTTATAAGCAGATATATAGGACCAAATGGTTTTTTGCATTTTCGTTTTCAGCTTATTTTAAAAGTCATTTTAACCTTTTTAGTGCGACGTTCTTTAAAAGCGTATTTTTAGTTTTTTTAGCTATATTTCATTGAATATTCAAATGAGCCACGAGATATAAGCAGATACATATATAGGACCAAATGGTTTCATGCATTTTCGTTTTCAGCTTATTTTGAAAATCAATTTAACCTTTTTAGTGCGACGTTCTTTAAAAGCGTGTTTTTAGTCTTTTAAGCTATATTTTATTGAATCAGATGTTGAATTTTCAAATGTGCGACGAGGGATAAGCAGATATATAGGACCAATAAATGGTTTCATGCATTTTCGTTTTCAGCTTATTTTGAAAATCATTTTAACCTTTTTAGTGCGACGTTCTTTGAAAGCGTGTTTTTAGTTTTTTAAGTTATATTTTATTAAATCAAATGTTGAATTTTCAAATGTGTCACGAGATATAAGCAGATATATAAAGGACCAAATGGTACGTCACTATCGCAGATTTCTGATGGCGTGAGCACAACGAACACGTACGTGCCGTGATGTAGGAAGTGTGAACAAATTACAGTGCATCGTAGGCGGAGGCAATAGCGTCACGTAGTTGTACCATTCTTAGGCCCAGTTTCACAATTATTGGTAATCCCTGGTAGTAACTTAACCGACAGATGGAAGTTGACTAGTAGTTATCGGATCGCTCTGTTTCAGAAAGAAAACCAGTGGTTAAGCTTACTTATCTTCAAGTTGGCAGCACGGATGGGTCTCAGAACACTGCCATAATTGTGTTCTTTGTAAACAACCTAACCCTTTGACAAATAAACCTAACCTTTGTATCAATATTTTTGACTTGTGTCAGAACAGACTACAATCAAAATCCATCGAAGTCTTGGACGTCAATGTCAAAATGCATGTTTTTATAACTCCAATGAAACTGTGGACCAATTAGCTAAAATAGGAAGATCTCTCAATATCCCATTAGAAATGGATACACCAATATCAGATATTCTCAGAGTAGTCAAACAGAGGATCCATAACAAATTCACAAAGAACTGGAAGGAAAATTTTAGAACCAAAGGCAGATGGTATGGAAGTATTTGGTGTAATTTTCCCAAAACTCCATGGCTTAAAACAGGCACTTATACAAATCGGAGACACATCACCAACATTATACGCCTTAGAACAGGACACGCCTTTTACAAAAAACATATGTATAGGATTGGCATAGAAGACGACCCATACTGTGAATGCGGACAAATAGAAGATCTGGATCATATATTCTTTGGATGCCCAATCAACCAAACGAGACAGTTCAACCTATATGAAGAACTTAGGAAATCTGGGCTTACTCTACCTATTAATTTACAAACAACGTTACATATGATAAACGCCCAACGTGCAGAACTACTAAATCTGTGTATTCGGATTAACAGAATCAACATATAAGTGGAAAAAATAACTAACCCCTACTATTAGCAGAATTATAAAATCTAGGTTTGCAGCATGACTAGAGTCAGACCAGCCTGCAAACCATGACCATCGAATGAGAATGAGCTGGCGAATTGCCTACACAGGCAAACGTCATAAAACAATAGAAGAAGAAGAAGATAACCACAAAATCAAGCTTATCTGTCATCGGTTAATCATAACAAGCGTCAGACGTAACCCATACTTTATCCTTGGGTTGACTTCATTACTGGATGACCAGAGCTTTTGACGTAAATCGCCGATTATGAAACATAAAGTGTTCGTCAACCACTAGTTTTCTTTTAACCTCTGGTTAATTACCGATTGTGAAAATGAGCCTTATAGTGGTCCTGGCACAACACCTCTGTTCTTACCTGTATGTCGAATCCCTGCTGCCAGGCCTGCTCGATGAGACTCTGTATGCGCGAGATGCTGGGCACGGCGCTACGCGGTGGCTTCTGACCCTGCCACAGCCTGTAGAGCCGCTCGTTGTAGCCGGTGTGAGTGAGCAGGCTGCCGATGAGCATCTGCGTGTTGCGGTAGCCGCAGCCCCAACCCCGATCGCCGTATGACGACGCGTAATGGTCCACGCAGGTGCACAGGTAGCACCGCGACACCGAAGACAGGGCGGCGGTCATCGCGCGCACGCGCGGTACCTAACCAACCAAAGGTTATTAGTTAACCATAATTCGATCTGTGCTGAAAGCAAAAAGATTTACACGACAGGAACATATACAGGGTGAGTTTTTAGTATCGGCTCGGTCGGTAACTCCACTACTATAGAAGAGAGCGAAAAAAGTTGTATATAAAAGTTGTAGCCATGGATATGCTCCTTGCTCAGAAAATATTTAGATTTATACAGGGTGATCCATAACTACGTGGTGATGCAAACATGCATTTTTTTATATATTATTCTACATTCAGATTCTACTAATGATTTCCGTTCTTCCAATATAGGGCATTGTTACAATATACAGGGTGTTTCAAAAGTTATGACCATTTTTATATCCAAATCGCGGACAAATGAACGTACTGTATATCAAAAAGTAATGAATCAAAAATTATTTTTTTCACATGAGAAGATTAAAAATATCCTCTAGTTTTAAAATCGGCTATAAAAGAAGCCCGAGACGCATTTTCGTATACAGGGTGATGTAGAATGCAAAATCCAAATTTTCTCTTTTTTTTCAAATGTAACCCCCAATATTTTATTATCCCAAAGAATTGCTTTTAATATGTTCTTTCATCTTTGTATTGCACTTGTTGTAACTACGTCCATCAGTTTCCGAGATATTTCGATTTTTCGAGAAATTTAAAATATAGCCACTATTTGTGTACTGAAATTTATTTATTTTGAGAAAGTACTATCTGATTTGTTTTTTATTTAGCGAACAACTAAATTATAACGTCTCGATAGTATTTGATGAAGTCAAAACCCTAAATCATCGAGATAATAAAGTCAAGTATGCTGAGGAAACAATTTTGTAGGCGTCATGCATAATTATCAAGTAATTTTATCAGGTAGGCTTTGAAAAATTGACAGTTTTCATAACCTACTCAATAATTCCGTACTGTGTGAAAAACCAGCTTTGAAAATTAATTTTTCCATTGAGGGTATTTAGGATAATCTTTGAGAGATTGTCTACTTGCCTCTAGAATATATCAACTATGAATAGCAATATCCAGAACGGAGGCACTCTAAAACTAATGCGTTTGAAAGATTGAAGAATAGTTTTATTTGGACTGTGTCGTTTCATATTTCATAGCCTACCTGATACATCTGCTTGATAATGATGCATGACGTCTATAAAATTGTTTCCTTAGCACACTTGACCTATATTATCTCGTTAGTTCAGTGTTTTGACTTGATCAAGTATTATTATCGCCTTATATTTTAATTGTTTGTTAAGCAAAAACAAAATTTGGTAGTATTTTCTCAAAATAAATAAATTTTATTAAACAAATAGGAGGTATATTTAAAATTTGTAGAAAAATCGAAATATCTCAGAAACAAATGAATGCAGCCATAATAAGTACTATACAAAGATGAAAGAGCATATTTAAAGTAATTCTTTGGTATAATAAAATATTGGGGGTTACATTTAAAAAAGAGAGAAAATCTAGATTTTGCATTCTACATCACCCTGTATACGAATATGCGTCGCGGGATTTTTTTATAGCGTATTCTAAAACTAGAGGATATTTCTAATCTTCTCATGTAAAAAAAAATAATTTTTGATTCATTACTTTTTGATATACAGTACGTTCATTTGACCGTGATTTGGATACAAAAATGGTCATAACTTTTGAAATACCCTGTATAATGTAACAATACCCTATATTGGAAGAACGGAAATCATTAGTAGAATTTGAATATGGAATAATATATAGGGTATCTCATTCAAAAAAATGCATGTTTGCATCACCACGTAGTTATGGATCACCCTGTATAAGTCAAAATATTTTCTGAGCAAGGAGCATATCCGTGGCTACAATTTTTATATACAGTTTTTTTCGCTATCTTCTACAGTAGTGGAATTATCGACCGAGCCGGTACTAAAAACTCACCCTGTATGTCGTCAGGTCCAGAACCACTCTTCAGTGATTTCAGTACTTTGGTAAATTCACGATTGTATGTTGTTCTAACGTTTTTGATTTTATTTTCAAGTCACTTCCGAACATTTTAGGTTTATTCACATGTTTTAGAATTGCTTGAAATGTTGCTTGTGTTAATGTGTTGCCTGTAGATTTGTGGATTCCATAATACATCATAGTTTTTATAAGCATCCAAAAATCTTGCCGTGTCCGCATCTGACCATTTTCCAGTCATTTTTGCACAAAATTATAGCTTGTTACGCTAAAAACAACAAATTCATACGCAATATTCGGCTTTCAGCACGTTGTTTTCGTTCGACGAAGTGTTTACACATTCCATTCCAGTCGTTTGACATCGATTCGACGACAGTTGCCGATCAAAAGTGGACAGTCTTTCTACTTCCGTCGAATCGACTCACTCCGCCGAATGACCAAGTCGAAAAGTGGTTTACATATTCAATTTGCTTTCGATTCAATAATAATCGATCTAAATCGTTCAATCCAGATCGACCCGTGAAAACGCGCCTTTAGAGTCAAATCAAGGTGAGTATATACAGGGTGTTTACGATCTTAGTGCATTAATTTGGAGGAACGATAGATCATGATATTTCGAACCTGAAACTCCAGTACCATTTCACTAGTTAACGCATAGTTAAACAGAAAAAAATTAAAAAAGTATCACTGCAAAATCACAATCCGACAACATTGCCCAGTATTCGCCCTAGTTTCTGTCAGGTGTTTATGTAGATATTCACTTAAACAAATGCTATTATGTCTAGACTTATTGCCGCATATCCTGTGTTATCAGAAAATGTTGCGATTTGTTTGAAAATTCAAATCTGGGATATTCGTATTATATTTATGCGACAAGCATTACAATGATGTGTAATATTCGTACTTTACACAATGGCATTAAGATCGTAAACACCCTGTATACAAAGCGGGCACGGGACCACTTGTCCCATAAGTTCCGATACTCTCTCATTTGGAGTCTTTGCGGGGACCGTAGGCGTTGTAGGGGGCTTCGCATGGGTCCGTGGCATGTGTATGGGGCCCAGTGTGTAATGGGGCCGTATGGGGCCCCAGATACAATCAGAAACTCGACGTCGGACGTATGTCGACGACGTCATTCTTGACATGTGGCACACATGTCAATAATGATGACGACGTCGTAATTTGTGTCTTTCAACATATATGTGAATGAATATGATATAATGTGACACATGTCAATAATGACGACGTCCTCATCATCACGACCCTGAATTTTTCAGGTGTCGTGTCGACCATCGCGTTATACCCATTTTACATCGACATTTTCTCCGCGAATTCATTCATTGATTGATCCATGGTCGTGTTCAAGGTCAAACTGATTGTGTTTTACATCTGTGAATAAAAGCATGGATTTTGACAGCATGCAGTGCTGCCAACACTGTTGCTGTGATATGATTAGCGGTTTTCACAGGATCTATTTAATTCGTATTTGCTTGTAGCCTTTTGACAGTAAAACTCTCAATTTGATTGCGAGTTTTTATTCAGAAAATGTTTAATAATATACAGAGACAAGTATGCAACATACATGGCATGCATATTCATACGATTTTTAAGGTTGGCACTTGGTTGGCAAACTTGACCGTAGATTATAAATCAGTGAAAAAATCCAAGATGTTGATGTAAAACGAGAAACGATTCATACAGGACCTGCGTCAGAGTGTAAATCCCATATTGATTTGAATTATATGCACGCCTAGGTACTATGCTCCGCATAACCGTTAAAAGACAATTACGAAAGGATAATACTCAAACAATTTGAACATGTTGGAATATATCACTCCTAGGTGATATATATGCTATAACTTCCCCCGTGCACACTGCTCCAACAGCGGCTTACTCGAGCCCTGAGTAAAACTACGGCATACTCGTAACGTGATGTATATTCATCTTACTATTCTCCCTAACTACAAACTACAGATCTATCTTATATCTAATCCATATCCTATTGACCTACTAACACACTCACTCAGTTTATAAACACTCTTACCTAAACATATACATACTTATACTATGTTCCAAAATCCCATCAAAGACCTCGATTTGCTCTGTAGCGTGTCAGTATTCATTCAACATCAAACTGTCAACAAAAATCTGTGTTCCGTTATTGCATTCCAGAGGCCATGGATGTCATCGTTTTGCTCGGAAATCAAATTGAGATTTTAGCGACCTTTGTGTCAAGACTGTCAAGAGATATTTTTCACTTGACAGCTAACAACTTAGCATAACCATTCTGTTTTATTTGTATAAAAAAAAAGTTTGTATGCATTGACATTCTAACGGGTACGACTACTCTGACACTCTGATTCTGGAAAACAGCACAGGTTATGTGATATGTCAAAATTGTCAAAAAAAGATCTTTGCCGTTTCATAAATATTCCAACATCCCTAACATCTGAAATCATGTGACTATCCTCGAAAATTCATCTGCTCACTGGATAGATGGGATTTGGAAACGTAGTATTATTTTCCTATGTCTCACGTTCGGACTGGTAACCTCCAAAGTGGAACAATACCATATACTGGGTGTTACCAGTTCCCCTTATTTTACTAAACTACAACACAACCCTTAGGCCCGGTTTCATAATCATTCACTAATGCGTTGATTAGCAAATGTACCTATAAACTTAATCATTCCATTAAAGTGATACGCCTTTCATAATGCATTTGGAAACGTCAATTAATTATTAACATGCAATAAAATGTGGTTGGTACACCTGAAAGAAGGTTTTATGTCACATTTTGTGCTGTTTAAACTACATTATGACATTTCGCTTAACCTGTAAATGTGAATGTGTCAAATTGTGACACAAGTGCAAAAAAGCAAAACGTGCGCGTAATAGTAACTTTACTGAAGAAGAGGAGCTGCTACTCATTCGTACAGTAGCAATATTCAAAAGCATTATAGAATGCAAATTTACAGATAAAATGAACAATCAGGAGAAGGTAGGTGATGAGGGAGGATATAATACAGTCGTCTACAAATACATATAGAGATGAGTAAAGAAAATATTATGTAATTAGATGAATATTTGCTTTTAATTGTGCTCAAAAGCAGCTATGAATCGATGTAATCTGTTTTATTTTATAAACACTGATTTAAAGTGAACATCCACTGGCAACTCAACCTTACCCTAATGAAATTCTAATGTGTGTCAACTCTTAAACGTCATACAAACGACATATCATATGTTGATTTTCGAATTAATGCGCTTTAACTGGCCGAGGGCGAGCCATTACCTTATTGGACAATTATGTCATTTTAATCTGTCACTTAGCCATTATGAAAATCATTTATTTCCTAATGTTCGGATTAAGCTTAATGGGTGAATTAAGTTTGATTATGAAACCGGGCCTTAATCTATTATAACTATACATACAGGGTTGGGATAAAGTATGGAACCAAGCAAATATCTTTGAAACGGAAAGGGTGATATTGCTGAAAGGTAAATGTAGCGACGCATAATGCATTTGAAGACATTATGTTAGCTATTAATGTACTTCCGGTCTAACCGGAAGTACCGTCAACTTTTTTAATTTAAATGGGACACCCTGTATATTTTTACAGATTTTAATACATCTTTTTTTTCCGAATACGCCCATAGTACGTTTAGTATTTGTTTCTGTAAAAATGGGAAAGATAAAGCTTTTTTATTTACTGAAACGTTCATTTTATTTGATGTATTACAATAAGAAAATTTTTAATGAATTATCAAGGAATTATCTCAGACGTTCAAAATGCCCGCCGTTTACTTCCTGACAATATGCAAGTCTGTTGACAAATTGCTGAGTTACCTTGTCGAATCTCAATTCACGTCAGGAGGTAAATGGTCGGCATTTTAAACATATGAAAAAGCTATATCTTTCCCGTTTTTACAGAAACTAATACCCAACCCACTATGGACGTATTCGGAAAAAAAAGATGTATTAAAATCTGAGAAAAATATACAGGGTGTCACATTTAAATTAAAAAAGTTGACAGTACTTCCGGTTAAACCGGAAGTACATTAATAGCCAACATAATGTCTTTGGATGCAATATACGTCACTACACTTGCGTGCAAATTTTCAGCAATATCATTCTTTCCGTTCCAAAGTTATTTGCTTGATTCCATACTTTATCCCAACCCTGTATATACATATCACAATGTAATAACTCAATAATCCAGAAAACCGGCAAAAACCTAATAAAACAACTGAATAAGGCGCTGGGATTCACGATGTACACTCGACAACCTCAAAGCGTATACTGAAAGTGACCTAATCCTCTGCATAGGCGAAAAAGTTGGTACATGTTTCTCGCATCAATTTGAAGAGTTGCGCTGCTGATTTACTCTTTATGCTGTGATATCATCGAGCATCCAAAAAAACATACTCGAGAATCGATAACTTTCACGTACGGCGTGGGAAGTAACATTGAACGTCAGATATTAATACTACGTTCCAAAATCCCATCTATCCAGTGAGCAGATGAATTTTCGAGGATAGTCACGTGATTCCAGATGTTAGGAATGTTGGAATATTTATGAAACGGCAAAGATCTTTTTTTGAAAATTCTGACATATCACATAACCTGTGCTGTTTTCTCAGAGTCAGAGTGTCAGAGTAGTCGTACCCGTTAGAAAGCCAATGCATACAAATAAAGCAGAATAGGTTATGTTAAGTTGTTAGCTATCAAGTGAAAAATATCTCTTGACAGTCTTGACACAAAGGTCGCTAAAATCTCAATTTGATTTCCGAGCAAAACGATGACATCCATGGCCTCTGGAATGCAATAACGGAACACAGATTTTTGTTGACAGTTTGATGTTGAGTGAATACTGAAACGCTACAGAGCAAATCGAGGTCTTTGATGGGATTTTGGAACGTAGTATAAGAATATACTTACGATACTCCTGGTGACCGAGCTGCCGTCGTCGACGCCGCTGCTCTCGGCCTCCCTCAGGTCGAGGGTGCGCTCGTAGTAATCGGTGACGCTCATCTCGCCCGCGAAGACGGCGCGCTGCATGTTGTGCACGGACTGCTCCCGGAAGTTGCCCTGGTCGTCCATGCCGTACTGCGCGCGCAGCTGCTCGAACTCGCGCCGCTCGCGCTCCCTGAGGGCGGCTCGGTGGTCGGAGGAACCGCCCGCGGCCGCCCCCCCCGCCCACCGCGCCGCCCCCCCCGCACGCCGCGCCCGGGAAATGCGAGTCCACGTGCCGGGCGGCAGACTCGTTCTGCAAGTAGTTATGTTGTCAATCAGTCGATATTTTATTGGCTGTACTTAAACTGCCGTTCAACGGCATGACGTATTTGACGGCTTTGTAATCGCTGTACTTAAACTGCCGTCAAACGGTAGCCCACTAAAATGTCGTTTACAGCTGTGGCATCATTGAAGTGACTTATTTGACGGCTTTATATTCGCCGTGATTAAACTGCCGTCAAACGGTAGCCCACTGAGATGCTGCTATAGTTAAATTTCACATTGCATGATACCTCCGCTAGCGGTAAATCAGCGCAAACAATGTTGTCACGCGCTTATATAACAAAATCGTAAAATCCCTTAGATGCTCAGATAACGAATAGGTATTATTGTATGCTTGATTGTATGCATAATCTGTGAGCAAATATTCAACAGTGTTTCTCAATTTTTCATGTGGAGTCAAACATTAATTGCAATCCTTAATTTCTAATATGCCTAATCCACGTCCAATCATACCAACGGTAGCACAACTGCTGAAACATACGTACACTTGGCAACAGCGCTTGAAATGGCGGCATGCGAGCTCTCGGCGTTGCCCCTTTGTGCAGGTCCTTTAGCCATAGCCTAGAGATCGGTACAGGCATGCACACGCATACTGTGGGAAGCTATAGATGTGCGAGTGTACTCAATATATTCACACTCAGAACGTTCATCGCAGACTTGTACTGCCGCATATCGGTGCGAACTCAAGTCGCTTGATCCATTCGGTATCGTGATAAAAATTTCTGAGGAGCAAAAAAATCGTAAATTAGAGCACCAACGCACATGTATGGTTCTTTGATGTTAATCAAAAAACCGACACCAGTTTCAGGCTCACACCATGTCGCTTATCTATTTTGTGCAATGTGACGCACTGTGAGAGGGGCCATGAAATCACAGCAGTTTCGCCGCAATTACGCACGGTTTGACAATGCCGCAAGATCCGGCGAGGGTTTGGTTTGCCGCTTCGCGGTGGCCGCCCGTTAAGTTATTCTTGAAGTTTGCGCGGGAAATTAGACGATACAATTAATAACAATGCAGCAAGGCACATCGGTTAGCAATACAGCATCCAAACGACATGTTTTATCAACCGGTGAACGCAATATAGTGAAGAATGTTTACGATGGTGTACGTACACGATTTTCTGAAAGGCCTTCTTCTTCTTCTTAGCGTGCCTGTCCGTTCCGGACGTTGGCGATAAGCAAAGCAATTTGGACTTTACTTGCTGCAGCTCTGAACAATCCTCGTGTTGACAGGGAGAAAGGCCGGTGAAGGAAATCGTTAAACTTTGCAGCGATCTGACTAATGTCTCAGTTGCAACAATTTTCAGAATTTTGAAGGAAAAAAAGCGCGACGTAGTATTTGTGGTAAAATCACTTAAACAAAAAAGAGGAGTTAAAAAGATTGTTTTGGATGGTGACGTGAAAAATGCGATTCGTCGAAAAGTCCATTCATTTTATCTCCGTAATGAACTTCCAACGATAAAAAAACTACAACAGGAATTACAAAATGATGAAAGTCTGCCAAAGATATCTCGTCGGGTATTATTGAGAACATTACGCGAAATAAATATCAGATATATTTAAAAAGAAAGCGGAACAGCGCATTGATTGAAAGAGACGATATAGTATTATGGCGTAGAGAATATTTAAGAAACATACGTAGTATCCGTAACGCCGGGGGAATAAAAATCTATTACTTGGACGAAACTTGGTTGAATGAAGGGCACACGGTTACTAAGTGTTGGCAGGATTTGAATATAGCGAGTCGTAGACAAGCCCATCTTGAAGGCCTAAGTACGGGATTAAAATGCCATTCAGGCAAATGCCGTCGGCTAATAATAACGCATATTGGCAGCGAATCTGGGTTTGTGGATGGGGGATTGAACGTCTTTGAATCTCGGAAAACTGGTGATTATCATGAGGATATGGACGCTGTAGTTTTTGAATCTTGGTTTAAATCCATATTGACAAAATTATAACCCGGTTCGGTTATTGTATTAGATAACGCGTCCTACCATAGTCGGCGTTTCGAAGCTCTTCCGACTTCTAATTGGAAAAAAGCGGATATCTATGACTGGCTCTTGTCAAAAAAAAAAAAATGCGATATGACTGTGCTCAAAGCACAACTGTTACAACTCGCGCGTCGCCATAAAGAAAGGTATATAAAATTAGCAGTTGACGAAATGGCTAGGGAAAAGGGTTTTACAGTTTTAAGACTGCCTCCGTATCACTGCGAGTTAAACCCAATCGAGTTAGTATGGGCACAAGTGAAAAATGAAGTAGCGCGTAAGAATACAACTTTTAAGTTGGCCGATATACGTATCCTTTTAGAAGAAGCAATCGGTGCGGTAACTGCAGATAACTAGCAGAAATGCGTATCACACGTAAAAGCAGAGGAAGAAAAGTTTTGGAAATTAGATCCCCATATAGATTCCGTAATAGAGCCAGTCATAGTTCACCTTGGCAGTGATACAACTAGTGACAATAACGACTCCTTTGACTCTAGTTCTGATAGTGATGACGAATTTCCACCGCATACGTCCGCAACTGACTGAGATTCAGAACAAGTATATTTATTTACTTTTTATTTGTTTTTGTTGTTTTATTTGTTTTTATTTTTTTAATTTGTATATTTACTTTTTTATTTGTTGTTTATTTCTAAAACGTTCATAGACAATTTAGTCAATCATTTTTGTTGCTGTTGCTCCAGTTTCTTAAGCAGAATATATTTTTTGTTCATTGTAACTTTTAAGAGTTTACTTCTTACTCTGAATTTAATTTGTTGGATTCTAAGTTCTCGTTTGAGGTTTAGAGAGTTTATTTATTGTTTCATTTTCGTATTCATGCACCTTTTCAGTTTCCTATTCATTTTGTTAAACATAAAAGAAGGGGTGGGAGGAGTGGTGGGACTCGATATGCAGCCAACCTCCTCGTGGTGAGTCCTGGGTAGTCCGCATAAAGACTAGCTGAGAGCTGCATTACTGTTGTAGATTATTTCAATTCCACTTCCAGTATGACCGAATGTGAGAACTTTACTATTTTAAATCTTTGGCTGGCGTCCAACGTAATATAATGTTTCCATTGAAACTTTACCTGTGGTTGCCTCAGTTGCCTGCCCCTACCAAGCCGCTGTGCTGATGGCCAATAATTCAGCCCATAGCTATTTGACAATATCATACTTGCATTTTTGAGAAAGACTGCACATTTATGTAAACGAAACATTAGCAACTACTCAACTAGTTATAACTTCCAATATCTAGTAGCATATATCTAGCTTATGATTCGGATAAGTAATATTTTATCATTAAAATATATCTTTACATTTCAAAATAAAATCTGGTACACTTATTTGTAAAAAATGAATACAGAACGTATAGAATGTTATGATAGCTTTAAATTGTATATTGGCTCTGAATCCCTATCTAGACCTTCAAAGAAATCGAGCGCGCCACTGCTACCCGGCGTGACCAGGCGTGACGCAGGTATCATCGAATGTGGAACTTAACTATAATAGCAAAATTATTCGATTTCTTGTAAAAATCGCTATATTTCATTATCGGTTATATTGTTTTTGACTTGTTTGCATTATAGTTGTGACAATTTTTGCTGAATTATGGAAATCCCGATATTATTGGCATTGACTGGAGTAACTTTTCTGATTAGTTTTGAGCCGCTCAATGGACAGACCTGTTGTTTGAGCAAGGACCTAATGTATTGAAAAATCTTAAAATGGTACGGGCTAATGATACTGATGCTGTAATTGTAAATGTAAACAATAGTGGCGAGAATCGGACTCAATTTTTCATTGTAAGCAATGATGAAGTGTTTTTTTATAACTAAGCACTGCGGCTGCTGTGAAGAGGTTATGTTAGGGGAAGTTTGTTGTTGTGTTAAGTTGCGTGATTTGAATGGGCCAATACCAATGGGCCAGGTCCAATAAATACATTTCTTGGCATTCCGTCCCAAGCCTGCAAATCGCAATCAAAATGCATTTTATCCATGGACTTCAGTCAAATCAGATTAAATCTAAATATGATTTCCTATACCGAATAGGTAGCACAGAGATTAAATGCATCTTGTCTGTCTTACTGTCTGCTCATAAAGAGTAGGTATTTGATCATAGGAATACTGATGAAGCTGTTGGAACGTCATTTCAGTGGGCTTTCGTTTGACGGCAGTTTAAGTACAGCGATTACAAAGCCGTCAAATACGTAACTTCAACGACATCACATCTGTTAACGGCATTTTAGTAGGCTGCCGTTGAACGGCAGTTTAAGTACGGCGTATTTTATTCGTCGTTATAATGAACATAGAAATGTTTGCGTTTGTCAACTTGAGCTTTCTGGAATTACTCGCAAGTGAAGAATCCTAAGTCTAAGAAAAATTATAAGCGGCAGGACTAAAGAAAATAATACACGAACCCATTTGCCATAATTAGTTTATAAATAATACAGCAGGTCAATAAGGAATGGACCATTCATTGTTGAATGGCAAATTTCTCAGGCGCAGGCAGGTTTCGTGAAAGGACGCGGTACGCGTGAACAAATCTTAAACTTAAGACAAATTATTGAAAAAGCCAGAGAGCATTATTTTCCAGTTTTTATCTGCTTTGTGGACTATTCTAAGGTGTTTGATAACGTAAAATGACATAAACTGTGGGAAACCCTTATCTCTATGAGAGTTGTTCCTTACCACTTAGTATTTCTCTCATACTGCGACTCTACGGGTCTAGCTCAGCTCGTGTAAGAATTGATGGTAACATATCTGGTCAAACAGGAACCAGAAGAGGAGTTCGTCACGGATGTGTATTATCTCCGATGTTATTTATCATTCACTTTGAATGTGTAATGGGACAGGCATTGGACGACTGGAATGGCGGTATAACTATTGACGGAAGCAACATATCCAACTTAAGATTTGCTGACGATCCAACCCCTATTGCTGCTTCTAAGGAAGAACTAAGAGCTCTATTAAACATCTTAGAACAACATAGTGCAGCGTATGATCTTGGTATTAACTACAACAAGACCAAGGTTATGATCGTAGATAGAGAGCACGATAATCATCGAGGAATAGTCAGTAGGCCGTCGTGAAATAGTTCAAAGTTTTGTGTACTTTGGTTCTTTGATCAACAATTAGGGTACCTGTGAAAACGATATTCAACGGCGCATTCAACAGGCAAGTATGGCCATGACAAAGCTTACTAAAATATGGCGTGACCATATAACATCACTAGAGCTACCAAAATGTCGCTGGTTCAATCTCTTGTGTTCTCCATATTTTTGTATGACTCAGAAACTTAGGCTGTTAAAAAGGTAGATCAAGCTCGCATAGATGCTTTTGAAATGTGGACGTGGAGGAGAATGCTGAGAGTTCCTTATACCGCCCATCGAACTAACGTTTCCATACTGGATGAGCTCGGTAATTCAAAGAGACTATCCTCCATTGTGTCGATGAGAATGCTTACATCCTTCGGACATATTCACAGAAGCGATAATATGGAGAAACTTGTAGTTCAGGGTCATGACCTGAGTGGGCGGCGTCGTGGCCGTTCCCCTACACGATGGGTGGATTCGACGAAACAGTTGCTGGATATGAGTATCAAGAGCGCCACTAAACTGACAGTAAATCTCGAACGACGGCGAGCTACAGTTCTCAAAACTATTGATAATATTCATGTCGGCAATCCTCTAGCTCCGACTTAATGCATTTTACGAGTTCACCAATGTCTGTTAAGACATTGTGACTATGATGATGAATGTGATAGCAGCATGAACACTTTGATCTTGAATTTACGTTGGCGACTTAGGTCGGTTAACAATACTACAGTTGTGTGCATGAATCAAAAACAGCATGTCTGACTCTTCCAATTAGCTATTCGATTCCGAACAAGTGACATTATTTAGCTGGGAAAATTCGAAGATTTTCTTGGTTTTCTGATGCCTACAAAAAATCGAGGCAAAGTATAAGAAGGTCACAACCAGCAGTAAAAAAGGCAATATTATAGTAGTAATTTTCTGTTAAAAGTTCATGGAGACACTGAGATTTAAATGGTACTACAAAGTGAAGGTTTTTCTAGACGAAGAAAAATTAAAAACGCACATTACAATACGAGTATTTCAGCCATATATTAGCGCACAAAATAACAATTCAGTGTCGACAAAACATCTCTGCATTCATATGTTTTATGTTTGAAAGTGGTATGATACTCACACTGTATGTGTTGTCAAAAGTGATTCCACATATGGGGCAGGACTGAGTGGAGGGACTGGCAGGTGATAGAATGTCTCGATGCTCGATGTTTACATGTAATTCCAGATCCGGGGCTGACTTGAAACTTTTCACACATAGCGGGCAGGAAAAGGATCCGTTCGTATTTACGCCCAACGATGGTGAAGTCAAATCGAAGTGACTCCTAAGGATAGATACATGCTCAAATACAGTAATGCCTAAATATAAAATGTATCAAAAAACAAGTTTACCAAAATTTTTGTCATAACAGCATTAGAACTATATGCCCCAAGACTTTTTGCAAAATCAACAAAAGTTGTTGAGTTAGATTATTTTTTCAATACCTGTTAACATGTTCTTCCAATTGACTAGGACTCAAACTGGTATAATTGCACATGGGACATTGTAACTTGTTCTGGGTAGCACTAGCTGCAGCACTTTTCAATTTCAAATCAAGATTTGACCTCAGTGGAGACCCTTGGCCACCATGTCTGGAGTTCACTGGACTTAATGCTCCACCTCCATTCACCTAAAACAGAAATTATATAGAGATTTTATGTATTATATTATTAAGATTCTGACTATCTTTAGTCTTACCTTAGGACTTAAATTAATATTGTTGACACTACTTCTGACATCTAATTGATTTTGATTGCTATTTGAGTATGATGGAAAATTGTAATGATTGTTCTCACAGCTTTCTTCATTGATTCCATTATATTCACTAAAACAAAAGTAATATTGACCATGGGGGGGTGGGTTTGGCCCAGTGGTTAGGGTTGTGGGCTCGTGACCAGAAGGTCCTGGGTTCAATGTTGTTTAGGGAGAAATTTATTTCCGGTTTTTTCAATCAAAAATAAATAACGGTGCTGTTTCCTAGTGGCGCTGGGAAACAGTAACAAAGTCTACTCAGAACATGAGGCTAATGACCAAAGCAGTTGATGCCGAAGTAAAAGAAATATTGAACATGAATGTAGTTTTAATTGTTAATAATTTTGCTGAGAAACTAGGAATATGAAATGCACTAATTAAAGTAGGCACATGGTATACCCAGCAAAGAGCATAACATGTGTAGTTACTCTGTCACTACCTAGATGTCACATAATAAACTATAAAATCAACATACATATGTTTTAACTTTCACATATAGATAAATTTCTAGTGTAATTGTATAAGTACTGATGTACTGCTTTAGGACATAGCCACTGACACATTCATTTTCAATTATGGTTATGAGAAAGAGCATTTCATGATTCACAAACAAAGAAAAATATCTTGTGCGGGGAAGTGACAAGATTTACTAAGGTTTTGGCTACTTCTATAACCTACGCTCCAGGATAAATTGAAGATTTTTTAAGAGTATTGATAAACAAACTATAAATTTAGATGGTCTTTACATCAGGATGAAGCAGTTCCACTATGTTAGGAATAAATTGATAGTATAATACTTTAATTTAAGGGTCTGAACAATGTTTCTCCCTAAAGTATGGGGGGCATTTGATATTTTAAGGAAAAATAAAGCATATAGGTCACATTGTAATCAGAGGGACAAAATCTATAACACCCTATGTCATGAATCATATGTATGTTGAATTACTGAGAATATTGCAAATGTGCTAAGAAACAGGTAGCGCTATTGTCTTAATACACATCATAGCAATGTAAATTAAAAAATCAATAGGTGCAATGCATCAAACAAATTACTGTCGATACCTGGGACTAGGATCATCAATGAAGGAAATGTTATGTTCAGTTTCAGGTGTCAGGAAATCCAAATGGGCTTGATTCACATGCAGTACAAGCTCAGGAGGTGACACTGCTGAAAGCTCACAGAAAGGGCACACGGCATTTCCATCTACATGTGCCCTTTGCGTATGGGTCCTAAACTCTTCCTCACTTAGGCCCTCAAGTCCACAAATTTCACAGCAGTAACTGAAATCTTGTTCTTGGACATTGCTTGCCATCTCCTGCAATGATTGGTTGAGTCTCCAGTACACAAATGATAAAATCTATATGGAATATGTACTTCTTAACATATTGATAAACTTACTTTGATTATTTAATCAAACATGACGAAGTAGTTTTTTGGAATTAATTTTTTGTACATCTACATTTTCCTTTGAATTTGAGTGACCCACTTTCCTTCTCCGCACTCCGCAACCCGCATGACAAGCCCGCATAACAGATTGCGTACTCAATGTAGAGATGAGTAAAACTGATTCTCTCGACTATTGGGTATTAATTAGTAATTACACGTTGTTATCACTTTGAGAATACATATACTCGTAGTGCTATTCCATTCCTTCATTTGGTAAATTTCAGTCTCCATGCACTGCTTCCGTATCGCACGTGACCATCGGCGACCAAAGACACTGGGGGATTTTGAGAAATAAAACTCATATACATATATGCCGATTGGTCGTCATTCTCTCTTTTTTGGTAGGACACGGGTGGCACAAATCGTTCCACACGACAGATATCAATACTTCACTCCTTATATACATGCATAGTTGCAAAGTGTTCACAGATCGAACGTTCTAAAGTAAGTGACCCACTTTACGTCTTCAGCCATGGCTCGATAAGGCCCTCTTGAAGCGATAGCCTAAATGGTTTTCGGTCAGCGATCGAGTGGGCCTTTTAACTTTGTGATGATTTTAAATAATCTAAAAAATAATACACGCACAATTTGAACATCTTCGCTATGATTTAGGAAGCCTAACCAGGCAGCAAACTTTTCTAGCTCGTCTGGTCGAAGTGGCCTGATAGTGTCTTCTCTATTTCTGACATAAAATAACATGTATAACGCAAAAAGTAAGTGTATTACTTGAGGGGTTCCATTCCGAAACTCCCCTATCCACTTTTCACGAAAAATGAGATAGCGATATCTATGTCTTATATGAATAACAGTCACCTATATATGTGATGATCCACTTTAAACATGTCAAAAATTCCCGCATCCTATGTTGAAACATTTAAAAGTTCCTGCATCATTCCATAACTTGCCTTATACATTGCCTATATCATTCCAAAACTTGTTTTATCCGGGCGACCAATAGAAATTCGTCATTGTTGTGGCGTGATTCCAGAATGTTATTACGCATCAAGATTACACCCGTATGCACCGTAAGTCAATTGCGCGATTAGTTACGTAAACCTGTATTAGATTACTTTACTACACTGTTACTGTCAAACAATCTTGCAAACACAACCTTGCCGTATCTCCAATCTGGATTAGTTAATCTCTTGACGGTGCATGGCTAGATGCCAAAGATTAGCAAAACGCGATTAGGGAACTAGGATTAGAATCGCCAAACGGTGCTATTTGAGTTGCTGTTGAGTAAAGACGGCGTAGTATTATTGCAACAGTGTTTTTAGAAAAAGAAATATGTTTTTGGCCATAATATGGATAATGAATATTTTTGTTTACCTGTCGAATGAGGAAAAGGAAGGGATTTAAAATATTTTTCATTAAATTAATATAAATATTACTCTAATGACACTTTTTATCATTCCATAACTTGCTTATCCAAGCTAACATGTTAAAACTCGCCTTATCCATGTTATTATTGTAAATATCTCCGACACAAAGAAAACAAGATGTGAATCATTGGTGAAAATACTACCCCCATTGTGATAATGCCTCAACTTGTCAGTTTTTGGTTACCTCATATTGGTTTTTCGCGCTTTGTAAAAAATTAGGTCAAGTGGACAAGATGAGTTTTGGAATGGAACCTCACTTCATAACAACTGTTTTTTGAGACATTATACACAAACGACCGCCAAACGATATTCCGCAAATTAATCTAACCGCCGCTACTGACCACAATTTGGATGGCAGCCGATAGGCTGATAAATAGCGAACACTGCACACCTACGTCACTGATATGCCTTGTTGGACACTCATCGTCATCCAACTTGAGATCATCGGAAGGCTGCTGCATAATGTCTTCAACTTCGCGTTGCCAACATATACCGCGAAATCTGGAATTGGGTGTCGTAAAATTTACGATGCTTGGACCCAGTTTCTTCACCACCTGATGTCAGATAACTTATAATTTACATATTTTGTCTAACAGTTGACATAACTAAGAAAGTATGACAAAAACTTATACTGTTAGGCTTATCAGGAAGTGGTCCTTAGCGTTATAAGGCTATATGATGTGTTGAGTAAATTTGTATCGATCCTCGAGGGAAAAGAAGTAATACCAGACCGTCGCCGACGTCGTAAATGTAAATATACGATCAGCACGACAGTCAAGTCAAGCTGTTCTTTTCTATGGAACCCACTAGAAAGGACCAACGCCGACGCTAAGTAACTCTTCTTGCCTTTTCTACGTTCGGCGATAAAAAATAGGTATAATATAATAATTATTTAATATTATGTCCTGTGTGGCTAGGACAGGTATAACACTCACATAAAGGTCTGTTTCGGACTTCCATTGTCTACATAATTTTAAGGTATAACGTTTGGATTGATTTGCTATCTTCAATCAACTTCAGGTAAATACTAACAGAAAAAAAATATCTGAATACGATTGAATAAAACAGATTTTAGCAAATGTTACTGCTACTGGAACTTTCAATACTAGCAAATCTGAATTGATCAAACAAAATCCATTCAGCCCATTGTCAAGCTAAAAACGTTTGTGCTTCCTCGTAGGCCACTGCTCTTGGGGCTCCAAATGTTGTATTCTTTGGGTTTCACTTCTCGAGAAGTCTCCTGCTTTTTTTCATATTCCATCTAGCATGATGTACAATACAGATACGTAACTACATAGATATTGAGGGATCTTGGGAAGAGCAGAAAATAGGGGAGAGTAGCAGCTCCCGATAACCGTATTCAGCACTGCATTTTTTGACTTATACTATACTGGTAGGCGACGAAAATCGACACGTTTCCACCCGATGCATAATATTATAACACTAACAGAAAAAAATTACTTCGCTGAACCACTAATAAATAAGTGCAATGTTAAAAGACTTTACGTTATCTACTAGACTCACATTTTCATATTTTAGCAGTTATATAAACATTTTTGATGCACGAATATATCTAAGTATGTATTCTTTTTGCATTCAATTATAGAAATGTATCTTAAAATTACGATTGCTGCCCACCGACTATAAACCTAGGTTGCTGCCCCTGTCGAAGAAGCTGTAGCGCTTGGACTGTTTGGTATTTGGATTTAACGAGTATTTTGACCGATAACCACTCATCACTAGCTGCTGGTGAGTGATGACACGTGGTGAGTCACCAACGTCAAGGCCGAAGAGCGACTTGCGATTTGTCAAAAACATATGATTTGTGGTTATGTTAACTATAACCAATAATTTGAATTATGGATTTATTGATTCAAATAAAAATAATCTAATTATGAGATCCGCAAGATTCTTAAAAAATGTACCTCAAACGATACATTTTGTCCATAATTTATCTTGTAGTGCTAATGGTTTTCCATGCTTTTATCAACTATTTAGATTTTACCGAATATTTCATCTCAAAGACTTCCACAGAAGCTGATTTCACAAAGAAAATATATGATTACATTGTAGGTAAGTCGTGGAGTTTATCTCTGTCAGGTGTTCTACAATGATAATTAATTGTTTAAGTTGGAGCTGGTTCGGCTGGTGCCTTAGTTGCTAGAAGGTTAGCTGAAGATGAAAACGTCCAGGTCTTAGTACTTGAGGCTGGAAAACATGTGAATAAATTGCTGGAAATACCTTCTCTAGGAGTTATTTTGCAAAAAACACAATATGACTGGCAATTCAAGACTGTACCACAAGACATGTCTTGCTTTGCCTTAGATGGCAATGTAAGTAATTTTATCTCTGTAAAAGACAAAAGGAAATTTTATGCACATCAGAATGTTTGATTCTCATTATTATCTCAATTTTATTTAACTACACTATACATTATGATTATGTGTAGTCCTTACAGCAAGATATTAGTCTATTACAATTTTCCTGTTTTACTGAACATAACACTGTAGCAATAATATTATTGTCAAAATTACATAAAATATCTAAACAGCTTTTCATCAAAATTTGTGTTATTTGCTATGTATAGGATGACCATTTGTCCAGAGCTAAATTTTGTGTCTGGGCAGAATCACAAAAATTGGTAAAACCTCCCAAATTTGAGCCCTAAATGAAAATAGTTGTCAAAATATACAGTAAAATAGTCATACAGTTAATGGGCAGGCAAAGAATAGGCACTACTGTCGCCTGATCCTATCTCTCTCACAGTATCACCTAGTAAGCCCAGCATCCAAAATTGATCTATGAAGTATGTGGTCACCCTAGCTATGTATATGTATAAAAAACCTCAAATTTTATGTCAAATTAAAGTTGTGACACTATGATTCTACAAAACTTCAACGAATCACTACCAAATTAATTAATACTTTTAATTTATCTCAAACAGTATACTGCTTTAATATAAAATTTACTTAATTTTTCCATTTTTAGAGCAGCCATTGGCCTAGAGGAAAGATTGTTGGTGGTTCAAGCATGCTAAACAATCTGATTTATGTAAGAGGACATCCAGATGATTATAATGAGTGGTTTCAAAACAAAGAAGGATATAACGATGCCAAAGATGTTTTAACATATTTTGAAAGATTGGAGATATCACCAAGTATGAAAATTGTCTTTCTGTTTTCATATTGAGTATTATATGTAGCTCCGATCCATTAGTTATACCAATTTTCAATACTTGAGTACTGGCTACTTTTCTACTTAAGAACAAAGAACATAGATATATGTATGTAGATAGATATAAAACTTATAATAGATAGGTACCTATATAATTTAAATCTAGTTGTTACTGCCAAAATATATTTTATTTACAAAAGCGCATACAATAAAGATTGAACTCGATATGATGGTGCATAGGTATAAGATATGCTGATAACAATATTGAAAAACAATAAAATTAAGGAATTGCAATATATATGTTATTTTTTCTCCACAAATAAGTATCATAGTTATACAATGCTTTACAGTTTTTGTGACATCATTTTAATCAATTCAGTGAGGCTATCAGCACATTTAGGCCATCAAAATTATGCTTCTAGCATTTTTGGCATCTTTTTTCAATAGAAAAAGGCTATATATAACTGACTAAATTTCCAAATCATACAGCTTCCTTTTCTATAAATTTATATTTATTAATCAATAAAAATTGTTCTAGTAATATTTTGATATGTATATTTGAAAACATTTAAATTTTTATATCACATTGTATATGCACTCACAGGCAACGCCTACTGTGGATTTATTTATTTTTATTTACTACACTGTAATTATGGTGAATAAATATTATTATTATTAGGTATAATGAATAAAAATTCTTTCAGGTAATGCTGGGGGGTCTGTATATGTTGATAACTTGCCATATAAAACTGAACTACCAAAGATACTATTGAATGCTGTAAAAGATTTAGGCTTTAGTATGATAGATAATATGAATACTGCTAAACAAGGTATGTTACACAGACCCATTTACAATGTTGTATTATGAAGAATACTATGTTATACCCTGTTAGCATAATGATAGCAGCAAAGGAATGCAAGCTGAGCAAAAGCAAAGTAGTTGTCACATGCCCTTCTAACCAATTACTACAGGTTCACAAGTTGTGTTAAGCTCAGTGTATACATTAGCTCTATCTTCATCTAGTGCCCAAATTACTTAGATAGCCTCATGCTGTTGGTGCCATTAATTGTGGTAACAAGCTATAGTTCATTGTGCATTTTTGATCATGACAACTACTTCAAAATTTATTGAAATATTTTCAATTTCTAATGCCATAAGTTGGGTTAGGTTAATCAACATGGTTTTGTGTGTGACATAAGCAAACCAAATACATGGAAATGGTTCAGTAATTAATGATTAGGTTTGACAATCCTGAGCAATAATCCAGATAAAGTTACTTATTGCTTGTATAGCTTATAGCATTTTCATAAACACCTACTCAGTGGTAGATTTAGATGGGGGCTTATGCCCCCACTAGACTCTAAAGGAGACGCAGAAGCATTATATGTTTATATAAAGGTAAAGACTTTCAACCAATGCAAAATAATAATGTTTAGAATTCTTTTTTCTTCTAAATTTATATTATCTATTCTTAAGTGCATTTGGCAACAAAGCAAAGATGAAGTCAGAGGCAAATAGGCAAACCTGAAAGGTGAACCAGCTTCTTCTTACAAGAAATCCTGAATCTGCTTGTGCACTTGGCTCCAATATTTCACTTATATGTTTTCCAACAGATATTGAAGTGATTCAACTATTTAGCTAGCAAAATGCAATCTGTTAAATAAGCCTCGTATCACAAACACTCCATAATCTTTGATTTGAAAAAGTGTTCGACTGTGAAGTGTTTGTGGTTGCTGTAACAAAGCTTGTCACATTCCAAACTTTATGTCATAGTTCCATTTTCAGAAATTTCCATTAAAATTAGTGAAAATCAAAAGAATTGGTTCAATTAAACTTCTATTTAGTGAAAGAGGTCATGATATGCAATTTCTTTGACCTAACTGATCTACCTAATACCTATAATGTATACATTTTTCTATGACACTTTCAGGTTTTGGTATCCCAAGAATAAACATTATAGATGGAAGACGTTGGACGACTGCTAGTCATTTCATTCATTCAAAACCTTCGAACATTCTGTTCCGTACAAATGCTTTGGCAGACCAAGTTAGATTTCATGACAACTTTGAGGCATATGGTGTTGAGTTTTTGTACTCTGGTAATAGATACTTAGCAAAGGCATCAAAAGGAATTATCCTCTCAGCTGGTGTTATCAACACACCTACAATACTTATGAGGTCAGGTGTTGGTCCTAGGAAACATTTGAAGGAAGTTGGAATAGCTCCAAGAGTCGATCTGCCAGTTGGAGAAAATTTGCAGGATCACATCACTACTGGATTTGATCTTGTTTTGTTGAACAAAACACTAGACATTGGGATTGGGACCATGCTATCACCTTCATCTATTTTGAGTTATTTGCAAGAAGGTAAGTAACAGATGTCGTTATATGGAATACTATACTTCAGAATTGTCATTTTTAAGGTAGAGGCCCTTGGACTACGATTGGTTGTGAACTGATCGGTTTCATAGCAACGAATATAGGCGTTCCTAAAGAAAACTCTATCAGGCCAGACTTGCAACTGATGATTATGCCACTGGGAATTGTAGAAGACACAGGTTTCCATCTCAGAAAACTTATGGGTATAAGTGATTACTCATGGAACAGGTAAAATATCAATTAAATAAGCATTTGACTGACATTCATCCTGATTGAATTTTCGAGCATGGTTCAAGGGTATTTTGTTACATAATGTCTATTTTGGAGCAAGGCTGATGTCCCACTTTACTGTTGGATAATTTTGTATTGGTTATGGTATATGTATATATGTAGTTATGGCGCGCCACTTGATAACATATAGAATTGTTTATTAATGGATAATAATTAAGAATTATAGAAAAGCTCAACCAACCTTTAAAACTGTATCTTATAAATATAGTTAATGTTAAAAAGTCTAAAGCCCAAAAAAAGTAAGTCATCAAATAACGCACTGTGATATTTAGAAGCGCGGACGAGGAACACGCATACGTAACATCAATATTCAGTGAGCTGGGAGACAAAACCAAGCAGGGTGTGTAGGTTAGCTTCAATAACAAACCTTTATCAAAAAAAAAAAAGAAAGATTAATGTACCTGAATGAGGGATAAGGAGTCTATAATAGACAGACCTCAGAGTAACAACTGAACATAGAGGTAGTAAACAACTAATTCTAATAGGCCAACATCTTATGTTATCATATTGACCACCAGATACGCCAATCATAATACTTTACTATCGTCTTAATTGTATAGTATCCAGAAATATTCCATTCTGCGTTCAAAAAGACGGTATTTTGATGGTTCAGGGATGATTACAGCAAAATCAATAGATATGTTGACCTCTACTGCGTTGCTGCATATTTCTTCATCATAAAAGCAAATTGTGAAGTCTTACATAAACTTTGAGGAACCTGCAACGCCGACATAATTTTCATGCGACTTATTTACAGTAGAAGCTCGACTGTCAAACATTTGTTTTGTTTGTGCATCTTTTATGCTTGGTCAGTAAAATCGAATTTGCTAGTTGGTAACTGTTATGAAGCTTTACGGACTTGCTGTGCTGTATTCGAGTGTAGTTTAACAGTCTTTCGAGATGGAACTGAAAAAGTGCAGTGTTTGTAACATGGGTTGCATTGGAAGAATTTTCAGGTTAGTTGGCGTTACACAGCATTGTTTACAATTTGAACTGTCACTGTCACAGCTGATCAATGTTTGGAGGCTGAAGTGTCAAAGATGATGGCTTTGAGCACGCCATGCTCAAATAGTTGTTACTCTGAGACACAGGCACTCAGGCAGACAGACAGTACGAAATATGGTATCTCAGTCAAAAGTTTCAGGCAAAAGTTAGGGGGCTAGGGGTGGTGGTACTATTAACGTACGCAATTTGTGAAGTTTGTTGAAAAATCTAGGATAAACAAAAGAGAAGGAGGAAAAAGATATTTTTGGGCTGCTATAGATTTACACAGCAAGTATACTGCTTCACATTCGATGATACCAACGCCTAGCGGCAAATCAGCGCAAGCAATGTTGTAACGCGCTTGTATAACAAAATCGTAAAATCCCTTAGGTGCTCAGATAACGAAAAGGTATTATTGTATGCATAATCTGTGAGCAAATATTCACCAATTTTTCTCAATTTCCTATGTGGAATCAAACATTAATTGCAATCCTTAATTTTTAATATCCCTAATCCACAATCCACTTCCAATCATACCAACGCAGCGGTAGCATAACTGCTGAAACATATGTACACTTGACAACAGCGCTTGAAATGCCAGCATGCGACATCGCAGCGTTGCCCCTTTGTGAGGGTCCTTTAGTCATAGCCTAAAGGTCGGTACAGGCAATACAGGCATGCACACGCATACTGTGGAAAGCTATAGATGTGCGAGTCTACTCAATATATTCGCGCTCAGAACGTTCATCGCAGACTTGTACTGTCGCATATCTGTGCGAACTCAAGTCGCTTGATCCATTCGGTATCGTGATAAAAATTTCTGAGGAGCAAAATAACTTAAATAACCATCAATTAGAGCACCAACGCACACGTATGTTTTTTGATGTTCATCAAAAAACCGACACCACTTTTGCTCACACCATGCTACTCATGTATTTTGCGAGATGTGACGCTGTGACGTATTGTGAGAGAGGCCATGAAATCACAGCAGTTTACACACGGTTTGACAACGCCGCAAGATCCAGTGAGCGTTGGGTTCGTCGCGTCGCGTCTGTAGTTTTAACGCTCGTCTCAGCCAGGTGCGTAACGGCTGTGGTAAGTTATTCTTGAAGTTTGCGCGAGAAATTAGAAGATAAAATTAATAACAATGCAGCGCGCAAGGCACATCGGTTACCAATACAACATCCAAACGACATGTTTTATCAACCGGTGAACGCAATATAGTGAAGAATGTTTACGATGGTGTACGTACACGATTTCCTGAATAGACCGGTGAAGGAAATCGTTAAACTTTGCAGCGATCTGACTAAGGTCTCGGTTGCAACAATTTTCAGAATTTTGAAAGAAAAAAAGCGCGACGTAGTATTTGTGGTAAAATCACTTAAACAAAAAAATTAAGTCAAGTTGATTGACTCAGTACTTCCCACACATTACGCTCATACCAGTTTATAATTTTCCCATAGCATGAAGCTATAGTCTGAGATCCCTTGTAACCAAATAATCGCCAGCCCCCCCCCCCCAAATTGTCTTATGCCGCTAGGTCTTTCCTTCACAGGTCAATGGACAGCCTATTATCGATACTACAAACTTCTCAGTTTTACAACCCCCACCCCCCAACCACCTCACTTTCACCCCCACCCAAAAAACTGGTAGGAAATGACCAGGAAACCCTAAAACATCTAAAAACCGAATTTGAGTTGTTTTCATGCTTTTCGTTCTTTGATTATTGGTACGCTGCCACTGACACGATTTTTTACAAACATACGCGTTTTCCATTCTCACCACGGTAACAATATACTGTGTCAAAATTTCATTAGAATCAATTTAATATTGTCGACGTTACAAAATACAAAACGATTTAAACCAATAAATTCTTGTATGTATACAGAAAATTCCCTTAGTTTCCGTAATAAGCTATGCAATGTTCGGGTGGACCTAAAAAGATGATTTGTGTCGCTAGATCTTCCTTCACAGGTTAGTGGACAGCCTATTAGTAGTAGTACAAGAAATTTTTTAATTTGTCAACCCCCAACCCCCCAACCACCCCAATTTCACCTCTACCCAAAAAAACGCACAAAATGATCAGGCACCTCTAAAACGCTTAAAAACAAAGTTTGAGCTGTTTTTATATTTTTAGTTTTTTTATCATTTCTGCGCCGCCACTGGCACGACTTATAAAAACCATACGCGCTTTATATCTTCACCACGGTAGTAATACTGTGTCAAAATTTCATTGAAATCCATTCAGTTTCCTCGTTAGACAATATAGAACGATCTAAAGCAATACTCGTATGTTTACATCAGAAAAAATTCTAAGTCCTTTGCTTTCTGTAATAGGCAAGGCAATGTTCGGATGGACCTAAAAAAGTTATTTATGTCGCCAGTTCTTTCTTCACAGGTCAGTGGACAGTCTATTATGAAAGCAATAAATTTTTCAATTTTACAACCCTCCACCTTCCAACCACCCCAATTTCACCCCCAACCAAAAAAAAAGTAGAAAATGATCAGGGACCCCTAAAACGCCTAAAAACGAAGTTTCAGCAATTTTTAATTTTTTTGTTTTATGCTAATTACTCCGCCGCCTATGCACCGATTTTCAAAATTTTAGGAACATTACCTACTACGACCCCACAGACCGACAGACAGACCGACAGACAGACCGACAGACAGACCGACAGACAGACCGACAGACAGACCGACAGACAGACCGACAGACAGACCGACAGACAGACCGACAGACAGACCGACAGACAGACCGACAGACAGACCGACAGACAGACCGACAGACAGACCGACGGAAATGAGTGACGTGGATTTTCGTTATGTACGCATCATAAAACGCCCAAAAAGCGTATTATCTCAAAATCTAAAATTTTCGCGATCACAATACTCCCCTCACCTATCGTTGTGGGAAGTAAAAGAGGAGTTAAAAAGTTTGTTTTCGATGACGTGTAAAATGCGATTCGTCGAAAAGCCCATTAATTTTATCTCCGTAATGAACTCCCAATGATAAAAAAACTCCAACAGGAATTACAAAATGATGAAAGGCTACCAAAGATGTCACGTCGGGTTTTATTGAGAACATTACGCGAAATAAATATCAGATATGTAAAAAGAAAGCCGAACAGCGCATTGATTGAAAGAAACGATATAGTATTATGGCGTAGAGAATATTTAAGAAAAATACGTAGTATCCGTAACGCCGGGGGAATACAAATTTATTACTTGGACGAAACTTGGTTGAATGAAGGCCACACGGTTACTAAGTGTTGGCAGGATTTGCATATAACGAGTCGTAGACAAGTCCATCTTAAAGGCCTAAGATTAAAATGCCCTTCAGGCAAAGACCGTCGGCTGATAATAACCCATATTGGCAGCGAATCTGGGTTTGTGGATGAGGGATTGAACGTCTTTGAATTTTGGAAAGCTGGTGATTACCATGAAGATATGGACGCTACAGTTTTTGAATCTTGGTTTAAATCCATATTGATAAAATTAGAACCCAGTTCGGTTATTGTATTAGATAACGCGTCCTACCATAGACGGCGTATAAAAGCTATTCCGACTTCTAATTGGAAAAAAGCGGATGTCTATGACTGGCTCTTGTCAAAAAAATATAGAATGCGATAAGACTATGCTCAAAGCACAACTGTCACAACATAATATGTTTGTTTATGTGTTATATGTACATATAACCGAGCATATAACTTATGATTCAAAGAAGTAATATTTTATCATAAAAATATATCTTTACATTTCAAAATCAAATCTGGTACACCTATTTGTAAAAAATGAATACAGAACATATAGAATTTTATGATAGCTTTAAATTGTATATTGGCTCTGAATCCCTATCTAGACCTTCAAAGAAATCGAGCGCGCCACTGCTACCCGGCGTGAGGCAGCTATCATCCAATGTGGAACTTAACTATAGTGTGTAGATCATTTGTTTTTGTTTATTGCAAAAGAAATGCGAAAGGTGAAGTGAACGAAATATTACAGGTACTTCTCTGCTCTAAATAACGAGAGCACCGTCACGTTTTTACCAGTGCTATTGCACCCGAAGAGTAGAGGATACGTCAGATTGAGAGACAAGAACGTCGACAGTGACCCAGTGATCAACCCGAGGTATCTTAGTCATAAGGAAGACGTAGATTTGCTGGTGAAGGGTATTCGATTCATTCAGAAACTTATAGCCACAAGGGAAATGCAGAAAATAGGGGCTAGATTGAATACCAATGTTTTTCCAGGTAACCAAAAACCCATTTGGCTAAAACAGAATCTCTCAATTTCACGGTATGGTTGAATAAGGATAGCAGATCATGGCCGATTCTACACTAGGCACTTCCACTTAAATGAACACTCAATTTACTTTGTAAATTTTCACTTGAGCTAGAAAAATTCACTATTAGGTCACTTTGAAGCCATTCTTGCTGGTCTTGATTCCCTTTCACTATCAAATCTTTTCGTAGGTATGCCCCAGATGCATGCCCAGATGAGTTCTATTAACTGTATTTTTCTGTGATATTTGGGAGGTCCAGAAAACATTGTAGGTACCACATTGTGCTTTAAAATAGGTCTTATCCTCTGAAATGTTTGTAAATTATTGTCTTTATTGTTATAAATATAACCAGCCCTTCCGAGGAATACCTTTCTCCCACTTCTGTTTATGTCCTTTATTGGAAGCACAATTGCTAGTGCAACCTGGTACTACACACTTTGCAGGCATCGTTTTATCTTTATAGTTTCGTTTGTGCAGGTAAATAAGTAGAAACACATTAAAAATCACCTTCCACTCTTCAGTTTTTACTCTGGAAGGTTATGTTTGTGGAAGCGCAATTGCTAGTGCAACCTGGTACTACACACTTTGCAGGCATCTTGTTATCTTTATAGTTTCGTTTGTGCAGGTAAATAATTAGGAACACATTAAAAATCACCTTCCAATCTTATTTTTCACTCTGGAAGGTTACACTAATGACTTAACAACAAATAAAACTCGGCGCCCGATTCAGTGTTGCCATATTTCAATGCTCCGGCCTAGTGAGTAAAGTCGGCCATGAGCAGATAGATGAGCTTGAGAAAAAACTTTGCTCACCTTACAAGTGGGGGTGAAGTAACTTTATGATAGATACAGATACGTACCAGATGTCTATTTTTTTCTTTCAGGCTGTGAATCCGAAGAGTTTGATACATATTCGTATTGGGAATGTTATGTACGACATATGACCATTACATCTTACCACCCCGTAGGAACTTGCAAAATGGGACACGAAAAAGATCCATCAACAGTTATAAACTATGACTTTGAAGTCAAAGGTAATCAATAGATAATGCTATAACCTGTTTGTGGAGTGGGAACGAAACGCAAAAATATTTGCATACTCAAATGTATCTATTTTAGATCTCACTGACTCACTGAAGTCACTGAAGAGAGCCTATGCAGAGCCTCTGTCTGTCCGTCCGTCCGTCTGTCCGTATACAAAAGATAGCCAAAACTGCAGATTCTAGAGAAACTAAATACGGTTTTGTCAATATCGCTTCCGGTTTAAAAAAAATTGAATTTATTTACGACAGGTAACTGATGACGTATTATGTATGGTGTATTGATATTCCTGAAGCACAGGCAGCGTGGCCGAGCGGTTAAGACGCCGAAAGGGCGTGGGTTCGAATCTCACCGCGGTCAACATTTTTTTTCTTTTTCTTTTTAATTAAATGTTAAATTTGTTGCATACTAGTCCGGGAAAAATCCAGTTTTGTCAATATAATAAAAAAAATTAAATTTTTATGCCAACAAATTTCACAGTGAGAGCGCCGTTTGAATTTACTCAAGTAAATTCTTTCCTGTTTTTTTATAATTATCGTTGCTAGCACAAAATATCAATTTTGCACTCAGACAAAACGAGCATAATTTTGTGCTTCTTACATAATATACTATTTTCTGATTAGGGATAACTGGGCATTTTACCTCGAGATTTCCCGTTACGAAACAAAATTAATAAATGGGTGTATTGCGCAACGGCGCCCCACGCGATTTGAGAAAATCTTTTTATCAGTGTAAAGAGGATGGTCTGTTATGTGATTTACAAAAATAAAATTTGCGGAAGAAGCACGTTTTTTGGAGAAAAAAATTGATAGAACTTAGTTTTCAACATACTTTAGTAACGCACGCGCACAGCGCCATAAAATTTTAGAAGTGAGATACTGCTTGACAGATGATAATAGATGCGGTATTAACCGATAACTGCTACTCGCTGGCAACACAGCATCTTTGTGACACTATTGAAGTCGGTCATGCGGGTTTTTAGTTCTAAAATTGTCATGTAATGTTCGGGTACGTTTTGAAAGTATGGTGAAAATATCGAGTTTTAACTATTTTTGTTTTTCAAAAAATGCTTCTTTCGCAAATTTTCTTCTTTAAAAGTACATAATAGACCATCCCCTTCAACAGACAGAGCATTCCGATAGGAAAATACGCCTCGGTATTTCAGTCAGAGGTGTACGCCACATCCTGCTTTGTGCAAGGATAAATAATGAGCCATCCTACAGAAACAAGAGGATCGCAATCCTTACAGACAGTCAGGCTACACTTAGGGCACGAGAAGGACCCAAAGTTACGTCTGCTCTAGTCTAGGAATGTCTACAAGAACTGGGAAGGCTGGCAGAACACAACAAAGTAACTTGAGTGGGTGCCAGGACACTCAGGTATAAGAGGCAATGCACTGCTCTCCTTGAGTAGGAATCAGCTCCGAATAACGACGGGTCTCCTCACACATTGTGGCCTGAAGGAACACCTGAATAAGATGGGACTCTACAATGGAGATCTCAACTGCAGACTGTGTGGAAGAGGTACTGAGTCAGCCCTACATGTGCTCTGTAAGTGCGAAGCGCTAGATCACAAGAGGCAACAGCTCTTTGGGAAGACCAAGCTAGAACCAATGGTGTACAGCTCAGCACCAGGACCAGTAGGAAAACTGCATAAACTTATGCAGGGATCTAGATTGCTGGAGTGGATACTGTAAATGAGAGGAGCGATTATACAATAGGCCTTAAGGCTTAAGTATTGACGGCTCCTGGAAAAAAATCGCCTTCAATTCCAATATAAAATTTTTCCAAATTACTTGGGGCGTTGTTGCGTTAATTCCTATTTGAGTTCATAGTACAAACTAATCGATCCCATTTTTGCGGTTTAGGTACAAACAAGCTGTTCGTCGTGGATGGATCAGTGTTACCAACTTTGCCTAGCGCTAATCCGTACGCGAGTATTATGATGTTAGCAGAGATGGCTAGTGACGTCATCAAGGCCAAAGATGCATTTGGTCGTGCCAGGTGTGATATTATGGAAGTTTTTATCACGAAAACCTTTTGTTAAAACGATCCTTTGGATCTTATGTGGTTTATATTGATTTTTATAAAACCTTCATTTAGATACATTGTGCTGTAGGAAAACGTGTATGAAATGAGCTTCTACCATTTATTTTAATACGTATTTATATAGAATGTTTTAAGACTAGACTCAGCGAGCAGTTTTTTATCTAAAGATACCCGAGTATGGAACACTTGTTAGTCTCGATACTGACTTCAAAATTGTTGAACGATATGTTGACCTACTTATTAAGTTATTTGAAATTATTGTAATGTAATATATCTACATTATTTATATTGCAGCATCTCCTGTCTTTTGAAAATCTGATTTTTGAGACTATTTTGTGTCAATAATTATTGATACATACATCAAGACCAGGCACGTATTTAGGGGGGTGGTCCAGGGGGTCCTGACCCCCCCCCCCCGAGACGTTATAAAATGGAATCCCCCCCGCAAATTTAAGGATTTAAGGTGGCAACTCTAATCTGGACCCCCCCGAAAGGTCAACCAAGTGACACCCATAATCTGGACCCCCCCCAAAACCAAATCCTGGATACGTGCCTGATCAAGGCGTTTTAGCTAGCGTATAATGAAAACCGAACTGACTATATAGCAGCTAAATACACTGGCCATTGCCATGACAAGTTATCCGGTTATACAGGGTGTTTCCTAAGTTGAGACTTTTCTTCAAGATACTGACCGAAAATGAAATCCTCAATTCTAATTCTGTCCATGTGCGATTAGATAAAAACAGACACAAAAAACGTAGGTGGTTATGAGCATACGTAGCAGTGAGGTTGCTCGAGTTGTTTGTGCTACATCAAACTTTAAAAACAGCAAAAATAGTGCAACCGTTATAACCAAAATGAACTGGTGGACATGGTGTACGGCGAATGTGGTGAAAATGCCTCTCAGACTTCGTGAGAGCTGATCTTTTTCTGATACTTGCAAAAACACCGCTAAAAAATATCAATTTATTTCATCCAATACATATTGTTGACTTATATAAACAAATTATATTTACAAGAATCACACTGATTAGTTTTGTACCTGGGAAACCAAGGGTAATTTTTTAAATAATTATTTCAACAGAATCTGAGCTCCAGCGCAAAATTACGCTATTTTGGAGGTCAGCCACAGACAGCATAACATTTTTGTGATCGTGCGCTTCAAATGCGCAATCCAACATGCCATTTTACTTTAAAATGAAACCTATATATGGTTCATTTGGGATGACGATGTTTTAAAGATTATAACTATTTTGAGATACACCTTTTTTTGCCGTACAATTTTAAAACTTCACTTCTACAGAGCAATATTGAAAATATATGTATCGGATTACATACTGTAGCAGAAATTTCCTAAAATCGGTCGATGCCTAATTTGGTATAAGGGAGTTTTTTGAGTTACTAGTCACAAATCTGCGCTCTAACTCACGCTAGCTGGGGGAACTCTAATATTCTATGTATCTTCCTAATGGAGGTGTTCCTCTTTCCATCACCTGGTGAGGCGCTCAATGTGAAGTACCAGCAAATCAACCCTTACCCGTTTTACATCAACAATAAATCCATGGTTTTAATTCGTGGATTCAGTTCGTGATCAAGATTGACAAGTGTAAAACAGGAATTTGACGTCAAATAAGTCAATGGATTTCTTCTCGATTTCTTCACTGATTTAGAACCTGTTCTAATCTATGGTCAAGTTTGACGTAAAATTCGGTAGTGCCAACCTTAAAAATCTTATGATGCATGTCATGCATGTTGCATACCCGTCTCTGTACAGGGTGAGTCAAGCTCAACGCCTCGGACTATTGTGACCAAACGATACTACTTTTCGAAAAACCGACTTTGCGAGTGGATGTAGATCGAGTCGGACTACATTTTAAAAATAATGACTTTTATACAGGGTGTCTAATAAAAGCGTGACATATCAAAGTTATGTTTTTTTAAATGGAATACCCTGTATATTATTGCATATTTAAATTCCCGGGTGCATTTTAGTGTGACTTTATGTATCACACATGGGACTTTAAGCGAACCGTTTAGGTGTAAATCACAATTTTGGGTATAGGTAGATGTCAGAAAAAAATTGGATATCGCAGCTATTATAAATCTTAGAGGGCTGTGACTTTGCCGTGTTACTAAGCATGAAATGTGTCAGCTTACGTTAGACGGTGGAGTTCGAATTACATTTGTACTTAGAGAAATCGCTAGATCAATTAAGGGAACTTCAATCAAAGGTAACTTGATTTTTTCAAACAGGAATGCATAATTTTTTTAAACGATCAAATGAGCAACTTGATAAGCTTTCCAGGTTGTGAATATCAATCTATGGTAGTTTTTATTAAATTTCAAGATTTCAATCAAATCAGCGTCTTTCAATTTCCCTACCTATAAACAAACTAGCAGGCCATGAAATATAAATAAAATCGAATTCAGATGGAAGAAAACAACTAACTTAACAAAAATATCCAGCAGAACTAGAGTAAAAGAACAAGATTATAAAAATTACCTACAACAAATCAACTCTAACCAGAAACAACGGCGGTAACATGTCTAAGGTTAAAGAGAAGCTGGAGTACGACAGAAATTGATAATTTTTACAGCCTACTAGCGACTGCAATGTACTAGAGATTAAAAATTTCTAAACACTTTGAAATGAAAGCAAAACTTTCAGCGATTGTTGCCGTCAGTCTAATATCTTCAGAACGCAATTTCACATTTAATGGTATAAAACAGTAGTCATTTCCGTCAAAGTCAAAAGTAATGATACCTCTCACTGTCGTCCTTTAAATTTTTCAGTATCTATTAGCAAGATCGCAAAAAAAAGGAATACTGACAAATCATATTTTAATTTTCTGCCAGGTAAATTATGTTTAATAATTTGAGCAGATTTTTAATTTATTCTTCATTTTCGGCAATCTTGCTTATGAGTATTGAAAAATTTGCAGAACTGCAGACAGAGATATCGGTTCCTTTTTTTTTAAATCATGAAACGTGAAATTTTATTCTGAAGCTATTAAACTGCCAGCAACATTACGTGGTAGATTTCCTTTCATTTCAAAATTCATAATGGTTTTGTGACTTGTCAATCTTTAGAATATTGTAGTAGCCGGTATGATGTGAAAAATACCCATTTCTGTCGTACTCCAGCTGCTTTTTGACCTTAGATGTGTTATGTATTCTATTTCTGGTTTGAATTGATTTGTTCTTAGTCATTTTTATAACTTTGTCCCTTTTCTCTAATTCGTCCGTAACTATCTGCTAAGTTAGTTGTTTTGTTCCATCTGAACAGTTTTTTGTTTATATTTCATGACCTGCTAAGTTGCTTATAGGTAGGAAAATTGAAAAACACCGGTTTTACTGAAAATTTGAAATTAAATCAAAACTACCAGAGATTGATATTTACAATGGCATATCATTAGAAAGCTTATCAAATTGCAAATTTGATCGTATAAAAAAAATTATGCATTCCCATTTGAAAAAATCAAGTTACCTTTGATTGAAGTTTCCTTAATTGATCTGCCGATTTCTCCAAGTACGAATGTAATTTAAACTCGTCCGTCTAACGTAAGCTGACACATTTCATGCTTAGTAACACGGCAAAGTCACAGCCCTCTAAGATTTATAATAGCTGCGATATTCTTTTTTTTTCTGACATCTACCTATACCCAAAATTGTGATTTGTACCTAAACGGTTCGCTTAAAGTTCCATGTGTGATACATAAAGTCACACTAAAATGTACCCGGGAATCTAAATATGCAATAATATACAGGGTATTCCGTTTAAAAAAACATAACTTTGATATGTCACGCTTTTATTAGACACCCTGTATAAAAGTCATTATTTTTAAAATGTAGTCCAACTCGACCTACATACACTCGCGAAGTCGATTTTTCGAAAAGTAGTATCGTTTGGTCACAAGAGTCCGAGGCGTTGAGCTTGACTCACCCTGTATATTATTAAACGTTTTTTAAGTAAAAATTCGCAATCGAATTAAGTTTTATTGTCAAAGGCTATAAAAAAATGCGAATTAAATAATCTGGCAAAAACTGCTGCGAAATCATATGACAACAGTGTCGGCAGCACTGCATGCTGTCACAAAATCCATGGTTTTATTCACAGATGTAAAACATAATCAGTTTGACCTTGAAAACGACCATGGATTGATCAATGAATAAATTCGCGGAGAAAATGTCGATGTAAAACAGGTATAAAAATTGTGATAGATTTGGAAACACAACAAGTCACTGTTCGCGGTGCCATTTGGAAGTGTGATGAGTAATTCATCAGCTGGAAAACATTACCGACAATTATTTCAGAAATTACCTACAGTTACCCATATACAATTACAACTCTGATATTTTTAAATCTTTTAAACGATCGGTTAAGTTACGTTAAAGTATGTGTTATGAACTCTAAATCGATAAACGCATGTAAACTCTGTTTTACCGTAATTGTCCATTACATTCAATTCGACATATTCAAACTGCTCTACTTTACATAGACCACCACTGCACTTTGGTAATGGAAATGTTTGAGACGCTCTTCCAGTTATATTGTAAGTGAACTGCCCCAAGAGGGTCCCAGGCTCGTCTTCGGGATGCTTAAGGCCCTAGAACAATTTTCAGTATATACAGGGTGAGTTTTTAGTACCGGCTCGGTCGATAACTCCACTACTGTAGAAGATAGCAAAAAAAGTTGTATATAAAAGTTGTAGCCACGGATATGCTCGTTGCTCAGAAAATATTTAGATTTATACAGGGTGATCCATAACTACGTGGTGATGCAAACATACATTTTTTTAAATGCGACACCCTATATATTATTCCATATTCAAATTTTACTAATAAATTCTAATAAATTCCGTTCTTCCAATATAGGGTTTTGTTACATTATACAGGGTATTTCAAAAGTTATGTCCATTTTTATATCCAAATCACGGTCAAATGAACGTACTGTATATCAAAAAGTAATGAATCAAAAATTATTTTTTTTATACATAAAAAGATTAAAAATATCCTCTAGTTTTAAAATCGGCTATAAAAAAAGCCCATGGCGTATATTTGTATACAGGGTGATGTAGCTTTTAATATGCTTTTTATCCTTGTATAGCACTTGTTGTACCTACGTCCATCAGTTTCCGAGATATTTCGATTTTTCTGTAAATTTAAAATATAGCTACTATTTGTGTACTGACATTTATTTATTTTGAGATAGTACTATCGAGTTTGTTTTTTATTTATCGAACAACTAAATTATAAGGTCATGATAGTATTTGATGAAGTCAAAACCCTGAATCATCGAGATAATAAAGTCAAGTATGCTGAGGAAACAATTTTGTAGGCATGATGCATAATTATCAAGCAGATTTATCAGGTAGGCTTTGAAAAATTGACAGTTTTCATAAGCAGCTCAATAATTCCGTACTGTGTGAAAAACCAGCTTTTAAAATTAATTTTTCCATTGAGTGTATTTAGGAGAATTTTTGAGAAATTGTCTACTTGCCTCTAGAATATATCAACTATGAACAGCAATATCCAGAACGGAGGCACTCTAAAACTAATGCGTTTGGGAGACTGAAGAATCGTTTTATTTGGACCGTGTCGTTCAATATTTCATAGCCTACCTGATAGATCTGCTTGATAATTATGCATGACCTCTATAAAACTGTTTCCTCAGCACACTTGACCTATATTCTCTCGTTAAATCAGTGTTTTGACTTGATCAGGTACTATTATTGCCTTATATTTTAGTTGTTTGTTAAGCAGAAATAAAATTTGATAGTATTTTCTCAAAATAAATAAATTTCAGTAAACAGAAGGTATATTTTAAATTTGTAGAAAAATCGAAATATCTCAGAAACTAATGAATGCAGACATAATAAGTGCTATACAAAGATGATAGAGCATATTAAAGGCAATTCTTTGGCATAATAAAATATTGGGGTTACATTTAAAAAAAAAGAGAAAATCTAGATTTTGCATTCTACATCACCCTGTATACGAATATGCGTCACGGGCTTTTTTTATGGCCGATTTTAAAACTAGAGGATATATTTAATCTTCTCATGTAAAAAAAATAATTTTTGATTCATTACTTTTTGATATACAGTACGTTCATTTAACCGCGATTTGGATATAAAAATGGTCATAACTTTTGAAATACCCTGTATAATGTAACAATACCCTATATTGGAAGAACGGAAATGATCATTAGAATTTGAATATGGAATAATATATAGGGTGTCTCATTTAAAAAAATGCACGTTTGCATCACCACGTAGTTATGGATCACCCTGTATAAGTCTAAATATTGTATAAGCAAGGAGCATATCCGTGGCTACAACTTTTATATACAACTTTTTTTGCTATCTTCTACAATAGTGGAGTTATCGACCGAGCCGGTACTAAAAACTCACCCTGTATGTTACGATTAAAGTGTCTACTAGGATAGTTTTTAAACTATCTGGATAGTGTCTAAACTGTCCAAATACCCGGTTAATTTAGTGTAAAGTTACCTTTCAATTAAAATAGTATGAAATTTTGGTTAGCTTGTATACTATCCAGCGAGTTTGTAAATTAGCCAAGAATTGCCATTAAAGTACAAACCACAAAAGAATTACACAAATTCGCCGGGTTTTTGGCTACTTTACAAACTGTCTGTAGTATTTGGATAAAGTGTGAACTGTATATTTCTAGTAATGTATAACTTCCAACTTCTTGGTGAACCCTATTTTTAGCTAGAAATATTTAAATTAAATTAAACCAAAGGAAATAACTTAGTTTGCATGCTAACCAATGAGTTAGTTATTACGTATTACTAGGAATATTTAGTTCACACTTTATCCAAACACTGTGGTTAGTCTGTTCTCTAGCCAAAACCCCAGGTTAATTTGTGGAATCCTTTTGTGGTTTGCATTTTGGCTACAATTCGTGGCTAGTTGACAAACTATCTGGATATAATACAAATTAGCCAAAATTTATTGATATTTTAATTGAAAGATAACTTTCCACTAAAATAACCAGGAGTTTGGGTAGTTTGTATACTGTCCAGCTAGTTTATAAAGTCGCCATGTAAGCACTCGTACCGTAACATATATAAAAAGGTGGATGTACATTGTATAACATACCACAAAAAAAAATTTCAATAAAATAGGTACTGTAAAAGAAACAACATATTTAGCGGCTCAAACCAGCGCAAAGCCGTGTTTTCAAAAAGGGTTCTAGAAAAGTATCTGGCTTTAGTATTATGTTAGATTTGACCACTAAAACCTCATTCTTCAGGTACTTTCTTCAAATGGGTGGGCTTGGGGGGGCTTAGCCCTCCCAAAAATCCAAAAATTATTCATCCTGTTAAGTTTATTGTATGTAGACCTGAGACTTGAGCCCCCTCAGATCCAGGGACTTAAGCCCCCCCTCCTCAGATTCAGGGCCGGTTTCTCAATTTCCAGTTAAAGGTGTCAGATAGGTATCTGCCAGTTGGCGTTTCTATGGATACAACTGTCAGATAAGATTTACCTGAATTCGTAAGTTTAACCTTCAATTGTTTAAACAATTTATCTGACAGATAACCGGTAACTTCCAGATAAATATTTGACTGGACATTGAGAAACTGGCCCTTAGGGACTTAATTATGCCTATGCTATGCTCCTCCCTGACTGCCTGTCTCAAACGCTCTTTGATGGTACTTTTCCCCAACAAATTTGCAAACCTCAGCTCGCATGCAGTATACAGGGTAGGAGTAGGTATATTATATAGGGGTTCTTGAAAGATAAGTATCAGCATTGTGTGAAAACTTCGTACATTTAGGCCCGATTTTATCAACATGCATATTTTAACAAAAGCTTTGATAAAGCTTTTTTATTGGGTGCTGTGTAGCAAAAGCTTTCTATTGGGTATTGAGGGCTATGTTAATAAGTATCATCCAATAGTATTTTATCAATATTGGAAACAAAACGTCAAACGTGGATGACACTTCTGTTAAAAATATTTTAGAAATTCATGAATCAAAATCATAACAAAGGGATTGATTGGCAAATGAATGCCAGATTTTTCATGTAGAAATATTCACAGAGGATGTAAAGGTGCAGCGTACATACTGTATGAGTTATACGACAGGTTCCTTGTTGACAAAGAATAAGGTTATACGCCAGCGCGCGAGCTTTGCCGTTCAGGATAGACAACCAATAATGCACTGCAACAAATGTTATTTTTATTCCTTTTTAATAGAATACTAAGGTATATTGCATGGATTTATAATTATTAACGATAGTAAATTATTGGAGGGCTGCTCTATACCTCCGTCAATCCACCAATCCATGTTTCACATGTTTATTAAACATGGAAAAATGATGCTCTCTATTTCCGTCAATCGACCTATGGCGCACTGAGGATCGCTAATAAGCGTGAAACAGCTGTCTGCGCACTGGTGGAATGAGGGAGGTATAGAGCAGCCCTCGTATATCGGCTTTCATACGCAGCGGCGTATAGAACCCGCGCTCTCTAGTGGCCAAGCGGACGCACCTTGGCGTCCCACCAAGAAGTCTACTGCTGTTAAGCAGAGATTTCCTTGGTTTGCCGTTACCTTCGGGTACTAGATGGCGCACCGGCACAATTCTTTCTGTCTGCTCGCAGTAAATTATTGTTTTATCCAAATAATGCAGTAATTTGAATTTCTTTCATCATTTTCCTCTGATACACCATGATCAAATGTACTGCTTTTGTGGAATCTTATTGGTTCAGATTAGCAATTGCTAAACTCGTTGTTAAACAAGAAAATGCAATTTTTCACCCGTTTAGGATCGAAAATCAGACTGGAATTGATACTAGATGGTTCACTATGGTCGATTGTATATTATAATGCATGTCATTTTTGACCTTCTTGAGGTAAACTTGAAGAGAAATCAATAATTTTCAGAGTACTTTGACAGACGCATGTTCCTGAATGGGCTGCTCTGATTGGTCAAAGCCTTTGTTAAAATACGCATGTTGATGAAATCGGGCCTAAATCTGGTCTGTTGTATACTTTTTTCCCTTTTATGAATCTTGTTCTTGTAACTAAACAAGACGCCGCGATGGCATACGATTGGTGGCGATGTCTTGTTAATAATAATTGCAAATTCAAATGGTTGATCTGTTTGGGACAAACTTCATTGGCCTGACGCTTCTTGTTTTGTATATGCTGACATGCATGATAAGTGGTACGATGTATATGACAAACGACTGGAGTGAAATAAGTGAAATTTTTTAGATACTAAACCTACCACCCAGTTCTACTTTTTTACTTACATAAACAGCAAACACCCTGGGGGCACTAGACTGATCAGGTGCCAGCTTATTATGATCAAGTGTCACAGAGGAAATCCTTATTTTTCTCCCCAGTTTAATTCTGATCCTACCCGAGCTGCCGTGGAATGCGAAACAGTTGCCAGGGACGTTATCAACCTGTATCAAAGCCTCTGGATTGGACATCACATCAACGGTAACCAGTCTGAAAAAACTTATTGTCTTGTTGGCTGGATACGGATAGGTTTCAGGTGTAGATATCACAGAGCCACAAGCATATTCAGCAGCATAGTCTAAAAGGAAACAAATATGCAATAAAAAAAATACACAATACTTCCGCCACATATAATCTGGGAAGAAAAATTCTACAGTTTTGTTTTTGCAAAAGTTCTTTAAAGTATAAAATATCACCTGGTTTTTTTTAAGGGAATGGGAATTCCTTTACGAGTACAAAAAAATTATTCTCTCATTGCCAAAAAAGTGGAAAACCCCCGAAACGTCTGAAATGCACAAAACAAGAGATTTCTGAAAATACTGGTTTATTGTTGATTACTCTGACACCATTGCACAGATTTTTAAAAATTCAGCAGAATTACCTACTATGACCACAGACAACACATATCTCATCCCAAATTTCTTCAAAATCCATGTTACTGAAATTACGCTGCTAGGAAATTGGCAACAGATAAATGGCAGATTTCCATGATATAAAACCTTTAAAAAAACAGCATTACTCCCGTCACAGTGCGTTAAGCAACAATCCTGGTTGCAATGCTTGCTTTTTGAGCATGAATAGGTAAATACATTTTTTATAATAGGTCATACTCAGAGCACATGCTGTGATTCTGCTCTATAAAAAATGTCTACTACAAACCTACCTAGCAGAAGGTACCACTATTATTTTAATTTGTGTATGGATTTATACAGTAATTTAAAATGTTAAAAGAATTAATTCCTCTGTGAAGTTCAATACCAGTGATCTGATGTAACTGATAACTTCACTAGCCAGGATCTCAATATCTCCAATTTAGATGTGCATTTGGTGATGCTGGAGAATCTCAAATTAAGTAAACATATATCCCCACAGAGTGACATAGTACCCTACACAAAAACCAGGCTGTCTGCATCCACTTCTTATATTGACAAACTGATAACATTAGCTGTTACATGAAAACCTATATTTAACTTTGTGAGTTACCATAAAGTCCAATTTTATCTGCATCATAATTATCAATAGCTTTTGTTACCACATCTTCAATCATAGTTTCCTGTTGCAAAAATATTTTGGTGAAGAGTTCATCTAAGTGCATCCTAAAAAAACAAGATAATATTAAATGATAATGGTATAATCGGATCCTGTGAGAGCATGAATATGGTAGCTGGGTTGCTAAGGCCAAGCCCAGAAAAACTTGTTGCTTATTTTAAAAATTATATATAGATGATCATCAGTAGTTATTGGTTTTGAAATAAAACCTCATGGTGGATGCCTACTTTCATTTGCAGAAAAAATGAATATAGTTACCTCCACATATCTGTCTTAGCCAAGCTATCCTTTATGGCTTGAAGTTCTTCTAAAAGTAGTTCAAGTCGACTGGGATCTAGAATAGGGGTTGTATTGGTCTCCTGAAATAGATCTCTATGCTCTTCCAAATCTATAAGAGATACCACAGCTAACATTAAATGAAGGTGGTTGTGGTTATACATGTATAAAGATTATGTAAGCAGTCATGGAACATTTTATTTGAACTGGAAATCTCTTATAAACTATTCTTTAATATCCAACCCACAAATGTGTAATAAGTGATGATTTGCACTTTTTTTCTTGTTGATACAATTACAATATTTAAGGCTTTGTGGTAGGTAAAACCTTAAGCTCATAACACATAATAATATGATTATTGTGAGGACTTTCCTAGTCAATAGTTAAAGTCACAAATCATAGGGTGTCACAGAGTTTGCTGGACAATTGGAACTATTGGAAGGGCTTTGTATACAAAGATAATAACAGGGAAATAGAAATAAAAGGTTGCCAAATTTAGATCATTATAGTAAGTATAGTAAGAATAATGTACTTACAAAAATATAGAGCCCCACATAATCCAATGGCTAGGACCATGGCCAACAAGTGAGTTAATATCCCTTAAACAAAAATATGTTATTTCACAGTAGTGAAAAGTTATGTAGGCATACAATACTTAGTATTGCATAGGCTTTGTTGTAAATTAAGAATAAAAAAATACTTCTGCTGCAGTCTGATTTATGTTGATTATTTGTACCTATGTATGAATAAATAATAATAGTATTTTAATATTGCAATAATCAAATAATTAGACAATGCAGGCATTACTCCATTATATACTTGGTTACATTAATGTTATACTAATATTATATCAACGTAACCAAGTATATAATGGAGTTGGTCTGCACTTTGTCTAATTATTTGAATTATTGCAATATTAAAATACTACCACCAATCAACATAAATCAGAGTGCAGCAGAAGTATTTTTTTTAACATTGGACATGTTAATAATAATGAAAAATGTGTAGGTGTAGGGAGGCTGTTTGTCAACTTAGCCTCATATTACAATTTTTTTTATTCACTTTAAAAGGACAGTACTTTACTTCTTCTGCACACTGATGTGTAGAGGTAGAGTATAAGCTTTGAATTTTAATAGTAAGTTCCACACAAACATGACAGTTTTAATTCTTTTGTAAACTAAAATTACTTGATCATATTGGAAACAGGTGTGAAATGGGGGCACTTCATTTACATTTTCAGCCCAGATAACTTACTGGTGCAAACAGATTGTTGTTCCCTTTGGCAGGTATGGTATGGATTATAGCCAGGAAAGAAATCCATGGGTTCCACATTCATTGTAAGTATATTCTCAGCTAACTACTTCTTCACTAATAATACTAAGATCTATAAAATAACAGCAACTGGTATCAGATTGATCTGTCAGAATGTCATGTTGATTTTGTGGATAGTGGATGAAAAATTTTGGCTGTAACTTTGACAATTTCAGAGATGCGCCTTTGTTTTTATTGCTTGTAGGTAGGGGTGTTGGAATAAAAATGTCCATTAATATTCGTTAAATAAATCGATGCGTGCAGATCAGCTACATTTGTGGTAGTTTTCTAGGAAATCTAATGATCTATATTTATATTCGCACTCCCACACTGCATATCATTGATATAACTTGAAATTTAAAATTCCACGTGCCCCCGTCATTCGTTAACTGGTGTAGGCAACCAGTTATACAACAAAACTTCTCATTTGCACCTCCTGAACGTTTTTTGATTAAGAAGTCATTAGATTAGGAACGAAATTCAATAGCAGATTCAAATACTGGTCGGAAGAATTCAATGAAAATACGGGATAGTAAATAGTGAAGATAAATAATATAACGCTTACAGAGCTATGTGCCTATCTGGTTGCCTGTAGTTGCACGCTGGCGCTGTCCTTGCTTGTGCAAACGTTTAGAATTCATGAGCGTAGCGAGGATTTCATTCAGGGCGGGAAGTGGGCAGGCAGGAGTATTAATAACATCAAGGCGTAGCGAAAGAGGGGGTTTGGGGGATCTAATATAAGTTAATGTCAGTAATATTTCATATTGAATAGGGCCCAAAGGAGGCGTTATTCTTATTTGAAAGACCTTTTTCTATTTACTGTTCAAAAGGCGAAAAACAGTAATTGTTTACAATAGCAGACATTTTGGAGGCTCTTTTACAAAACCGTTTAAGTAATTCACTTAATGAATTTTACGAGTTCACAACATGTCTGTTAAGACATTGTGACTATGATGATGATTTCTTATTACCTTGGTACTTGTAGCAGTGACATATGCAAATATTACACTGTGATGTAGTGACGTACATATGTAATCATGGGGTTCATAGGTTGAATTATTATTTGTAAAGCATACTAAAATACAAGGAAAGCGACCTTTTAGTTTAGTTCTTTTTTGTTGCACAATCGAAGGCGCTTGATGACTCTGGGCCTCCAAAACTATGGGGCCCCCAAAACCACAAGGCCACCCCGCAGCTGCGGGCCCCTAGTGACGCCACTATTTCCGTTGTAATGCTGCCTATGAAGCTTCGGTGAAATAACACAAAACTATTAGGAAACATTATTTTATTAAAAATCTCACGTATAAAAATTCATGTTGTACAAAATGCTTATATTTAAATATAATTACCCACATAAGTACCTTGCTGAGGATATTTGACATTCCCACTTTGGCTAGTGTAACCCTGACTACCTTGACTCGAAGCTGCATAATTATTACTGTATTGTCTATACTTTTGATCATACTGAGGTTGATTGTAGTTATTATTTTGACTTTGACCATTAAAATTTGTATATGCTTTATTATACTTATAATATGAATTACTGTCATTAGGTTGTAACCACCAAATCAAAAAAATTACACTGCCTGCCACCACCAGTAGAACTAGAGCAGGAAGTAGGAAGCTCCTGAAAAAGCTGTTCCTTCTCAAAATATTTAAAAATGTTGTGAAACCGTCGATGATTTTCAAAACGATAAGAGGACCATAGCCCAAAATGCCTAGACCTCTGAATAACTTCTGTAAATCATTTTGTTGGCCGTTATAATTATAACCGTTGTTACTGTAACTGTAATCCCTGAAGTTAACAAGATCATAAATTCCTCTACCAAAGATACGTTCTACAATCGACGGTACTGCATTCAGAATATGATCGAAAATTTTTACGATTATCGTGGCTATAACATCTGGTTTCGTCTTCGTAACTGGATACAGAATTGACGGTTTAGTGTAATCCTGCATGAAAGTCGAAGGGTTGTATAGTTGCGGAGGTGACATCGGAAACTGGTAAGGTGACGAGTAGTCATTGCTTCTTTGCTGGGAACTACCTCGCAAATGATCTGAAAATTAAAGGAAAGTTTAAGATTTCAATTAAATGACCGCTACAAAAAGTATCACGGATTGGAGTTCTGTCTACCTATATTTAGGCTTGTCTTTAGATTCAATAGCCCAGACAGTCTTAAAAGGATTGTTTGAAATTTGTCTTCAAGTTCATGTGACCGACTAAAAGGCCCGATTTTGTCAACATGCATATTTTACAAAGGCTTTGACAAAGCTTTTCTGTTAGATATTATTTATTTATTATATTATATTATAATTCCTGTACCTCCTTGTTTTCTGTCTATGGTAAGCCTTTCCTTGCACGCTTTCGGATGTGCCATTCGATGCTTTGTCAGTTCCGTTCGTATGAGGATGTTAATGTTTTCAATATCAGTGTCCGACCACTTGACGATACCAAAGGAGTATGTGTGAGGACCGGTATCGCAAATGTGTTAATTGTTTTTGTAAGATTTTTGGAATTCAATTTTGTTTTTAGTAGTATAACGAGGCGGTCTCTAAACTCTTGTGTTAGTTGAGCCTTGACTTCTGAGTGATCGATCTTAATGTTCTGATTGAAGCCCAGGTACTTGTACGTTTCGTCCTTGTCCATGTTAATGTTTCCTGTTCGGAATGGTTCTTCCATTGGCCTTTTTGGATGGAGCACCTTGCATTTGCTCATTCCGAATTCCATCCAGACGTCTGACGTAGAAACTTCTGTTATTCTGAGTAATTCCTTCAGTTGAACTTCAGTGGCTGCATATAGTTTTATATCATCCATGTAGAGAAGATGATTTATTCTGTGTTGATTATCTTTCTGGTGTCTGATGTTGAAACCATATTTGTGTTGTTAAGTGCGTTAGAGAGCGGATTTGAACAAAGACAGAACCACAGTGAATTGAGTGAATCACCTTGGAAGATACCGCGTCTTATGTGTAGCTCCTCCGTTTGGATATGGCCGTCCTGAGTTTTAAGATGTATGTTGGTTCGCCATGTCTCCATGGTTCTTGAAAGGAACTGACGAAGGGCTGGGTTAATTTTGTATATTTGAAGAGTTTTCATTAGCCAGCCATGGGGTACAGAGTCAAAAGCTTTTTTATAATCGATGAAACAGGTATGAAGATTTCTGTGTTCTTTTCTAGCCTGCTCCATTATCACACTATCAATTATAAGTTGCTCTTTGCAACCTTGGCTTTGTTTTCTACATCCTTTTTGCTCTTCAGTCAGGATGTTGTTTTGATTGAGGTGTTGTTCAATCCTTTTGCCTATTGTTGCGGTAATGATCTTGTACAAGGTTGGGAGACAAGTGATCGGGCGGTAATTGGCAGGGTTCTTGGTGTCTGCGTTTTTTGGTTTTATATACGTTATTCCTTGTGTGAGGAATTTGGGCAGCCTATCAGGTTGGAGTATGGCCTTATTGATTTGATCTGTGAGCATTTCATATGTTACACTAAATTGCTTATACCAGCAACTTTGCACGTTGTCTACGCCTGGGCATTTCCAATTATGGGTGTGTTTTATTGTCTCGGCTATTTCCTGTGGTGTAAGGATAACGTTTCCCTGTTCCGGTATGCGTTGATGTTTTTCCTCTTCTTTTCCGATCCATGGAGCGTTTTAATTATGGGTTTTGGGTTCTGACCATAGACTTCCCCAGAACTCGGTTAATTCTTGTCTACTTAGAGGTTCTGTTGCTGTTATTTGCTTATTGGATGTCATCTTTTGGTAAAACTGCTTTTCACTCTTTTGAAAAAGATTGTTAGCATCCTTTCTGTCATTGGATTCATTGTATCTGCGAAGTTTAGCTGCATAAACTGCACGTTTCTGTTTGAGTATGTCGGATATTTCGGGTATTGCTTGTTGTGGTGATTTAGATTTGAGTCTGTTTATTGTTGTCTGTATGCGTTTTGAGAGGTTGTTATTGTTGGTGTATTGCGTGAGGTGTGCGAGATCCTTATTATATATTATATTATTATTTTTTTTATATTACTATTTCTATTATTCTATCATTATTTCTATTGAGCATTGAGGGCTATGTTAATAAGTATAATGATCCAATAGTATTGTATCAATATTGACAACAAAACGTCAAAGTTAGGTGACACTATTGTCAAAAATATTTTTCATGGATCAAAATCATAGCAGGATATCAGAACAAAGCGATTGATTTGCAAGTTAATAGCAGGTTTTTCATGCTTACATTATAATTATTATTGTATAATTACTAATTGCAAACTGCGATAATTTGTGACAGAATCATAAAAGTAGTATCAATCACAGCAACTACCTTATTTAATAATTACAAATCTCACCTCCGTCAGTCAGATGGATTATAGACAAATACATACTTTTATGAAGAATCATTTCATTTACTGGATGCATGTTTGTTATAGACCTTCTTATAGAAATATTCACAGATAATGTAAAGGTGCCGCGTACACATTCTAAGGCATACATAGGAATAAAAATCCCTCTGCTAGTTTCTCCTTTTCTCTCAAAAGTATATCAAGCACCTGATTCACGTTTGACTATACAAGTTATACGACAGGTTTCTTGCACGCTTGGGAAATAGCTTGGCTAACGGATCGTGTGTTTTGCTTTTGAAATGCTATTTTTACCCCTTTTTACTATAAAACAGAGATATATTGCATGTATTTATAATTTTATTATCGATAGTAAATTATTGTTTTATCCAAATAATGTAGTAATTTGAATTTCTTGTCATCCTTATCATTTGATAGACGAAAAAACCAGTGATCAAATGTTCCGCTTCTGTGAAATCGCATTGGTTGGGGTTAACAATTGCTAAAGTCTTTGTTAAACAAGAAAATGCAATTTTCCATCCATTTAGGATGGAAAATCAGACTGGAAAAGATACTAGATGGTTCATAATGACCGATTGTACATAAAGCATTTCATTTGTGACCTTTTTGGTTTAGATGTTAGATGATGCAAAATTTTTGACGATTCATTGATCTTTAAATGTCCTATGTGAAATATTCTACTCTTGGACGAACATATGATAGATAAGATTGAGGATATGATTGTACTACATTGTATTTGATGAATACTATCCAAAATTACATAAAATCACTTTGTTAATGCAAATCTTCAATATAGTTACAAGATACATATTCTAAATGAAACAGTATCATTTAACAACCATTTCATAGTCATCAATCCTTCATCAGTTGCCCGTCCAAGTCTCACCTAACTGTGCTTTGAAGTCTTCCGTCCTCCTCTGCCCATAGTTATATGATGGACTTCTGGCACCGTCTTCAAAAATGTACTTCTTCAATGAATTGGTCAGCTCGTCGTATAGTCGACTTTCAGGGTAACCCGAAGGACCTACAGCCCTTCTGGTGCGCTTCTTTACGTAGCCAGGAGGTGGAGGATTAGGAGGCGGCTTGGTAAAACTTGGTTGCTGAGGAAGTTGAGGGACGTTCGGATCCACGGCGCCGGCGGGGGGATTTGCGTTGTAGGACGGTTCTAGTTCAGGGTTTCCTCCGTTCAAACCGCTCTCATTATCTGAAATCAATAATACCTGTCAGTTGGCGCTATCACAACAGCATAGTAAACAACCAGCACAATATCTCTGAGGATTTCCTATATAAAAATAATGGTTCCCCCAAAATTTGACCTTGGGATGATTTATGGATGATTTTACGGCTGTGAAGTTTGGGTAGAGATGCGAAAACGAAAATATCGATACCGGTACCAACTCGATATTTTTTAGCCAGATAGGCGTGTTTGGTTCGTACAGAGAATTTTGTGCAATTGATTACACCCCTCAATAATTATATAATTATTTTCGATACCGATACCCCGACAAAAGTATCGATATCAGCTTGGAACGGCTCAAAAAGTATCTAAGCTAAAAATACTCGATATTAGTGTAGAAGTAGTAAGTACAAGTATCGAAGTATCGTTAGCATCCCTACAAAAAAATTATCCAAAAGTGGGGACGCGCGTGTCATTGCCGCCAACCTGACTTATTGTGCTAGTTGTTTACTATGCTGTGCTATCACTTTAAATTACCAAACGAGTAGATACCGTTTTTGCACCAAAATTGTTGGGTAGCTAAGATATACATATTGTCACGACGGCCTCTTTTTCTTCACCCAGGGAATCAAACTCGACGTAACTTTCACCGTTTTACTTCACAACTCGATACAATATCTCTTAACCTTATCGCGTTTGGAATAACCAATTTGTATTTTTTTTAGGTATTACTACTTTATTTTGTATTAGGGTAATCTTATTTTGAAATAAAGCTTCTTCTTCTTCTTCTTCTTGTTTATACATACCTGTTTGCGGATATAGTCTTGGCGCTTCTCCGCCGTTTGTAGCGCTGCCTTCCTGAGTAACGCCACTGTTTTGAGGAGGTACGTTGTAACTTGATCCAGGAAAAAGCTGTAGACCGCCTGGACCTGATTGCTGTTCCTTCTCTGGTAGTCCAAAGCTGCTCTGAGGCCTATACGGTGACTGAGGAGGCTCACCTCCAAAATTAGGTGTAGATGGAAGCTCAAAATTTTGCTGAGGCCTGTGAATGGGTGCAAGAGGGTCTATTCCGTAACTGGGGACTGAAGGAGGCCTGTAAATGGATTGAGGAGCACTAGGCGGGGGTCTGTAAAGTCCTTGGGATGAGTCTTCTTCGAAAAGTTTATAGTAAGGTGGCAAGTCTCCTCCAAAGTTCACTGGAGGCCTGTAAAGGGCCTGCGGAGGTTCGAAGTCTTGGTATGGAATGTAGCTTGGAGCACGAACGGGCGCAAAGTCACTCCATGTAGGTTGGCTGTACTCGTAAGGTTGATTGAAAGGTGGTCTAGGATATTGTGGTGGAGATGTGTAGAAAAGTGGGCGGTAGCTTTGGTATCTGTTATGGGAGGAATGCGCTGGGCCATATGCGGGACCTGAAATAGTACAAATTTTATAGCACAGTTATGATTTTGACGCAGGAGATGATTATGTTATTCAACAAAGACGATCAGACTTTCAACCAGCTTTTAATATGTGGTCCAAAGAGTGTGCAACAAATGGGATTTTTTTTTATTAGCTGCATAATCAAAAATCCAATATTGCCAAAAGTTGGTGCATGTCCGATAACTAATTTAGGTGCACTTAGAATGGTTCCAAGTTCATCATTATACGGGGTGAATCAAAAAATATAAAAATTGTACAAGAGTAAAGTACCCTTATTATCAAAAATTCAGCAAAATGTTATTAACAAAAGTTGTTTAGAATTAAGAGCTATGCCTAAATACCAAAACTTGGCCTCCTCTGAGAAAAACATTTTTTTTTGAAAAAAGTGCAATAACCGAGGCAATAACTCTCCCAAATTTTTTTTTTTTAGTAAAACTGTTTGATACACTAATTGAAATTGAATTAATTTTGTATAACTTTATTTAAATTCAAGCATTTAAGTGAAATTTACCTGAGGTTAAAATTTTTTTGGGAATCACAAGCTAAATGTTTGTTGCAAGGATATTAGATATGGCTTTATAATTTTGGAAAAAATCTTTTTACTAAGGCAAGAGGTTGCTTATAATTACATGCATATCAGAATAACTCTCAATAAATTATAAAGCCATATTTAATATCCTTGCAACAAACATTTAGCTTGCGATTCCCAAAAAAATTTTAACCTCAGGTAAATTTCACAAAAATGCTTGAATTTAAATAAAGTTATACAAAATTAATTCAATTTCAATTAGTGTATCAAACAGTTTTACTAAAAAAAAAAAATTTTTGGGAGTTATTGCACTTTTTTCAAAAAATTTTTTTTCTCAGAGGAGGCCAAGTTTTGGTATTTAGGCATAACTCTTAATTCTAAACAACTTTTGTTAATAACATTTTGCTGAATTTTTGATAATAAGGGTACTTTACTCTTGTACAATTTTTATATTTTTAGATTCACCCCGTATACTGATGAACTTGGAACCATTCTAAGTGCACCTAAATTAGTTATCGGACATGCACCAACTTTTGGTAATATTGGATTTTTGATTGTGCAGCTAATAAAAAAAAATCCCATTTGTTGCACACTCTTTGGACCACACTGTACATATACATAAACATAAAACCTCAGACGAAGAATGCGAACTAATGAAAGCGTGCCATATCAAAGTTATGTTTTTTTAAATGGAATGCCCTGTATATTATTGCATGTTCAAATTCAAAGGTCAATTCTAGTGTGCTTTTACGCATCACATATAGGACCTAAAGCGAACCTTTTAGGTGAAAAACACCAATTTTGATATAAGTTGATATTGCAAAAAAAGAATATCGCAGTGATTATAAAACTTAGAGGGTTGAGACTTTGATATATGACTAAGCATAAAATCCATCAGCTTAAGTTAGATGAACAAATTTGAATTGTTTTTGTACTTGGAGAAATCAGATTGATTATTAAGGAAACTTTAGAGATAACTTCATTTTTGCCTAATCTTTTGTACGATCAAATGTAAAATTTGATTGCCATTGTAATGATATAAGGTTGCGAGTATGAATCTCTGGTAGTTTTGATTCAATTTCAAATTTACATCCACAAATTTTCCTACCAATAAGCAGTCCAGCAGGCAATGAAGAAAACAGCAACTTAGTAGAAAGATAGGGACGAACTAGAGTAAAGGGACAAAATTATGAAAATTACTTACAACGAATCAACTCTAACCAGAAACAACAGCGGTAACATATCACATACATCTTCTGTGACATCTCAAAATTCAATATTTGCGAGTATTCTTTCTGTAATGACTTGATCCTAACCTGGTCATGTACTCGAAATTCATTGTACATTGTAATCAAAATTCGAAAATTATACACTTTTTTAATTATCTTGTTAAGTCAGTAACAATGATGTTAATGTGATCTGTTTATAAAACTTCGCTCTATTTATAATATACAATTTTCTAAATTCTTACTTCTCTGAATACTTCAGATCCATAAAGTTAAGGAGGAAAATATATAAAATAAAAAATACTGAACCTCCAGTACTCAATCCTCCATAACCAACTTCTGGAGTGTACAGATTGCCGACCGGTCTATGGGGGCCCATATTTGGTCCAATGGGGTTCTTTGGCCTACCCCTGGATTGGAGTAGTTTCAAAAGCTCCTGATACCTATCAGCTGGTATAGGGCCTGGAGTATTCTGTAAAGCTTTTATAGGACTAGGACTATTTTCTTTGCTCAATCTATCTAACAGATCTTTCAACTGACTGTCGCCAGTCATGCTGTTATCAGTGAGAGTGATCTCTTCTTTAGGCCTGAGAGATTCTATGGCGTTTTGTAGTCTTTTGAGCTCACTATCAGTGTCATCTATTCTACCTGAAAAAGGTTATTAAGCTGAAAAGGTTTACGGTCTTTTTTGCATTTCAGTGAGTTAAATTTACACAAGGGTTTAAAAAAATATAGTTTAAATAGCAGCGCGAATTCGAATTAGAAAAACTTGGGCAAAACAAAATTGAGCACGAAAAGGCTTCCTAAGGGTGACTAAACGGCACCGGGACGCTCAAGCATCTCCAAAAAGTGCCAAAGCTGGAACGATAAAATCCAATACCTAGGGGTTTTTGAACATGCAGAATTCAGAAATTCTAACAGCATTGTTGCCAGATTTACCACTTTTACGGTACTGTAATGGAATGCCCTATTCATGTTTCTGTTGCAATGAATTGCGCATGTTGAATATAGTAAGGTCTCATAATTTCAAAATTTTGTTTCTGTTAACTACTGAGATACCTAGGCAACACCGCTTTTTCAGTTGAAGGTACCGGAACACTTGAATATCTCCAAAACTGCCACAGCTGAAACGATAAAATCCCATACCTATGCAGAACTAAAAAACGCTAACAGCGATGTTGTAAAATTTACCACTTTAAAGTTTCTTGTCATAATTGACAATAAGAACGATAGGAAAGAAAAGTTAAATAAAACAACAACGGCTTGAGATATCAAATTGGTTTTGGCTTTATTTTGAAGCTACATCCATGACATTATATATGGAACAGAACATCATTCAAATGTCCGCCTCGGGCTCGCTGGAAGTGCTTCAAGCAGTCGGTCCCATTTCGGATGACATTTTCCAGCATTTGCGGCGTTATGGCTTTAATGGCTACTCGAATATTGTTTTCGAGGGCATCCAAAGTGGCTGGTTTATTGCAGTAGACCAATGATTTGACGAACCCCCAAAGAAAATAATGGTCAAATAGGTGTCAAATCACACGATCGTGGTGGCCAATCAATGAACGCTCGTCTGGTGATGATCCAGTCACCAAACCTCTGTCGAACAACTTCGAGCATGGCGCCGCTTGTGTGGCTCGTGGCTCCATCCTGTTGGAACCAAATGTCGGTAATATCGATGTTGTCGAGCTCTGGCTACAGAAATTCTTCCAACATTGCTCGGAATGCGTGGCCCATTGATTGTAACGGTGTCTCCTTCCTCATTTCAAAGAAATAAGGACCGATGATGCCGCCATGCCACAATCCGCACCACGCATTTAATTTTTTCGGGTACTGGACCACTTCTTCGGTCATTTGTGGATTGTTCACAGCCCAGTAACGACAATTCTGCTTGTTGACACAGCCACTGAGGTAAAAATTGGCTTAGTCTGAGAAGACGATTTTTTGGCCAAAATGAGGATCTTCGTCCAAGATTTGTAGCGCCCAATTTGCGAACTCACGGCGACGGCCTATGGTCATCCGGCTTGAATTGTTGCGTCAGCAGGATCTTATACGGGTGCAGGCCCAAATCCAAACGCAAATCTCGCCGAGCTGTTTCTTGGGAGAGGCCCAATTCAACGGCTTGGTATCTATACGACAATTTGGGGTCGTAGTGAACACTGGCCGCTACGGCGGCGATATTTTCTTCACGTCGACTAGTTCGCATTCAGGTTGGTTTCTTTAGGTCCAGTAGAGTGTACTCACGCTCAAACTTTTCCACATTGCGACGAATTGCCTGCTCACTGAAGCCATGATGGGGGCCGAGTTCACGTCGAAATGCGCGTTGCGTATTTACAACTGAGCGGGAATTTCCGTAGTACTTTTTAATAATTTCCAAACCATCGGCAAGCATGAAACGATCCGTGCTGAATTGTCAAACCTTACTGAATATTTTGACAACTGGATGACGTTTGTACCTTTGACAGCTGTCTAGATATCCCTATTAGAAATCCTATCACTTCTATTGCGGCACTCAATATTTATTCTACCTTGAAATGTAGAAAACGCTATCCTATTATAAGGGACTATGTTAAAATGATGAATTTAGGGATAGGTACGTACGTGATTAAACTTATCAACTTATGAAAAAAAATCTTTTGCCAACAACTCTCTTGAACAAACGTCTTTAAAAGATTACAAGCGTTGGTGGTCTTCGGTGCTAAATGATCAAATCAGATACAAAAAAAAAACGTTATGGTTACCTAGTTGTGGTTGTTCGAAAAGCTTTGCAGCTAGTTGTAAGACTCGCAAAAATTCATTTTCATCGCTGAGATCCCTTCCACTGGCAGGGGTTTGTCCACTTAGCTGTTGCAGGAGTTTTGACAGGGAATTCTCTCTATTCCTTCTATCTATCACACCTTGAAACATTTAAAACCATTCAGAAAGGATAGTAGCATCACAATTATTATTCAATGAAAATTGATTTGTGTAAAATAGTTTAGCACGAACTTTTCATCAAAATGAGTTTTCTTCATGACTGAGCAGACCTATGCCTAAATACCAGAGTACCGCGGCTGCTATGAAACCGCGCAGTTCCTGATGTATGGAGGATGACTGCCCGGGGATGAGATACAGCGGTTTCGTGGGACTATCGAATAAGCTTTATAAGCGGAGAAATTGTAGAGGATAGCTCGGAGAAGCATTTTCTGTTCGAATATAAGTGAGAGGTCACCAACCGCACGTCAGTGGGATAGAGGCTGGAAGTGGCGCGTTAAGAATGAATATCTGATAAGTCAAATTTGCCCATCTCTGGACCGCATCAAGTATAGACAAGGTTTTATCTGGGCTTTATTATAGCTTTAGAAAGTTGGATGGTGAAGTTGGTGGCTCTGGATAGGTATTCGAGGCTTTTGCCGGCAGCCGTTGCAATTGACGAAACGCGTTCGTAGCTAATCATCATCGTATCCTGTAATCTTGACCCCTAAAGGTTGAAAGAGTGACTTCTTTTCAGCCCCTGATTGTCCATTACAACCAAGTATTCGCTTGAATACTTTTTGTTTGAACTGGGTCTTGGAAGCGGTAATCGATGTCGGAGCCAATATCGATCCCTGCGGGACCCCAACTTTGATGTTGTGGCAGGAAATGAAGAAGCTGTCTACCGCGACTGAAATATTGAGACCAGAGAGGAAATCTGCTATCCTACTAGATTAAAACTCTATTTTTGTTATGTCGTAGTACTTGTAGTTAGTTCAGACATTTTTTATTCTTCAAAAAAGCTATCTCAGATACCAGGTATAGGGTACGTTATACAGAAGTATATACTTTAGAAAAAAACTGAAAATCATTCATAGATACTATCATGAAAGCATTATAGCTATTTGTACTATTTATTGAGGACACATGACGATGGTGAACCGAGAGCTAAACAGTTTCCTGATAGAAAATCTCCTTAAATATAGTTTAAAGTGACTGATAAAAAAGTAGAAAATGATCAGGAATCCCTAAAACGTCTAAAAATGAGGTTTGAGGAATATCTGAAATTCGTTTCTTGCTAATTACTCCGCCGTCCATGCACCGATTTCCAAAATTTTAGGAAAATTACCGGCCCCACAGCATATCGCTGCCCAAATTTCATCACAATCTGTGCAGCGGTTACTGAGATTAGGAGGCTAGAAAGACGCCAACAAACAGACAGATCGACAGACAAACCGACGGAAATGAGTGACGTGGATCTTCGTCATGCAGACAGCATAAAACGCCCAAAAAGCGTATTATCTCAAAATCGAAAATTTTCGCGATCACAAGACTCCCCTCACCTATGGGTCTGGGAAGTAAAAGGTATTGACAAAGAAAGATTATTTTGAATCACTTACCTTGAAGTAACCGACGTAAGTTTCCTAAATCGCTTGCTCTAGCTCGCGGCATGGGGCTCTCTCTACCTGTTGGAAATTTAACACCTGGTCGCTCCTCCGGTTGACGAAGTGCAGCTCCTAGCACAGGTTCACTATCATCATTTGTACTGTTCTTCAGTAACTTTTCCATAACGACTTTCAAAACGTTCAATTCCGCCCTGTGTCTTTTGATTTCATCTTGCAGCGACTTTTCAATCTGTTTGTCATAGTTGATTATTTCCCTTGTTTTGTTCAAAGCATGAACCGCCTTTTTCAGGTCAGACCTAAGTTTATGAAGTTCTTCTTGTACGGTACTCTCTGTATTATGTTCAGGTATCTCGTTTTCTTTACTGGCTCCAAACCCATCCAAACTGCTATCACTCAGGTGTTCTAGAATCTTCAGCAGATCTTTTTTACTGTATCTTTGGGCAAAGTTGTCATCTACATCTTTGGTTTCGTGGTCTAAGAATGACATGGCGTTCTGCTGATCTTTCAGTAACACTACGATGTCATGCAGGTTTTTGATTTCTTCCTTCAGTTCTAGCATCCTTTGCTTTTCTAAATTTGTGTCTTTTCTACAATCGCTTTTAGGTTCGGTAGAATGCAAATTATTGATAAGAGGTGGTTCGACTACACTAACTGGTTGTTCAGAGGCAGCAGATCTCTTTGATCTTTTGATAAGCTTGTCTAGTAATCCCCTAGTTGTACTTTCAAACTCTTTTATAATATTGTTGTTAAGCTTTAGAGATACACTATTTGCATCATCTTTCAGACTGTTGGAGCTTTTGAGCATTTTAGTAAAGGCAGTTGGTGACAGATTGTTTAACACATTTGTTATATGTACTGAGTCCGTTCCTTGTTTGATTAAGCTACCCAAATGGGATAACGAAGTTTTCACATCATTTGCAAAACTAGATTTCATTGGCACCAGATTTTTTAAAGAATCTTCTAGGCCAGCGAATTCATTTGTATCTTTCTTAACCAGATTAGAAAGTTCTAAAGGATTTGCTTTAGGTTTCGTACTGCCAAAGAGGTTTTTCAGATTAGTTGGATTTGATTGTTCTAAAGTATTCGCTTTAGGTTTCATACTGTTAAAAAGGTTCTTCAAATTTTGGAGCTCAATTTGAGTTCTTATATTGTCTAAATCGTTATGTAATGGATTTAACTCTTCCAACATATCTGCAATGCCTCTCAAATCTGTGCCTTTTTTGTTCAAATTTGCTGGTTTTGTAAGATTCTCAATGATCTTTGTAGAAACCTTAACCGCATCCTCTATGTCAGACTTTATAGGTTTAAGATTGCTCAAAAAGTTTTTCAGACTTGAAATGCCAACATCTGCTTCTTTATTGATGATGTTGCTCAGTTTTTCAGGGGTGAGTACTGCATGAGTTGAAAGAAATAAATTAGAAAACATATATAGCAACAGTATCGGTATTACAAAATAATTACACCAGCTAAATTATACATAAAAGGTGCTCATTATATATGGAATATAGTATATAACTCAATAAATATTGTATAAAAACAGTTTTATATATAAGTTGTTTAATATTGTATTTCCCACAATAAGACATTATTCAGTTGGATTTGTTTCAGGAAACAAATGAATAACGTCAATCAACTGATTTTCTAACTAGCGCTATACCAGAGACGGTGTTGGCTATACCCTTTCATTAGGCTCATTTGATAGATGTTTCTGTTTCTAACTAAGTAACACGTTATTACGCTAATACAAGAACATGTAAAAAAATTAAAAACTTTATTAAGTTTATTATAGTATCAATCTGCCCGATTTCTGCAGATCCTTTGTCCCTAAACCGTTTCAAAGTCTTACTAACTACTGACTGGATGATGGGTTTTGGATCTGGATGACACTCATAGAAAATTTCACATGCTTTTACTTGTGTTATTTCCTATCCCATAACCAACTTTATTCAAAATTTCTATCTATATTAAGATATTGACATATGGCAATAAGCTTCTGCCACAATCATTATTTTCTGAACTTTAGTTATTTTTTGTAGGATAAGGTCATTCAAATGAAAAATCCTTATTTTTCTATGTACGGCGTTTCGACTTATACTAAGTCATCCTCAGGCAACAGAAAATCGATGCTTTCGTCGTTGGTACGAGAATAATGATAAGAATTTGACTAAATAAACATAGCTGGATTAATGAAGCAATGCCAATGGTAGTAAAATATAACGTCACAAAACACATAAAATAAAAATGAATTAAAATAAAACAAACAGTAACAGAATGAAATCAGCAATGTGACTACACACCGAAGGGTAGGTTTCATTTTTACATTTTTATTATACGTGTTTTGTAACATTACATTTTAATACAGTTGGCATTGTTTTATCAATTCGGTTATGTTTATCTAGTCAAATTATTATGATTGTTTTCGTACGAACCATGAAAACTTCGATTTTCTGTTGTCCGAGGATGACTAATATAAGACTAAACTTCGCACATAGAAAAATAAGGAGTTTTTGTTTGGATGACCTTATCCTACAAAAAGTAACTGAAGTTCATCACAGTAGGACAAACCTTTTACAAAATTATTTACTGAGATATGTACTATATTTCATACATGATGTTCACACTATATTATCAAATGCTTTGCCAGTTTTATTTAGTAAATAAAAAAATATATTCAATCTTGATAGAAAGTATTGGTTTTCTTCTTAGAAAAGTTGTTGAAAATTAATGCAAATAATGATGATCAGGAACTAATCTTGAAATTTAATTCCTGAATAGTAGTTATTGTCGTCAGCGCTGAAACAAATCTTTTTCAAATAGATTTAAATCATAAATCACAAATTATTATAATTTTAAAAAAGTATTTAAATCTTAAGAAATTGATTTAAATCAAAAATCATAATATGAATTTAACCATTCTTGTCTTGATTTAAATCCTTCTTTTTGATTTAAATCTTTTTTTTGTATGTAAGTATTTTTTTACGATTTAAATCGTTCTTGAATTGTAAATCATTTTGATTATTCTACAAACAAGTTTGGAGAAATAAAATGAAAAATACCACCATTTGCAAAAAAATTGTCAGGTAATAACAGATAAGTAACAAACTTAATACTAAGTAAGTAACAAACTTAGTACTAAGTGAGTACCTACTATCTATCCAGTAAAATGATTTTAAATCGTGAAGAGATTTAAATCAAAAAAGTATTTCAAATAACTAGCAAATAATTTTGAATCAAAAAATGATTTAAAAACATTTGCAGATATTTAGATCAAAAAGTATTTTAAATAAATAGCAAATGATTTTGAATCAAAAAATGATTTGAAATCAAAAATAATTTAAAATCATGTATGATAGCAAATGATTTTAAATCTTTCTGTCAAATCCCTTTGTCGAAAAATATTTAAGTCACAAATCATAAATGACTAAGCTCGCAAAAGATTTTAAATCAAACGGTTTAAATCGAAAAAAAGATTTAAATCAAAAAAAGATAAATCATCGGTAATGTTTCAGCTCTGATTGCCGTTATCCTCAAAAAAATAATTTCAGTCACGAATTTGTCATGAATTTTAGAGACATGGGACATAAGGAATTGATACACGTCTTTTACTTGAGCAACTTTCGAAATCAGAACGTCTGCATACCTATAGGCTCCCAATACATATGATTCTCAGCGGGAATTTTTTTCAACAAAAAGCTGTGGACGTTGTGATTGGCAGACTAACCAATAATTAGAGAACAGAATTTAAATAATCTATTTTTATTCATAAATTGTCTTTAAGTACTAGGAAAAACTCACCATCAGTTGACCTTTTCTTTCTGTATTTCCCCAGGCTGACAGTTGCTCTCTCGGTTTCCTTTTTGAGGGAATTTTTCAGCTTGTACGGTTTTTGAAGGGTATTTCTGCTCAAACTATTATCGCTAATTCCATCATCATAATCAGCTTCTATGAGCAATTGAGCATCTTTCACTATACCATCAATGGCATCGAAGATGAGATCTTCAAAGCCGTTTCCAATTGTGTCGATATCTTTTTTGAATTTCACTATTTGGCGCTCACTCTCACTGTTCTCACTTTTTGCCAAGCCGATTTTCAAAAGTATTACGTAAAAGCAAATAGTTTTATGAAAAGGCATTATTGAAACTGACTAGTGTGAATATGCATTTTACAAAGAATCGGGTGACATACTTTTTAATGAAATGCGCTGATGAAGCACCAAGTGCATCAAGGTTTTTAGCGTTTTGTTATTACTTCATGGACAAGCACAGTTTCCATGGACGTAGGAATTGCTGAAGGAGGTCATTTGGTTGCTAACGGCTTTAACAGGAAGTATTGCATAAATATGACCTATATACTTTCCAAATGTACTAAATTGTATCAGCGTGATATTGCTTTGACGATGGATTACGTTTTTTCGTTTCAATGAGAGTACAAGCTTGTATAAGGTTCAATAAAATTTGACTTTCTGTGTGAAAGTAATGGAATGTTTATTCATTCATCATATACAGGGTGTCCCACGACGATTAAGACAAGCAACATATCGGAACTGGTCACTAGTAGCGAATTATAATTTTGGGGGTGTAAATTAGAACAAATATAGTATCTTTTCTTATTATTGTGTCACCCAATGATGTATTTGTTTTTGATCACGTGACGTCCGATTCAAAAATTTTAATGGGATACCTTGTATATTTGTGACTTTTTGTGTTCCTTCCGATAAAACAATTCCAAAGAACTAGCACACTTGGGGTTTAAAGTGATTATTTCAAGAGCTACAGGTACTTAAAGGATGGTACCACTACCATTGATTATAAAACGTACCTCTACAGTTAAATTATTTTGGTAGCGTTTCATAATGGTAGTGTCACAGTAGCTCTTGAATTAATCACTTTAGACCCCAAGTCTGCTAGTTTGTTGGAATTGTTTTATCGGGAGGAACACAAAAAATCACAAATATACAGGGTGTCCCATTAAAAATGTTGAAAGGGGTCGTTACGTGACCAAAAACAAATACCTCATTGGGTGACACAATGATATGAAAAGATACTATATTTGCTCTAATTTACACCCCCAAAATTATAATTCGCTACTACTGCCCAGTTCCGATAATTTGCTTGTCTTAATCGTCGTGGGACACCCTGTATTTTGACCCCTCCGTTATTATCAGAGATAGAAAACAACTTTCCAATAAAGGTTGTAAATAAATACTACACTAGAATAACTAAATATGATTTTTAACGTAGATTCTTCATTGTTCAGACAAAAATTCCAGATTTTGGGTAATTATTAGAATTTCCTAGAAATTGAAAACTCTCAAAAACTGTTGATTTCTGTCCATGAATATGTATAGTTAATTTTCTGTCCATAAATATGTATAGCTAATTTTGTTGCATTTTGGCCTGACAGAAATACGTCTAATCACATTAAACCCTGTATACAGGTTAGGTAAGAGCAATGGGTAGTCTCAGTTGTCACTATGCCCCGAGGATGTCTCGTGCAATCGTCGACGAAAGATCAGCGTTTTTTTTAAATAACCGAGCAGACCGAGTAGGCAAAGCCTAAATACCAAAGTACCGTGGCTGCTGTGAAAGAGTTATGTTAGGGCAAGTTTGTTAACGCGGGATTTGAATGAGCCAATACCCGCAGGCCCAATAAATACATCTCCTGGCAGTCCATTCCAAGCCTTGGACACCCTGGGAATAAATGTGCGGTTGTACCGCTCGGTTCTTGATGTATGAAGAACCACCGCCTTAGGATGAGATGCAGCGGTCGCACGGGTACATCTGATAGGAGCGGTGAGCGGCGGAACGATAGAGAATAGCTCAGAGGAGCAGATTCCGTTTGAATATCGGCAGAAGAGTGACAGGTCACCAACCACACGGCGGTTAGAAAGTGGCTGGAGGTTGCGCGTTATGGCCGGGTCGCCAATTAGTCGAATTGCTCTACTCTGGACGGCATCTAGTATAGATAGGGTAGTAGAGGCAGCAGCTCCCCAGACATGAGAATACACCAGGTCAGGTCTTATCTGGGCTTTATACAGTGTGGTCCAATGAGTGTGCAACAAATGGGTTTTTTTTTATTAGCTGCACAATCAAAAATCCAATATTGCCAAAAGTTGGTGCATGTCCGATAACCAATTTAGGTGCACTTAGAATGGTTCCAAGTTCATCAGTATACGGGGTGAATCAAAAAATATAAAAATTGTACAAGAGTAAAGTACCCTTATTTTCAAAAATTCAGCAAAATGTTATTAACAAAAGTTATTTAGAATTAAGAGTTATGCCTAAATACCAAAACTTGGCCTCCTCTGAGAAAAAAAGATGTTTTTTGGAAAAAACTGCAATAACTCTCCCAAATTTTTTTTTTTTTTAGTAAAACTGTTTGATACACTAATTGAAATTGAATTAATTTTGTAAAACTTTATTTAAATTCAAGCATTTTTGTGAAATTTACCTGAGGTAAAAATTTTTTTGGGAATCACAAGCTAAATGTCTGTTGCAAGGATATTAAATATGGCTTTATAATTTCGGAAAAAATCTTTTTACTAAGGCAAGAGGTTGCTTATAATTACATGCATATCAGAATAACTCTCAATAAAACCGCAAACCTTTTATTAATTTTTTATTTCTAAACATGTATTTAAATTAATCCACAAACATGAAATCTTACTAAAAAAATCATGGATACCCATGAAGGAAACAAAGCGTGGAAACAAAGTGAACTGTGTGTATTAATACATAATTATAATAAATGGACATGTCATAACCGTATTTTACCATAAGTGAAAAATTGAAAGCTAAAATGAAAAAATATGTGAAAAGTAGAAACAAAAGAAAAACATAGTTAAGAAACATAAAATAATTATCGGCGCGTCTCGGTATGTCCACCTTCTCGTTCAATGCACTTAATTGTCCGGTTATAAAATTCGCTAAGAGTAGATCGTAAAACATTTCCGGGTATATTCCGGCAATGTACTCGTATTGAGTTGTCAAGCTCCTCGAGATTGTTAAAGGGTCTATCCTTATACACTTTTTGTTTTAGATAGCCCCATAAGAAAAAATCTAATGCGGTAAGGTCCGGTGAACGTGGAGGCCACCGAGGATTAGTACTTCGTCCTAACCATTTATTTCCAAATTCCCCATTTAACCATTCAGTAATGATTATGGCTGAATGGGCCGGACATCCATCATGTATAAACCACAACTGATTCCGTTCTTGCAAATTTAAATTGTCCAAAAAGTCAGTTAGTTCGTTTTCTAAAAACTGTAAATAAGTGTTACCAGTTAGGTTTTCGCGAAAAAAAAAAGGATTGTTCATTATGCCGCACCACACATTTGTTTTCTGATAATACTGGTTTTTATTAGCAATAACGAAATTTGGATATTCATCCGACCACCATCGACAATTTTGGGACGAAACAACCCCATTTGTTGTAAAGGTCGATTCATCCCCAAAAAGAATGTGCCTGTGGAAGTCTTGCTGACCTTCTATTTCGCCTTGAATCCACATGCAAAAATCGAACCGCAAATCATAATCTCGTTCTTGGAGAGTACAGATGAACATAGGCTTGTAAGCATGATATTTATTTTTCTTGAGTATTCTCTTCACGCTGGTTTTCTTCACACCCGTATAGGCGGAAATCTCTTGGGTAGATCGTCGTGGATTTTCGACAACTGCTTGAAGTACCTCCAATTGATTTTCTTCAGTACATACGGTTTTAACATGTTCATGTTTATAATTGTAGTTTAGAGACCCAGTTTCTTTAAACTTATCCAAAATTCGGCTTACTGTTGAATAATGAACCTGTTTATCTGGATGCCGTTCATTGAAAATATCTGCTGCTTCTCGAACTGTTTTGTAGTTGCCACCACATATTAAAACCAATTCCGCCCTCTCGGGTAACGTTAACTGTTTGGGAGGAGGCATTAAAATGCCTACGTACCTAAAGGTACGTAAAAAGACAATAACCGAGCAATAATTTTACAATATTGTAAGAAAGTGAGACTAATGTCATCAAACTGTCATAATGTTTACTTAAAACCCACATTTGTTTTTTTCCATGGGTATCCATGATTTTTTTTGCAAGATTTCATGTTTGTGGATTAATTTAAATACATGTTTAGAAATAAAAAATTAATAAAAGGTTTGCGGTTTTATTGAGAGTTATTCTGATATGCATGTACATAATTATAAGCAACCTCTTGCCTTAGTAAAAAGATTTTTTCCGAAATTATAAAGCCATATTTAATATCCTTGCAACAAACATTTAGCTTGTGATTCCCAAAAAAATTTTAACCTCAGGTAAATTTCACAAAAATGCTTGAATTTAAATAAAGTTCTACAAAATTAATTCAATTTCAATTAGTGTATCAAACAGTTTTACTAAAAAAAAAAAAAAAATTTGAGAGAGTTATTGCACTTTTTTCAAAAAAAAAAATTGTTTTTCTCAGAGGAGGCCAAGTTTTGGTATTTAGGCATAACTCTTGATTCTAAACAACTTTTGTTAATAACATTTTGCTAAATTTTTGAAAATAAGGGTACTTTACTCTTGTACAATTTTTATATTTTTTGATTCACCCCGTATACTGATGAACTTGGAACCATTCTAAGTACACCTAAATTAGTTATCGGACATGCACCAACTTTTGGCAATATTGGATTTTTGATTGTGCAGCTAATAAAAAAAAAATCCCATTTGTTGCACACTCTTTGGACCACACTGTATAGTGTGAGGAGGTTACATGGTGAAAAGTACTTTCTGGCCCTGAATAGGTACCCAAGCTTTTTACCAGCAGCTGTTGCAGTTGATGCAACGTATTCGTGCCAGATCAGACGCTGATGCCATTCGGCAGTAAAGAATTTTCTAACAAAATAACCCTTTTTTTGTACAACTATGTTCCGTCTCTGTTGAACGGAAAATGCGTATGATCAGCAATCTGTAAATAAGTTTATTATGGTAAACATTTACAGGATTTCTCAATCATGCCCGTGAATGTTCATATTTATATTGTTTCAAAGCATATCCATGCATGTTGTGGAAAACATCCTCAATTTCAGATAGTATCCATGCATACTGTGGAAATAGTACAATAAATCTGATACGTCCCTTTGAACAGAATAGAATTGAATTTATATTGTCACGACGGCCTCTTTTTCTTCACCCAGGGAATCAAACTCGACGTAACTTTCACCGTTTTACTTCACAACTCGATACAAAATCTCTTAACCTTATCTCAACTAGGTCTCAACTCAACTGACTCCTACGCTACCCGTAGCACCTTATATATACTTCATCGAACCATCTAGAGCATTCGATGACATTTCTAGAATCCATCAGTCATTCTCGAAAACTCTAGACGATTCGATGACGTTTACACTTCAAAAGATCTAACCTAGCACTTTGACTTTACATCATGTATGACAATCAATGACAACTAATACAAATACACGAATACCATAATATACAGTATGTTACATTCTTCTCCCCTTAGCGTTCGGCGTCCTCGACGAACAACTTCGATTCTTGTATCACCACAGACATCAGCATAGTTGACCTCCGGTTTTCCACTTTCCGTACATAACCTGTAGACTACGTCGTTGAGGCGCTTCATCACCACGTAGGGTCCCTCCCCATGGCGTTGTAGCTTCGGACATCTACCCTTCCTTGCGTCGTGCATTGCAAGACCATACCAGATCACCTCGTAACTGTGAGATTCTTTGCCCAACTTGCGATTCTCATTTTCAGCTCCAGCAGAATTCTCTTTTCCTAGCTCTGTTATCATTCTCTTCAGTTGCACCTTTTTGCCTTGACGACTGTCACCTCTCGACACTTCCTTCTTCCCATTACTCAGGCTATTCTCCACTTCCTCTCTGAACCTGCTGAGTTCGTCTTCCTCCTGCGCAATCCTGTTCTTTTGCTTAACATTCTCGCTTCTGAGTTGCGTGGTCTGTTCAAAATCCCATGATGAGCCCTTGAGTGCAGCGCCAAGCTCTGCTCCTATCTTCGGGTTTTCTTTCTTCAGTTGCGCCAATCTCTGTTCTAACTCTGCATCGTAAAATGGCGTCGCTAATACTGCGGACACACCCTTCTTTGTAACTTCAGTGACCTTATTCAGTTCTCTCTTCTTCTTATCGATCTTAATTTCCAGCTGAGTAATCTTCTGCTTCCCGTTACTGTTTCTATTCTCCATATGCTCCATCCTGGAGCTACCGTACTCTGCTTCAGCCAATGCGTTTTCCAGCTCCTCTTTCAGTCGAGAATTCTCGTTTTTCAAAATCACCAGTCGCTGTTTAGTCTTACTATCAACTTCTCTTGCTTTAGACAAATCTTCCTTTCGCTTTTTCGCATCATCGACCTCGGCGCTCAAATCTGTTCTCAGCTTCTTGTTTTCTGCTTCAAGCTGCGCCAACCTTTCTCTCAACTCATTCTTCTTGATACCGACCCTTTTGGCTTTATCAATCGCGTTGTTCAAGTTCTTTTTACAGAATGCATACTCAGCCTCCATCTGATTTATCTTCTGTTTGAGCATTGCATTTTCATCTTTTACTTGGTCGCATTCCCTCTCTGCTTTCTTCAACTGATTCAAAGCATTCAATCTCTTGATTTCGCCCTTCAAAGCAGAAACTTCTTTATTGAGCTTCCTCAAGGCTATTTCGTGTTGTTCGTCCTTCTTCAGCAGATTCTTTCTATTCGTTTCAAACTTGCTTTTAATATGCATACTTCTCCTTTTCTGAGAGGCAAGCAACTGCTTCATCCTATCCCTGTCTACTCTAAGTTCCCTCATGGCTACTCCGTGTTGTTGTTGAAGCTTGGCAATACTTTCTTCATTCTTCTTTACTAAATTCTTTATGTCTCTGTCAAACTGCTCCTTCATTGAGTTTATCGTGTCTTGCGCAGATTTCATTTTGTTCGCATATTCATCTGCTTTTTCTACATCCGCTTGTATCTTATCAGCCTGGGTGCGGCAGCCTATCCTAAGATGCCCCTTCTGTCCACATCTCCAGCATGTAAACTTTTCAGCTCCTTCTAGGCTTGTGCGAATCGGGTTTCTTTGGAAGCTAGCACCTCTTCTTCCTGAAATAAACGGTGTGGCCCTGACTTCTGCTTCTGTATCTTGCTCGACAGCGCGCACCCTCCTTGTCATTCGCATGGCTTTTATGTCAGCTTCAATTTGCAAAGCCTTGATCACAGCATCTTGTAAATTTATGGGACTGGATAGTTTTACCATTCGTTGAACTTCCGCGTCTGCAATGCCTTCGACAAACTGACGAGCAGCAACGTATTCCTGTGTCTCGATGGGACTGCTGACGAATGCTCGTTTAGCTAAGCTTTGGACTTCGTATGCAAATGTGGTTAAATCTTCCTTGGGTTGTTGTGTCCGGTTATGCAACTGGCCATGCAACAGCTCTGTTAAGTGTGCATCTCCAAAACGTAACTTTAGTGCAGATGTTATCTTATCATAGTCACGTAAATCTGATGAGCAGAGATTTTCCAAAATAGCTGCTGCAGAATCTCTGAGCATTGATGTCAGCACACAAGCCTTTTCCTCATTCGACCAGTTATTCATACGTGCGATGTTTTCAAATTGCATATGATAAATGTCCCATGACGTTTTTCCATTGTATGGATAGGGCTTTGCTACTACGCCACTGTGTCTATCAGTAAAAGCAGGTGCTGAAGCTGTTAAACTACGCTCACCTGCACTAAACTCTCGCAGCTCCTCCCTAACCATTTCTTTCACCTGATCTTTCACTTGCTGAAGCTGTTCCTCAACGTGTTTTTCTGATGCTGCTAGCTGCTCCTCAATTGCACTAATACGGTGGTCTTGATTTTCAAATGCTTGACTTACGGCTTGCTTCTGCTCCTCCAACCGAGTCATCACCAGTTCCTGTCCACTCTTCAAGTCTGCGACTGCCTCGTCTTGATGGCGCTTCAGCTTTTCTTCAAGGTTCACGACTGCCTCGTCCTGGTGGTTCTTTAGCTTTTCTTCAAGGTTCACGACGGTCGCTTGCATAACAGCTGCTTGCTCGTCCTGATGCTGCTTTAATTTTTCTTCGCTCTTTTCGAAGCTGTTTCTCATATCTGCCTTCATTTCCCTCGTTTCGGCTGCACTTTGTTCTAAACTGGCTCGCATTTCTTGTATCATATTCATCAATGCACTCATTTCGGATGCCATAGCTCTGGTTACTGGCATTGACTCAAGCTGTACTCACTTGTAGTTTCCTTTTTCTGGCTTGATTCGATGGATAATCCCACACTTCCGACACCAATTGTCACGGCGGCCTCTTTTTCTTCACCCAGGGAATCAAACTCGACGTAACTTTCACCGTTTTACTTCACAACTCGATACAAAATCTCTTAACCTTATCTCAACTAGGTCTCAACTCAACTGACTCCTACGCTACCCGTAGCACCTTATATATACTTCATCGAACCATCTAGAGCATTCGATGACATTTCTAGAATCCATCAGTCATTCTCGAAAACTCTAGACGATTCGATGACGTTTACACTTCAAAAGATCTAACCTAGCACTTTGACTTTACTTCATGTATGACAATCAATGACAACTAATACAAATACACGAATACCATAATATACAGTATGTTACAATATATTTTTTATTTTTTATACTTTTTTTATATCAGTATACCACAGCTTGGGTTGAAAACATATAGACAGGAACTAGCACCGAGCTATTCCCAAATTCAATGGTTTTTTTTGCCCAAAATGACCGATATTATGACAATAAAAAAATAGAATACACCATTAGCTGTACAGACGCTTAAAAGCAATCAAAGAGTTGTTCACTTAAATGTTTGTTCACTAGATAAACGAACAAAAATAGTATTACGCATTTTTTTACATTTTTGACACTAATGGATTTTCATAAATTACGTACCCAATTAATCAAAACATACAAATGTATGTAAAATATGGTTCGGGTGCAATTTAAAAACTTTATGTCCACAAAAGTTTGTTTAGTTACGTTCATAGGAGATATGAAAGATTACTTTCTTTTATAATTGCATGAAAGGTACTGTATGACATTCGGTATAGGTCAAACTGAATGGGGCCTGGGTACACACAGCTATAGTACATATCTATGTATCTGTCATGTAAAACACGGATTCCCATTTCGAACAGAACTCACTTGTTTTTCAAACTACATACACAGTATTTCAGAAGGTGATAGTTAGGACCTCAATGAATGACATGTAAGAACAATTCTTTTAAAAAAGTTTTTTAGTGTGCAAAAAATACGCAATGCAAAATCATACATTCTTCAAATGTCTGTAATCTAACAACCAAACACGACATCAAAACAAGGCCAAAACAGTGACAAAGTGCAAGCTTTCTTCTTCAATCTGCTTTTTGAATCATTACTGTAAGTCTAAAGCTGTTGTCAGGAGCTTGGAAATGCGAAATTCGGTTTTATGGTGACCTTTTGACCTTACCTTTGGATTTTTGGCCTTATCTCCCCTCATCTTAGACACACATACTGGAGAGAGGGAACAAGCGACCACGCCTCCTCGCTAACACACGAAACCGTATTTTCTTGGATTTTCAACTTTCCTAGAGACCCTTAACAGTATTTGAAATCCACTATAAAACCAAAGTATGACTCGAAGACAGATGATGTTTCGAAAGAAAATTGAAGGTTTTGATTAATGTGCATTGCATACAGAAAATGCTATAATTTGCTTTGTTTGGTAACGGATATTAAATGAGATCATGTATAAAGTGACAGTATTCAAAGAGATCTACATATGGTCAACAAACTATACAGGGTCAGTAATAGGTATCGGAACACTTAAATATCTCCAAAACCAGCAAAGCTAGAACGATAAATTTCAGTACCCGAGGGCTTTGAACATACAGAATTCAAAAATGCGAACAGCAGTGTTGCCAAATTTAACACTTTTACGTTATATGTCATAATTTTGTTATTTTAAACGGAATTTACGGAATGCCTTATTTGTTTCTGTTGCAATGGGTTACGCATGGCAAAATTATTATGGTCTCATAATTGTTTGAAAATTTTGTTTTTAGTAATTACTGAGATACGGCAACACAGCATTTTCAGTAAAAAGTGCCGGAAGTTTTGAAAACTGCCACAGTTAGGACGATACGATACATTTTTTCCACCACCCTACACATTGTCCAGTAAGACTAGAAATACAGAACTAAGTTCACATGCAATTTTACGATTTTAAATGTCACTATACAAAATTATAAAAAGAATCCTTTTATTTTGAATGCGAACTGTTTCAGGTTGAAATCGAAATGAAATTTAAACCATCGATTATTTCTAGATGCCTGATAATGACTATGTATTAGTCGAAACGTCACACGGATAAAGAATAATAAGAAGTTTTTGTTTTATTGCTGACCCCACCCTAAAAAATAACAATTAAGTACTATACTATACTGTAGCAGGCGACATAAAGGTTCTGCCGGTGTGCCATCTGGCACCCGAAGGTAACGGCAAACCAAGGAAATCGCTGCTGAACAGCAGTCGATTTCTTGGAGGGACGCCACGGCGCGTCCGCTTGGCCACCAGAGAGCGCGGGTTCTATACGCTGCTGCTTATGAAAGCCGATATACGAGGGTTGCTCTATACCTCTGTCAATCCACCAGTACACAGACAACTGTTTCACGCTTATTAGCGATCATCAGTGCGCCATAGGTCGATTGACGGAAATAGAGAGCATCAATTCTTTCATGTGTACCAGATATTTGAAGCATGTTGTAGCAGGCGACAGAAAGGTTCTGCCGGTGCGCCATCCGGTAACCCGAAGGTAACGGCAAACCAAGGAAATCGCTGCTGAACAGCAGTAGATTTCTTGGTGGGAAGCGTCCGCTTGGGCCTCGTATACTATGCCATACTGTCGTATTATATATTCAAGCGTTTACGTACGCCTTAAAAAATTAAGAATCTGTTAATTATTAGTTAATTACATACACTTGGTGATAGAAAACATATTTTACTTTAACGATACACTTCATTTTGATAATTGCTTCATAAACTTGGGTGACTCACTCTCTTCTAACTCATCAAACTTTTTGGCACCCGGTATACAGGGTTGGGATAAAGTATGGAACCAAGCAAATAACTTTGGAACGGAAAGAGTGATATTGCTGAAAATTTGCAGGCAAGTGTAGTGACGTCTAATGCATCTGAAGACATTATGCTAGCTATTAATGTACTTCCGGTTTAACCGGAAGTACCGTCAACTTTTTTAATTTAAATGGTACACCCTGTATATTTTTGCAGATTTTAATTCATCATTTTTTTCCGAATACGTCCATAGTGGGTTTAGTATTTGTTTCTTAAAAAATTTGTCTCACAAATTCGTCCGTGGCGGTCTGCGGTCTTCCCGTTTGAGGTAATTTTTTTTGTATTTTTGTTTTTAGTCACCGTCAAACGTGTTATAGGACCCCTGTTGGGACGTAAATCATGAAGTTGACACACTTCTTTGTGAGTTCGCACCCGATCGCCAAAACCGACTTTGAATGACCGGCATTTTAAACACCTGAAATGATAAAGAAGCTTCCCCGTTTTTACAGAAATTAATGCTAAACTCACTATGGACGTATTCGGAAAAAAAGATGAATTAAAATCTGCAAAAAATATACAGGGTGTCCCATTTGAATTAAAAAAGTTGACGGTACTTCCGGTTAAACCGGAAGTACATTAATAGCTAACATAATGTCTTCGGATGCACTAGACGTCACTACACTTGCCTGCAAATTTTCAGCAATATCACTCTTTCTGTTCCAAAGTTATTTGCTTGCTTCCATACTTTATCCTAACCCTGTATACATTTCATCTAAGCTGCAAGTGCGGGCATATCCCTCCATTCTCTAAATTCAGACGTATTCAGATTGTATGAGAGAAATCCAATAAATCAGCGAAGTGCTGATGTCTGCTATAATACAATCATCTTTTTATACGAGCTTTTTTATACGTTGCCATTTTTCCTTTGGCTGTTCCACCTCCCAATCTAATATTTTATCAGGGAGGGATAGGTTCAGATCTTCGTAGCGAGCATTCAGATATAGGTCGGTACAAACATAGCTGTGTGAACATTCCATTTATTCATCCCTGAATGAGAAAACTAATTTCTACCATTTAGATATCTCGAGCTGGCGGGTGTACCTAAAAAAATCGAAAATCTTTATTTAGCTTTCTATTGAGATGAAACCTCGCATTTCGGATAATTTCAAGCTGCTAATTACGAATCCACTTGCCGTTTTGAGTCTCAGTCTCTCGTTTGACGAAAATAAAAAATTTCACGTCTCTCGGGTTGGCGAGTGTACCTAAAAAAATCAAAAATCCTTATTTTGACTTCTATTGAGATGAAACCTCGCAGTTCGGATAATTTGTTGGTGCAGATTACAAATCCAGTTGCAGTTTTGAGTCTCAGTCTCGTTTGACGAAAATAAAAAATTTCAGATCTCTCGGGTTGGCGAGTGTACCTAAAAAAATCAAAAATCTTTATTTTGACTTCTATTGAGATGAAACCTCGCATTTCGGATAACTTCAAGGTGCTGATTACAAATCCAGTTGCCGTTTAGAGTTACAGTCTCGTTTGACGAAAATTAAAAATTTCAGATTTCACGGGCTGGCGGGTGTACCTAAAAAAGTGGAAAATCTTTATTTGGCTTTCTATTGAGATGAAACAACACATTTCGGATAATTTCAAGGTGCAGACTACAAATCCAGTCGCATTTCCGAGTTTCAGTCTCGTTTGACGAAAATCAAAAATTTCAGATCTCTCGGGCTTTCAATTCAGATGAAACCTCGCATTTCGGATGATTTTAAGGTGCTGATTACAAACTCAGTTGCCGTTTTGAGTCTCGGTTTCGTTTGACGAAAATAAAAAGTTTCAGATCTCTGGGGCTGGCGGGTGTACCTAAAAAAAAATGGAAAATCTTTATTTGGCTCTCTATTGAGATCAAACCACACATTTCGGATAATATCAAGGTGCTGACTACAAATCCAGTCGCATTTCTGAGTCTCAGTCTCGTTTGACGAAAATAAAAGATTTCAGATCCCTCTAGTTGGCGGGTGTACCTAAAAAATGGAAAATCTTTATTTGGCTTTCTATTGAGATGAAACCACGCATTTCGGATAACTTCAAGGTGCTGATTACAAATCCAATTGCCGTTTTGAGTTTTAGTCTCGTTGACGAAAATAAAAAAAAATTCAGATCTCTCTAGCTGGCGGGTGTACCTAAAAAATGGAAAATCTTTATGTGGCTTTCTATTGAGATGAAACCACGCATTTCGGATAATTTCAAGGTGCTGATTACAAATCCAGTTGCCGTTTTGAGTCTCAGTCTCGTTGACGAAAATAAAAAAAAAATCAGATCTCTCTAGCTGGCGGGTGTACCTAAAAAATGGAAAATCTTTATTTGGCTTTCTATCGAGATGAAACCACGCATTTCGGATAATTTCAAGGTGCTGATTACAAATCCAGTTGCCGTTTTGAGTCTTAGTCTCGTTGACGAAAATAAAAAAAATTCAGATCTCTCTAGCTGGCGGGTGTACCTAAAAAATGGAAAATCTTTATTTGGCTTTCTATTGAGATGAAACCACGCATTTCGGATAATTTCAAGGTGCTGATTACAAATCCAGTTGCCGTTTTGAGTCTCAGTCTCGTTGACGAAAATAAAAAAAAATTCAGATCTCTCTAGCTGGCGGGTGTACCTAAAAAATGGAAAATCTTTATTTGGCTTTCTATTGAGATGAAACCACGCATTTCGGATAATTTCAAGGTGCTGATTACAAATCCAGTTGCCGTTTTGAGTCTCAGTCTCGTTGACGAAAATAAAAAAAAATTCAGATCTCTCTAGCTGGCGGGTGTACCTAAAAAATGGAAAATTTTTATTTGGCTTTCTATTGAGATGAAACCACGCATTTCGGATAATTTCAAGGTGCTGATTACAAACCCAGTTGCCGTTTTGAGTCTCAGTCTCGTTGACGAAAATAAAAAAAGATCAGATCTCTCTAGCTGGCGGGTGTACCTAAAAAATGGAAAATCTTTATGTGGCTTTCTATTGAGATGAAGCCATGCATTTCGGATAATTTGTTGGTGCGGATCACAAATCCAGTTGCAGTTTTGGGTCTCAGTCTCGTTTGACGAAAATCAAAAATTTCAGATCTCTCGGGCTGACGAGTGTACCTAAAAAAATCAAAAATCTTTATTTGGTTTTCTATTGAGATAAAACCTTGCATTTCGGATAATTTGTTGGTGTGGATTAGAAATCCAGTTGCAGTTTTGGGTCTCAGTCTCGTTTGACGAAAATCAAAAATTTCAGATCTCTCGGGCTGGCGGGTGTACCTAAAAAAATCGAAAATATTTATTTGGCTTTCTATTGAGGTGAAACCTCGCATTTCGGATAATTTTAAGGTGCTGATTAGAAATGCAGTTGCAGTTTTGAGTCTCAGTCTCGTTTGACAAAAATAAAAAATTTCAGATCTCTCTGGCTGGCGGGTGTACCTAAAAAAATGGAAAACCTTTATTTGGCTTTCTATTAAGATGAAACCACGCATTTCGGATAAATTCAAGGTGCTGATTAGAACTCCAGTTGCGGTTTTGAGTTTCAGTCTCGTTTGACGAAAATAAAAAATTTCAGATCTCTCGGGCTGGCGGGTGTAGCTAAAAAAATCGAAAATATTTATTTGGTGTTCTATTGAGGTGAAACCTCGCATTTCGGATAATTTGTTGGTGCAGATTACAGATCCAGCTGCAGTTTTGAGTTTCAGTCTCGTTTGACGAAAATCAAAAATTTCAGATCTCTCTGGCTGGCGGGTGTACCTAAAAAAAATGGAAAATCTTTATTTGGCTTTCTATTGAGATGAAAACAAGCATTTCGGATAATTTCAAGGTGCTGATTAGAGATCCAGTTGCAGTTTTGAGTTTCAGTCTCGTTTGACGAAAATAAAAAATTTCAGATCTCTATGACTGGCGGGTGTACCTAAAAAAATCGAAAATATTTATTTGGTGTTCTATTGAGGTGAAACCTCGCATTTCGGATAATTTGTTGGTGCAGATTACAGATCCAGCTGCAGTTTTGAGTTTCAGTCTCGTTTGACGAAAATCAAAAATTTCAGATCTCTCTGGCTGGCGGGTGTACCTAAAAAAATGGAAAATCTTTATTTGGCTTTCTATTGAGATGAAACCACGCATTTCGGATAATTTCAAGGTGCTGATTAGAGATCCAGTTGCAGTTTTGAGTTTCAGTCTCGTTTGACGAAAATAAAAAATTTCAGATCTCTATGACTGGCGGGTGTACCTAAAAAAATGAAAATTCTTTATTTGACTCTTTATTGAGATAAACCCTCGCATTTCGGATAATTTGTTGGTGTAGATTACAAATCCAATTGCAGTTTTGAGTCTCAGTCTCGTTTGATGGAAATCAAAAATTTCAGAGCTCTCGGGCTGGCGGGTGTACCTAAAAAAATCGAAAATATTTATTTGGTTTTCTTTTGAGGTGAAACCTTGCATTTCGGATAATTTTGAGGTGCTGATTACAAGTTTTGAGTCTCAGTCTCGTTTGACGAAAATAAAAAATTTCAAGTCTCTCGGGCTGGCGGGTGTATCTAAAAAATTCGAAAATATTTATTTGGTTTTCTATTGAGGTGAAATCTCGCATTTCGGATAATTTTAAGGTGCTGATTAGAAATCCAGTTGCCGTTTTGAGTCCTAGTCTCGTTTGAGGAAAATAAAAAATTTCAGATCTCTGGGGCTGGCGGGTGTACCTAAAAAAATCGAAAATGTTTATTTGGCTTTGTATTGAGATAAAACCACGCATTTCGGATAATTTCAAGGTGTTGATTAGAAATCCAGTTGCAGTTTTGAGTTTCAGTCTCGTTTGACGAAAATAAAAAATTTCAGATCCCTCTGGCTGGCGGGTGTACCTAAAAAAGTGGAAAATCTTTATTTGGCTTGGTTTGTTCCGCTTTCGATTTACCGTCAAACGTTGGATGCGAGTGTTATCAGTAGCCAGATGATAAGTAGCATTCCACAATATTTCATCGATCAGGTAATCAGGCACAACCAGCACCAGCACATACGCGCTATCTACGTCTAAGGACGCGAACGGCGGAATGGCTAGAAATCAGCAATGGCGGCACTGTAAACTACGTTTACGCCTGCGCGAAGGACAACTAGAACTAATTAGAAGCTGAATTATTATAATGAAAGTAATTGTATTTATTTTTCTGCCTCTACGTTGAACTTTCATACACTATGCATGTGCATTGAAAGTACATGAATGTACATTTAATGGATATACCATGGATGTGGAAATTCGCGACAAACGTACACGAAATGTAAATTTTTTATGTCTATTTTACATCCATTAGACGTTCATGTTGCATTTATTGATATACATTATTTTATAAAGTGAAAAGCGGCAAATTTCAAATGGCAAACTTTGTAACATACCATATTAAAAATGCAATTCAACAGGCTTTGCAATGAGGAAGTTTCCATTTTTTCAAATTTTAGTTAATCAGATAGTCCTAAAGAGTTAGAGAACAACGGCGAAAAAATTTTGTAATTATCTCCATTAATAGAAAAGTTATAGTCCTTCAAAGTTCGAATAGCCGTATCATCCGCGCGAAGCCGCTGTGACGTCACATCACACACGCAAGCCTCTGTGTTCCCTGTCGAGGATGCTGCTCTCGCAAGCCCCGCGCCGCCGCCGGCGCCGGCCTCCTCGTTCATGTTGTTATTCCTTGTTTGCAGTAGAGTAGGCGACGCCGATGGCGACAAAACGATACACTGCAGTTTATTGGTACCTACTCGTATTATTAGAATATGTCTAGCAGACCGAGAAACTATAAATATTGCATTGTACTCAGGTGTACTAACACCACCATAAAAACACCAAACAAATATTTCAATGGATAGCCTATTATGAATACAAAAAATTGAGTTTTATGACCCCCCACCCCCCCAACTACCCCAATTTCACCCCCAACCAAAAAAGTAGAAAATGATCACGAAACCCCTAAAACACCTAAAAACGGAGTTTGAGCTGTTTCTATATTTTTAGTTTTTTTTATTATTGCTGCGCCGCCGCTGACACGATTTTTAAAAATCATAAAGATTTTACATCCTCGCAGCGGTAGTAATACTGTGTGAAAGTTTAATTGAAATCAATCGCATAGTTTCCTAGTTACGCCATACAGAATGATCAGAAGCAATACTCTTGCACGTATACATCAGAAAATTCTAAGTCGACGATTCGTAACAGCCAAGGTAATGTTCGGATGCACCTAAAAAAGTGTATTATGACACTAGGCCTTTCTTTCACAGGTTAGTGGAGGGCCTGTTATGAATACAATAATTTTTCAGTTTTACAACCCCTCCACCCCCCAACCACCCCAATATCACCCCCATCCAAAAAAAGTAAAAAATGATCAGGGACCTCTAAAACGCCTAAAAACAAAGTTTGAGGAATATTTAAAATTTATGGTTTTTTTCTAATAACTCCACCGCCCATGCACCGATGTTCAAACTGATAGGAACGTTAACTACAACTACCCCCACAGGATATCGCTACCAAATTTCATAACAATCCATGCAGCGGTTACTGAGATTACGTGGCTACAAAAACGCGCACAGACAGACAAACTGACGGAAATGAGTTGTGTAAATTTTCGTTAAATGTAGACATCATAAAACACCCAAAAAGCGTATTATCTCAAAATCGAAAATTTTCACGATCACAATAGGTACTCTCCTTACCCTTATCCACTTTAGAAAGATTACTAGAAACATCACGATCGTAACCTTCCTCCATACTTCAAAAATATACTGGCGTCTGCCCGGTACAACAAACACCTTCGCCGTTCCACTCAAGTCTAAATGTCGCATACTGTACAGCGCAGCGTATGCAATATGCATAGCCGAGTCCCGACCGTAACATGTGATGTGACGTCAAACGGGTTTTCGCCTCCGCGGTCGCTTTACGCAAATATAAAATTGAATAACTCCGCCGCTTTTTGGAATATTCAGATGATTTTTTCGAGGTTCTTCAAGTGAAGAAATAGACTATCAGATAATAATGAATTTTCCAATTTTTTTTTTGGAAACTTCTCCATTATTTGTTGACAGTATACGTATTCCGAAGTTTTTACCTTTCAGGCGCTTAAGGTACTGTACTATCAGTGCTTTCTGACGTTTAGGAAATCAAAGGAGTCCCACACCGACGGAAATTGATGTATTTTGGTGATGTATACATATACCTTCCTCTGACTATTCCCGTAAGGGCGAAGCTAGACTCTCGTCAATCCACTTCAGTTAATTAGTGTGGCAGACAGAACGGGGTGACATCGTGAAACGTGTGAGTTTTTCACACGCAAAAATGTGTTTCTAGGGTGTCATCCGATGTATCGCGTGATTTTCATCGGTGTGTACATAAAGATCAAAGAGATACGGGGCACGGCATCGACACTGTTGGACATACAGAGTGGCCTAGTGAGGCTCCTACTGCCTTACTGTAGTGGAGGCTCGCCTTAAGGAGCCAAGGAGCCATGGCACCACCACAATAAATTGAGTACCTACCTCTTTTTGTGCTACTTTTAAATACTATATTGTATCCTATATTTTACTTCCCACACCGATAGGTGAGGGGAGTATTGTGATCGCGAAAATTTTCTATTTTGAGATAATACGCTTTTTGGACATTTTATGATGTGTACATAACGAAAATATATGTCACTCATTTCCGTCGGTCTGTCTGTCTGTCTGTCTGTCTGCCTGTCTGTCGGTCTGTTTGTTTGTCGGTCTGTCTGTCGCGTTCTTCTACCCTCGTAATCTCAGTAACCGCTGCATGGATTGTGATGAAATTTGGGCATTATAATGTTCCTATAGTTTTGAAGATCGTTTTACGAGGGGCGGAGTAATTAGCAAAAAACGAAAAATTTCAAATATGCCTCAAACTTCGTTTTTAGGCGTTTTAGGGGTTGCTGATCATTTTCTAGTTTTCCTTGGGTGGGGGTGAATTTGGGGTGGTCGGGGGGTGGGGGGTTGTAATACTGAAAGATTTGTTGTATTCGTAATGGGCTGTCCATTGATATGTGAATGAAAAACCTAGCGGCATGATACACTTTTTTAGGTCCATCCGAACGTTGCATGCTTATTATAGAAACCGCATACGAGTATTGTTTTAGATCGTTCGATATCGTGTAACGCGAAAATTGTTCAATTGGTTTTAATGAAATTTTGACATAGTATTATTCCAAAGGCGATGATGGAAAACGCGTATGTTTTGGAAAAATAGGGTCAGTGGCGGCGCGACAATAATAAAAAAACTAAAAATATAAAAACAGCTCAAATTTTGTTTTTAGGCGTTTTAGGGGTTTCTGATCATTTTCTACGTTTTCTTGGGTGAGGGTAAATTTGGAGTGGTTGGAGGGTGGGGCGTTGTAAATCTGACAAATTTGTTGTACTCATAATGGGTTGTCCATTAATCTTTGAAGGAAAAACCTAGCAGCATAATACACTTTTTACGTACATCCGAACATTGCCTTGCTTATTATAAAAACCAAGGGACTTAGAATTTGTGATGTATAGATACGAGTATTGTTTTAGATCGTTCGATATCGCGTAACGCGAAAATTGTTCAATTGATTTTAATGAAATTTTGACATAGTATTATTCTAAAGGCGGGGATGGAAATAATAAAAAAACTAAAAATGTGAAAACAGCTCAAACTTTGTTTTAGGCGTTTTTCGGGTTCCTGATAATTTTCAATTTTTTTTGCGATTAAGGAGGGAAGTCACAGGATCAAGTTTGAAGAAGCTCAGGTTCTTGCCGCAACGTCTTCATACCATGCCCGACTTCACAGAGAAGGCATCGAAATACAAAAACATCATAATAATTTCAATAGGAAAGAAGAAACACAAAAAGTCAACCGGAAATGGGTACCCATCCTAAAGGACCTGAAGACACTACCATATTGCGAAGGGGCGGGGTTACCAACGCTACCTGGTTGGGCCACGTCACCATTAGCAGGTATAAATACAGGTACAGATCCACCAGCCGTCAGTATTTTGGAAGTCGCTGAAGTGAAATAGCTTCTGAAGATGCCATCCACTCGTGGTGGCGAAACGTCAAGCTTTAACGCTAAACGACACCGGCCTAAAAGCCCAAGAACCACAAATTCATTGGACGATGGCTACGAAAACCTTACACAGTAGATATGAATTTCCCTAGCTCCTAAGGAGGGAGACGCCAGAAACTATTTACGAGGGTTTTTGTGTTGGATGTTGTTTCTGCGGGTGAATTGGCGATAAATTAGTTGCAAGGGGATTTTAGACTGTAGCTTCATGCAATGGGAAATAATAAAATGGTACCATCATTATGCGTGGGAAGTACTGAGTCAATCAACTTGACTCCATTTTTTTAAATTATTTAGCAAAAGTTAAACATTGCCAAAAATCCAATATATTACCTTAATTTTTGCCAAACACGCCCAGACTATTGCTATGGAAGCACGGCGTGTGGTGTGGGAGCCAAACAGACGGCGGCTCCAATTCTGCTATAATACATCCAGCCGAAAGGTTAAACGAGGTCATATTAGCGCTATGCGCAGACCGCGATTTTAATAGGGGAAGGAGCCAGGTAACTGCTGGCTCACCAAGACTAGATCTTGTTGTCGTTGTCGATTGGGAATATTCGGATTAATTTCTGCTGTCTGTTTCGCGCCCCGACGTGAAAGTTATTTTAATAATATTTACTGGTGACTCGTAATAGGTGAGGGACTATTGCCAAAATGAATAGTATTAGCAATCTTTTTTTAAAGCCGTTTTCCACAAACCCGATTTAGGAAAAAATTGAAATCAAGGAATTGGGAAGACCTCTTCCCGATTTAGATATTCAAAAAACGCAAAAAAATAATTGAATTTGTGGATGTGTGTGTGTTTGTTTCTCATTGTATTTTGGTGGCGATCCTACCTGGACGAAGGATATCCACATCGGAAGCAGAACGGTCCTTTTCATGCTAAAAATAATTAAGACGTTTCTAAGAAACTCTATGAAGAACTCAGCGCTCTTGGAATGTTATCGGCCGAAAAAAAGTTTTTAAATAACATTGACAATTTTAACAAACAAATTAATGACACTTTTGCAAAAAATAAGGAAAGATGGTTTGATTTTACATACCAGACAATTTAAAAGTGTATTTTTTGCTTTTGTACATAAGTTACATTCAGATAAAATTTTGGGTGTTTTTATTGTTGTTTTATTATATTTCTTAAGGTGCCGATAAATTTAGGTTATTTTTTATATTTTGGCTCCATTGGTCTCTTAAGTCACGAGTCGCCACTGCCTTAGTGCCAGGGCCGTATATAAGGGGGGGTTTAGGGGGTTCAAACCCCCCCCCATGAGTATTCCCATGAATGAAATAACTACTAAAATAATACAAAATAAAAAATAATCAAAATGCTTTCTCAAAGATTAGTGATTTATTCTACTACTAACCAATCACTCTGAGCTCATGATATTAGCAGTGATACAATCTATATAGTTTTTAAGCAAACTTAGGGTCGTATTCATAGTCAATACTTGAGAGTCCCTTAAGTAAGGTTTTGTGTTTCGTAACCTTACTTGAGGGTCTCTTTCGTAAGGCTCCCTTGAGTAATATTAAAGTAACGAAATGTCAGCATGACATGTCATCATGACATTTCGTCGATTTTGTAGGTTAATTTTGGAGTACGGTGTTGTCAGTTTCTGTCACATCCGGAAAAATGTCCGCCACATAACACGAAATACTGGTACATTACAAAAAGGGATAACAGAAAACATCAAAATGCGGGAGCATAGGCATAACAAGCTGACTTATATTTGCAATATGACAACGTCGACAAATGAATCCCGCCGTCTAGTAGATGTTGTCTAGGAAACATACACAAGAAAGGCCACACTTGAGGGTCCCTTGAGTAACCCTCAAATATCCCTTTAGTAATACTCAAGGGATACTTGAGGAACGATTATGAATACGAATCTAAGACATTACAAAGTAAAGTCTTTTCTTTTATACATGAACCCCCCAAGGTCAGCATGACTCCCCCCATGGTGAACGCCTAGCTACGGCCCTGCTTAGTGCACTTCTAAGGTACGCTTAACTAGCAGAGAGACTGGAAAATAATAATAGTAGGTATTTTACATTGCCCAACATATAAATCCAGATAAAAAATATTACATATAACTCGTGTTAATAAAGAATAACCCCTAGTATTGATCCTTGCGGAATGCCTTTTTTAACATCACGGATCAAGGATGCTTCGCCATGTAAATAATTTGAAAACATATGGAATTATTTAATAATAATGCGATTTACATTTCGAGAATATTGCTATCGTGAATGTTTTTCTCGAGAAAAGTAAAGCTGCCAGTATTTCCAATCGTATCGGTATTTGTCACTCGGATATGATTGCCGGAACTGTCAAGGCCGGAAAAATAATTAGGAAGGAATCAAGACGTGCCTTTCCGACCTATACAGCTTTGACCGTAGAGCGACCTCTCGCGCAGCTTTGAGGTTATGTAAAGGACGAAGGATAATTGACTGTTATCTCGCGTAATCATCTGAGATGGTATTATGCAGTTTACAGTGTAAGCCATACTGCCAGTTTGGATTGCCACTAGTGACCAGTTATAATTAGGAAATTATTGGAAGCAGACATTCGCCTCCCGTTTAGAACATCGGGTTGGAGAGGGGGTGTACAGAGGCGTGTCGGAGAGCTTTTTTTCAGGTTCGCGGCAGACAAAACACAATGACTACTGCCGTTTTCTTCCTGAAATAGTTTAAAAGAACTAAAAAAACGCTTTTAGGGAACATCGAACTAAAAAGAAAAATAAGCTCAAAATAAAAATCAGTACTATTGTGAAAAAGTGCTCAATTTACGAATAATGGCATAAAGCGCTCACGCTTTTTTCACAATAATACTAGTACTTTTCACTAATTATTGTCTAAAGCTTATTTACAACTTTTGAATTCGATGTTCCCTAAAAGCATGTTTTTTTTGTTTTTTAAACCATATTTATTTTTAGTTTTTAGCTAATCATATCACTAAAGGTTTTTTATTGGTGGAGGCGTTGCTATCTTTATTAAAAAATGTATCAGTTTCAGCCGCGTGCAATGTGCAATTAAAAGAGTTGAATCTGAGTTTGAATTTTCTCTATGCGAGGTTGAAGCTGGTAACAAAAAAATTCTCATCGGTTGCGTTTATAGATCTCCGTCAGCTAATACAATTACGTTTACCTATAACCTAGAATGTTTAATGGAATGTTTTAAAAATTTTAACAATAGCTTTTTTTTTGTGGGGATTTCAATTTCAATTTTGATCCTGCGGTAGAGAATAGCAACGCTAAAGTATGCACCAACATTTTTAGGTGCTATGGATTTGTTCAAGTTATTAACGACTATACTCGGGTGACCAACCATTGTAGTACTATATTAGATAATATTTTTTCCAATGTTAAACTAGATAATTTAAACGCTGAAGTTGTGTTCACACAACTATCGGACCACCATCTTCAACTTGTAAGATATTCAAACAAAAGCAGGCTGAGTAACAAATCTGCAAATTATGTTTATAAACGTTCCTTCAATGACGATGCCAAATTGAATTTTTTTAGACATTTACTTTCTTTAGAAAACTGGTCAGTACTTGATTCTTTTGAGAATTGTGACAGCAAATTTAGCGAGTTCTATCTCAGATTCCTTTATCTTCGTGATCGTGCATTTCCTATCCAATTACGTAGAAAAAAGGAATCAAAACAATTAGGGAATCATTGGATAACAGAACATATAATAAATGAAGGGAAATTCCTGCGAGATATCAATTGGCTCCTTAAAACATGCGACCATGAACATATTCGTACCCTATACAGCGCAATGAAAAAAAATCATGCACAGCATATACGTGACGCAAAAAGAAATTATTTTGATCAAAAAATCTTTAACTCCCGAAATGTATCTAAAACTTCGTGGAATATTATTAAACATCAAACAAATTGTGAAAAAAAACGATACTATACCTCAGAATATGATAAATATTGACGGGAATGTTATAACGCCTGACAATTTGGCTGAAGAATTTAATAACTATTTCTTAAATTCACTTCGCTCAATTACAAAAGGAGCATCTCATACGGTTGAGCTAAAAATTAATCCCAAACCTAATTCAATGTTTGTACATCCAGTTTCTGAAAGTGACGTCTTATTATTTATCAAAGAGATATCTTCCAAACACTCCAGTGGAACTGATGAAGTGCCTTGCTCATTGCTCATTAAAATAGCTGACTTAATCGTAGGTCCTCTAACTAAGTTAATAGATCTAACATTTGAAGAAGGCATCTTCCCATCAGCCCTCAAGAATGCAGCAATCATTCCTATTCCTAAAAAAAGTGATAATAAACTTATTTCCAATTACCGTGGTATAGCTCTACTGTCTGCATTTTCCAAACTTTTTGAGAAAGCTTTTCTAGTCAGTCTTAACAGCTTCAAGCAGAGATTTAATCTCATTACAGAAACACAGTTTGGCTTTACCAAAGGACGTTCTTCACAGGACGCGCTTATATCTCTGCATAATAGAAAAGAGAAATTCCCTTACTGGTAATATCTTAACAGGTGTGCCTCAAGGCAGCATTTTAGGACCAATCCTATTTACTTTTTTCATTAACGACATTATGGCTGCTTGCCCAGACTACTTTATTGCATTGTTTGTTGATGACACAAGCTTTGTGCTGAATGCTAGAAATTATAGTTCACTAAGTTCCGAAGCTATAAATTCGTGTAAATATCTTACAACGTATTGTGACAATCACGGCTTAGCGCTAAATGCGGGAAAACAGAGATGGTTCTCTTTAGTCCTTTAACTGGTAATCTTAGCTTGCTAGCAAAAATACAAGGCCTGTAAATTCCACAAAGTTGTAGTGTAAAGTTTCTTGGAGTTCATTTAGATTCTCGGCTATCATAGGGTAAACATATTGATTTCATATCTGAGAAACTAGCTAAACATCGATTTGTACTATGGCAGCTTAGAAGTTATGTAAGCAACGATATCTTGAAATTATACTACTTTGCTTACGTAAACTCAATCATCAGTTACTGTATTGTTGCTTGGGGTAACTGCTCTTGTATGAATGAGGTCTTCGTTATACAAAAAATGATTTTAAGGACAATAAATTTCAAATGTCGGACATATTCCTGTGCATCATTATTCAGACAATCGGGCATTATGACTGTCTACTCACTCTATATATTCAAAAGCATCTTGCATGTAAGGAATAATATTCATCACTTCAGTTTTAGAACTAATGAAATATATGAATTACGAGAAAACAGTAACCTAGACATACCTTCTCATAGATTAACACTCTCATCCAAAAGTTGCTACATAATGCCTATAAGGCTTTTCAATAAATTGCCATCGTCATTGAAGACGATAAACTCAGTTATACTGTTTAAAAAACAGTTAAAGTCATTCTTCTTGTCACATCTATTTTACTCGGTGGATGAGTATTTGAATTTCAATTTTACAAATGATCTGTCTACTTAATTGTGTGTGTGTGTTTTTTTTGTTTACTTGTGAAATGTTTGTTATTTACTGATTTATGTACTTATATTGACTATCTTCCTATACTCTGTAATGAGTCCATTGGAAATAAACATTATTATTATTATTATTAATTTTTTAAACTATAGATTTATTTTTAGACTTTTATATTCGAATCAAATAACTTGATTTCTCAAAGCTAACAGGAAGAGTTTCATGTAACAGTGTAACATTAGATGAAATGATGACAGGCGTCGTTCTGATTACATCGCCACCTACCGGACGTAATGTAAACTTAAGGTGGCGCCAGAGTTCCGCACCGTCAGTTGTAGGTGGATATGCACGAGGACAAGTCGACGCATGACACGTTACAATTTAAGACAACAGATGGCGCAGTGTTGCAGTTACTATCACATGCCTGACAAAATTCAACAACTATCTTTCTAGGAGCATGCGAAAGTATCCTTATCTGACGTACGCAGTTATGCCACTTTAATGAATTATTCATTAGATGTAATAAATTGTTTTGTGGATGGAGATGGAATAGGTGACTTGGTCTTGATTTAAAACAGTCTTACAAGCTCACAAACCCACATACAGGTGAAGCTTGTGTCACTCTTTTGAAAGTCGTATACATTTCCACAATATTGTCGCAAAGGTAGACAAAACCAGCAGGACACTAAATCTCAAGATTGAGACGTTTTGACACCTGCTTGATAGATTAGGCTATGCACCTACTACTACTGGTAATTGATCTTCTGTACCTTTAACTGGCTGATAAGTTTTTATCTGTCAAATCGGTGCTTCAGTCTATTCCGGCAAATAGTGTATATTAGTGGAGGACACAGACTAAGACGTTTGCTGAGCAAGCGTTTGTGATTAATTTTTAAATTTCAAGGAGCTAACTTTTACATAGTCGATTCAGTAACGACATACATATATACAGGGGTGTTCCAGAAAAACGTGAAATCATTTTTTTTTCAAAAATATATTGGTTAAATGTATACAAAGAGTTAACACCGGCTTTCTAATGCCTTGTAAGCCTCCTGGAAAGCCTCGACGAGAACGCTATTCAACGTCAATGCTGTCAAAACGGTTTCCTTGATTCTCAGACAAAAAAATTTTGTTATACATATTTCACCACACTGTACCTCTGTAACAAGAAGGATATAATGGTTAAATAGCCTGAGAGAAACATCTAGAATTTGAACTTTACTTGCTGCAGCTCTGAACAATCCTCGTGTGGACAGGGAGAACCAAGTTCTAAGGTTTTTCAGCCAGGAGATACTGCGCCTACCGAGTCCTCTCCTTCCGAAGACCTTTCCCTGATGTATCAGCTGGATCAGACCGTATCTCTTTTGGTTCCTCATTATGTGACCCAGGTATTCCAATTTCCGTTTTACTTCCCACACCGGTAGGTGAGGGGAGTATTGTGATCAAAAAATTTTCGATTTTGAGATAATATACTTTTTGGGCATTTTATGATGCCTACATAACGAAAATCCACGTCACTCATTTCCGTCGGTCTGTCGGTTTATCTGTCTGTCGGTTTGCCTGTCTGTCGGTTTGTCTGTCTGTCGGTCTGTCTGTCTGTCTGTTGGCGTTTTTCAAGCCTCCTAATCTCAGTAACCGCTGCATAGATTTTGATGAAATTTGGGTAGCTATATGGTGTAGGGTCGTAGTAGGTAACGTTGCTACAATTTTGAAAATCGGTGCATGGGCGGCGGAGTAATTAGCAAAAAACGAAAAATTTCAAATATGCCTCAAACTTCGTTTTTAGGTGTTTTTGGGTGGGGGTGAAATTGGGGTGGTTGGGGGGTGGGGGGTTGTAAAGCTGAACAATTTGTTGTACTCATAATAGGCTGTCTACTGACCTAGCGGTATAATGCACTTTTTTAGGTCCATCTGAACATTGCCTTGTGTATTACAGGAATCAAGGGAATTTTCCGATGTATACATACGAGTATTGCTTTGGATCGTTCTGTATTTTATAATGTTGAAATTACTGAATTGATGTTAATGAAATTTCGGCACAGTATTACTACTTTGGCGAGGATGTAAAACGCGTCTGATTTTTAGAAATCGTCTCAGTGGCGGCGCAGCAATATTAAAAGAACTAAAAAAATGAAAACAGCTCAAACATCGTTTTTAGACGTTCTAGGGGTTCCTGATCATTTTCTACTTCTTTTTGGGGTGGGGGTGAAATTAGGGTGGTTGGGGGAGTGGGGGGTTGTAAATCTGAAAAATTTGTTGGGCTGTCTACTGACCTGAGAGAGAAAGAACTAGCGGCATAATACACTTTTTTAGGTCCATCCGAACATTGGCTTGCCGATTACAGAAACCATAAGGGACTTGAACTTTCTGATGCATACAAAGTACATACGAGTATTACTTTGGATCGTTTTGTATTGTGAATTGACTTTAACGACATTTTGACACAGATTCATTACCGCGACGAGTGTGGAAAGCGCGTATGGTTTTTAGAAATCATTTCAGTGGCGGCGCGGCAATAATAAAAAAAACTAAAAATATAAAAAACACCTCAAACTTCGTTTTAGACGTTTTAGGGATTCCTGACCATTTTAAAATTTTTTTTGGTTTGGGGTGAAATTGGGGTGGTCGGGGGTGGGGGTTCGTAAAAGTCAAAAATTTGTTGTATTGGTGATATATTGTCCATTGACCTGTGAAAGAAGCACCTAGTAGGATAAAACACTTTTTTTGCGGTCGGACGAGCGATGATTTGATTGCAGGGGTATCTAGACTATAGTTTCATGCTGTGGGAAAATAATACAACTGGTATCACCGGAATGTGTGGGAAGTACTGAGTCAATCAACTTGACTACATTTTTTTAATAATGCCCAGCGCGGTCTCTGTTGAAGCCTTTCTAAAATTCTGTTGTTGGACACGTGGTCAACCCAGGAAATTCTGAGAATTCGCCTGTATAGCCACATCTCAAAAACCTCAATTTTCCTTGTGGATGCTTTTGTCAACGTCCAGGACTCAGCACCATACAAGAGCATGGACCAGACATAGTATTTGAGTAGTCTAGTACGGAAGGTACGCACATAAAAATAGTTTCTTAGATGGAGCACAGATGCTTTAATTCAAGTATACCATAACTTCCTATACGCGTAAAGCTATGCTAATCTTAAAGTGAGAATACTATCTTTGACCATATAAGGGTTATACTGAGAAAATATCTTCAATGCAAAACTGGGAAATTCTTGAAAGTAAGAATACCAAAATCTAATCTTGGCCGAAGCATTTCATAATCTTGACTGAAGAATTTCATAATCTTAACTGGAGCATTTCATAAACTTGACGCAAGTAGCTCAACTTTATTCTAAAATTGAGATACTCTTGGTTGAGGAATCTAGTAGTATTGATTTGAGCGTTTGATAACTTTGACGAGCCAAATCCACTGTTGTTTCATTCCAAGAAATGTATTGTATTGGAGCAAGCATTCAAACTCTTCTATGAGCATGTAGAAATTTTTTTCGTCTATTTCATTATCTGCAAGACAAACACAATCATGTAGAAGCCAATTGAATTCTGGACTTGGAAGATGTGTGCAAAGTTTTTCAAATATTTGTAGATCAGCCTGTTTAGTGATTGGTACACCGGAGAAATAGTTCTGCAAAATTTTTTAAATCACATTTAGTATACTTGGTGCTTACCTAGAAACACCTGAGTCAGGTCTTCGCATCCCCATTTTTTTAATAGCTCAATCATGGTTGGTTAGATCCAGTGATAAGGAAACTGATGGGAACTGGGACGCGACTCAAATGGCGGTGGACCAGCACTACCGGCAGATTCGTTGACCAATTTATTTAACAGTTTGGCTAGATACTATTATGTGCTATTATGCAGGATCCAGTATGCAGGTATTACGCTGCGGTGCTAAAGACGGCGGCGAATGAGACAATCCGAAAACCGATAATGGCGGCGGACGCGGACGGGCAACAGGCGGTTGAGTGGTGAGGGTGGAGAGGTTAGAGTTGACACATGACACGTCAAATAAATGGTTGACTTGATACAAATATAGGGTGGGCTTGTAAAACACCGTTCATTTTTAAACCAAGATTATCATATTGTAAATGAAGGTTCGCATTTGCAAGCTGTCTATATTCCTGATAGAAGTAAACGGGACATCGCTGGAAAAAATGATAATCTTGATATAAAATTATAGACCAGGGTCGATAATTTTTGAAACCAAAAAAAATTACAGTAGGATGAAACCCATTTGAAAAAGAAAGGAATACGATAAGAATGAAAGGAAAAATAAATTACGGTCGATTCGAGATCGGGAAGTGGGAGGGGGTGAGTTTTTAAGGGTAGAAAATGGTTTATCTTAATTTCTGGCAAAACTACACGTCCTATGGAAAAAAGTTAAATGGCAAGGCTGTAGGTAATAAAAAGATCTACAACATTTGTATTTTCAATTTTTTCACATAACCTCAAAATTTTGGTAAAAAATGCAAAAAACCAAGTTTTTGGTTTTTTATTTTTATCTTTTTCAAACAAAAAAAAAAATTTCTACGAAATTTAGTGAAAACTTACCTTACTATGTCCGAGATACACTGTAATCTATTTGTTTTAAAATATTCATTTTTTCGCCTTATTTTAACTTAATATCAAAAATGCACCCTAATTTTCAATCGAAAATTCTCGCGTCAAAACATCAGCTTTTTTCAAAAAGTTTGGGAGCTTTTTATTCGTTGGAATCTCTATTTTCTGATGGTGTAAAAAAAATATACATTACTATGGAAAATCTTCTCAGAAAATGCAAAAAACTATGTCTCATTATGTCTCATTAAATATTAACTAATTTGTTTGTTAATTATAGTAGGATATTCCAATTTGCAATTTTTTCGTTTATCAATGTAACATAAGATCTCACGTTTTTTAAGTAAATAAGTGTAAATTTTAATAAATAGCTCAAAATTGTACATAGTGAGTAAAAAAATTTTCGAATTTGAGTTTTTTTTTCAGTTTTTTGCATTTTCTGAGAAGATTTTCTATAGTAATGTATACTTTTTTTACACCATGAGAAAATAGAGATTTGAACGAACGAAAGGCTCCCAAACTTTTGGAAAAAAGCTGATATTTTGACGCGAGAATTTTCGATTGAAAATTGGGGTGCATTTTTGATCTTAAGGTCAAATAAGGCGAAAAAATAAATATTTTGAATCAAATAAATTACAGTGTGTTTGGGACATAATAAAGTGAGTTTTCACTACATTTCGTAAAAAATTATTTTTTTTGAAAAAGATAAAAATAAAAAAAAAACTTGGTTTTTTGAATTTTTCACCAAAATTTTGAGGTTATGTGAAAAAATTGAAAATACAAAAGTTGTAGACCTTTTTATTACCTACAACTTTGCCATTCAACTTTTTTCCATAGGACGTGTAGTTTTGCCAGAAATCAAGATAAACCATTTTCTATCCTTAAAAACTCACCCCCTCCCACTTCCCGATCTCGAATCGACCGTAATTTATTTTTTATTTCATTCTTATCATATTTCCCTCTTTTTCTAATGGGTTTCATTCTACTGTAACTTTTTTTCACTTTGTATTATTTTTGAAGGCTTCGGTACTGGTCTATTATGAAATACTTGTTATTCAATTATTGTAGTCTTGGTTGCAAAGAAAATTATATTTTCTTTCGGAGCATATTTCTTTAAAATAAATATATGAATCAAAAATATATTATTCTTGATACAAATTTTTTATAATTTTCTCATCAAATATTCTTTCTTAGAGAGAGAATAGATATTTTTGTTGTGAGTATGTATTTACAAGAATAGCACAATTCTTGACTTGAGAATTTCGTTTTATGTGTGTAGGTAGTATAAAGTCCCCCTTTCTAACCTCCCGTCGTGCCGCCCTTAGCTAGCCTCCCCTCCCGAGTCTCTGACCCCCCGATCACCCTTCGCGCATCCCCTTGCCGTCACGTCGATAATAGCGCTGCGAGGGGGTGAAATCCGACCGACTGACTGTGTATATACATCTACCTAGATCGCGCTTCACCCCAAAATCGCGTCACCGAAACTCACTCGTCTTTCTATTTTTTTATGTCGGTTTGTTTGTCGTTTTTAGGTTGCGTTAACGCGAAAGGCCCGCCTGAAGCTCGCGGACTCGAAATCCACACAAACGTACCTCTTCGGGCGCCATTTTCCGGGGACAAAAGACTAACGCGGGTCATGGCATACTTTGCACTCCGGGATACTTATGATCGAATAAAGGAAATCTGAAGAGCAGGCTGTGTTTCGAGTGTCCGAGGACCGTTCAGAGTGATCGGAAGACTGGTAAACAGTGATTTCAAGCAGGTTATACAAGTGTGTTGTGTCCGCCATTTTGCTCTAGGTATACGCCTAAAATCGGTTCTATCGGTGTTATGTTCAGTGAGAAACTGTTTAAAATTGGATTAAGGTGCAAATAGGATGTCTTTGAGGGTAAGTAGGGCTTGTAAATGTTTCTGTGGGTGTACGGGCCTTGTGGCAGGATAGCAGATGTTTTTGACATGTGATGGTGGTCGTAAACAGTAATAAGGAAAAAGTCTACGTCTTCTTATTGACGATGTATAACACTCGTTTTTGGCCAATATCTTTCTGAACATTGATCAGAAAATTACATATAGTATACCATGGAATAAAGGTACTTTCCAGGTGTATTTGCATACCTTAAATGTTTTAATTGCGACCTATTTATCGGACATCTATTAAAAATGCATAACCAATAGGTGTGAGGGACTTTTAAGTGGAGCATCTCAGGTCTAGAATATCTTGTTCACTTCGCAACAGCGTTCAGAACCGCATATGTTATGTCCATGGTTATAAGTATTGCTCTCCTTTACTGCAATACTGATCATGCCTTTTGTTGCATATTATGTCCTTGTTCTGTTGTAACTTATACAAGCCTTAATTGAATCGGAGAGTCCAAGAACAGTATAGGTGCAGAAACATAGTTTTGAGACAAATTAAAAAAACTTATTTACTCCAAAACGAGCGTTCGCCATCATTAGAAAGTTGTTATAATTCTTTAGATCAATGATAATACAACATAATAGAGCCGAAAGTCTCACCATCCTCCAAGCTATTAAAAAAATAGTTTATGCCCTTGTACTGTTCTTGGACTCAGTCTTTTTTTTTTACACGATTTTTTGTATTTTTTTAGCTTTAGCGTGTGATAAGGTCATGACAACGTCAACAGAGGGTGTTAAGTATGTGAAAAATGTTTTATTGTTACCATTGATTATTGTTATTACTTACGATATGGCGAACCGTGTCGCTGACAGCCAACAATGGGTTGACCAATGACGTTAAAATCAGTACATGTCCTGGACTTGTAATGTTTTTCATAGACAAATGGTGCGTATAATGGGGTTATCCTTATACTTTGTAATGTTTTTAAGCGCAACTGATATATCTTCGTATTTCAAGCGTTTTGGCCATCTTAAGTCAAAACGCCATTTTTTGGATTTGTACTGTTCTTGGACTCACTGATTCAATTAGTAGAGGTGATGTGGTATAGGCTATGATGGTGTTATGCAAATTGAAATATGGGTCCACCTAATATACAAAACGTAATAAGAAAAAAAATTAAATACAGCAATAAAACTGTATTGAAAACGAGCATATGGTACTATTTATTATTAAAATAAGACTTATTTGTTGGTTCTTTGAGCGTTTGTTGATTAATTCAGGACTTTTCAGAAGTCTGTCCGTCTGTGTGGGGCGGGTTAGAATATCTCCCGTCGTATATCCTGCATGTCGTGAAAGGCGACTATAAGGAACCGAACTACTGTCGGTATAAACAGTAACCTCCCTTTGGGTGGACGAGTTGAGAAGAGTCAGGACACCTTCTTGTCCTTGGGGTGAAAAATTGACCCTAAAGGCGGATGAACCAGTTGATACATCTGGTCAACGGCAAGAGGATGTAGAAAGCAACTAAGAAGCTACTGCATTAAAGATCTTAAAGATATCCCAAGAGAAACTCGTAAAATGTGTAAATGCATTTTACGAGTTCATAACATGTCTGTTAAGACACTGTGACTATGATGATGATGACGTCTGTCTGACAGAACTAGCAGTTTACATTTGCCTTTTGATCTCCGACAAATACTTTGGACAGATATGTCCTGTGGGAACATAATACAAGAGTTTAAAAAAGTGAATCTAGCTCCTTAATTGAGACATCAGCCCCTCAAATGAGTTAATCAGCAGTAATGTATGAAATACTGTTTACGTCGAATCTGTCGAACATGTATTAGAATGCATAATTTATTCATTTATTTATTCCCAATAGGTACAAATGGCCCAATTATAGGAAATTTACAAAAGTGAACATTGAACGTGTTTGCTCAGGGATGTTTATTCTCAATACAAATAGTGCCACGTCACAGGCTATGCCTTGTATAAGGTATGAGCATTGACATGAAGAAAATATACACTAAAATTTTTCTAACCTAACTTTACTGCTGCCTCTCTTTGGACATAAGCCTTTCCATATTTTGCTCCCTCTTCTTAAGCTTCTATGGATCCATCCTCAGCAGCAGCATGCATTCTTCTATCATTTTTTGATGATTTCGTCATGTTACGCTTAAAATTTGGATGTGACGTCTGAGTGACATAATATGACGAAGCTGACAACGAGATTCTGCGTCTACTATGTTAGTATACACATGTGTCACAAATTATGTTAAAGATTCTGCACGTTCTCTTAACACGCGCATTTTGTGATAAGTGGGTTCGACCTGATCTACAATAACAGGTGTGGTACAGATTCCCCAGTCTAGAGAAATTGAAATTTATTTCGCCAGGTGATACAAGACAACCTATTTTGGAACTTGCAAGATTGTGTAACAAGGAAAAAGCAAGAAGGTTGTGTCTTAATAGTAGTGAATCCATACGAAACAATGCTATTGATATTTTGTTATCAGTTCCACGGTGAGGAGAGTATCCATTACATTAGAAAAATATTTCAGTGCTCTGCGCTGCACGGACTCAATTTGGCGGATTGGGTTTCCATAGATCAACGCCACACATTTCAGTTTTCTTCTTATTAAAGCAAAACACAAAATTCTTGAGCTGTCGCCATTAACAAAGCTGGACCAATTTCTAACCAAATATTCAAGACTTTTTGACGCCGATCCTACAATATCTGAAATATGATCTTTACTGAAAGTAGAAGCCGGTACTCTTAATTTTTCCGATTTTTCTGTGCGAAGTAAGCAAGCACCTTTCATTCCATGAAATTCTGGCCGACTGAGGAGTCGTACTTCAATAAGAAAAGAGCTGTCGTGCAAATAGCGGTGGGAGATTCACATTCACCCAACAGCCGACTAGATCTCTCTGGATGACTGAAATACGTGGTTCGCAGCATGATACGGGGGAGTGGTGGGTGTCGATGGAGTCGACACCATGTCGTCGGCGCTGTATATCGGCTGTGGTACGAGGAACCGTAGCATAGTTGGTAACGCACTGGCCTAGAATGCTGGAGGCGCTGGTGAACCAAATGTTTGGAAGCAAATTTTATTACGTAAAGCGAAAACAACTATCATGAAGAGAGGGTCAGGTTAAGGGGAACTCCACTGGGCTGCATAACCACATTTCTTGGCAGATCACCCTATCTCCAATACAGAATACTGAAGGGAGAAATGTAACCAGATAATTCTTAGGAGAAATGGGGAGGGAGAATTTAAGGAGTTTGGAATACTGCCACCATGAGTTTGAAAAATTTGCCTGCCTTTCCAGTACGAGATCTTTTGTGAAAAACTTCCAGCACGTCTGTGTATTATTTCAAAAGAATATGAATAGTATCATAGAGCTCCTAAAGTATGGAACAAAATATTTATAAATAATTGATATTGTAAAAAAAGTCTACAGCCTTTCACTCTGTCTTGGATAAATAAGTGAAATTTCGTTTTTCTAACAACACGATCATTTTTCCTTTACAAACTGAAAAAAGCTGATCCCAGGCTATTGTAGACATTCTCAGCCCTATTTCATCGGTTAAGATGAAAGATATTAAATAGCTTTACATCAAATTGCACCACGCCTGTGGGCGTAAAGCTCAGAGTAAGGTTGTCATAATATGAAACTTTTAAGTCGCATTTTATCCTCACATGAACGTATCTTTTTTATTAACAAAATATCGGCTGTAGCTCGAGTTAGAGTCATGCCCCGCTATAACCACCAACCGAGAAAGGACACCATAAAAACGCTATGCTTACGTGCTCTTAATGTGCTTCTTTGTACCTATAAAGGAGCTGATGTGGTCTAATGGAACATTATTTTTTTTAGCTCATAATAAGGGCAATGACCCTGATCGACGTGAAAAAATGCTGAGTTGGACACACACGGCATATCGGCTAATAGTGTTTGAGAAAATTCATAACTTTATTTTACGTCCATTAGTCCATATCATAAATTGTCCTACAAGTAGTAAAATACCTATACAGTGGAAAGAATCCATAATTACCCCTGTACACAAAAGTGGAAACAAAATAAAATTAACAAATTATTGGCCCATATCTGTTATCAATAATTTTGCCAAGCTATTTAAACAAGTCACAAAAAAATATTAAACGATTTTTTGGAAAAGCATAAAATAAAAACGGAGAACCAGTGTTGTTTCACGAAAAATGAAAGCACTGAAGATGTGATCCTAAATCTAATGGAACCTATATTTGATGCCTTAGATAAGCCAAAAAGGTGTGCAGCTTTTGATACAATATGTCTTCAAAAGTTATTGGTCAAGTTATCTAACTGTGATATTAGGGGTGTAGCTCTGAATCTATTACAAGATTACCTAACATATAGGGTACAATGTGTCAAAATAGGTTATAAAGTTCGCTTAAAAAACATAATAAAAGCTGAAGTATCGTAAGGTACCGTTTTGGGGCCAATACCTACTATTTTTAATTTACACCTTAGATAAGGAAAAAAAGGGGATACCGCGCGTCAGTTTGATGCTATATGAATTAGCTGTGACATAAAACAAGTAGCTATCAAAATTTTGGTGGAAAACAAATAATTTGGTACGGTAGTATTTTTTTGTGATATTAGCGTTTTTAAGACCAATCATTGTAAAATATTGTGGGTGCATAATGGTAGAGTGTGCAGTTTACGGTTGTAAAAGCCACAGCAGTAGGAAGGAGCCAGGAATCACTTTGCACTGGTAAATTTGTGTTATTTTTTTTTTTCGTTTTTTAGTTCATAAATATATACGTATACAAGATATAGTTTCAAATGTACCACTAACATGCGATTCATAATATTCATGAGCATGTAAAGTGTAAAAATTATATTTTTTAAGGCATGTTTTGGTTCAAACACAATCAGTTTTCCAGTGACGCATCTGTTATAACTTACACTTTGCAAGACAAGTTAATGTTAATTACTTAAATTTGAACTATGGATGGTGAAATTGGCCATACGGAACTCGTGAATAACAATGCTTTAATAAATTTTATTTGAAAATAGATTTTTTCTTCAAATAGCTTAACCATAGTCCCATGGCTACGGCACTGGGACTAGCGCTTTGCTACTTTTTGGTAACAGAGATGTCAGTCGCGCGTTCTGTCCTCTCTCTTTCCTTGTCTAATGTCTACACGAACAGCATAACAAACATTAGGAACTTTGAAGGTAAACTAATACATTACGCAGATGATACGGCAGTTGTTATCATAGGATCTGATTGGGAGGAAGTGCGCAAATAAAGTAATAATAATAATAAAAACAAATTACTCAAGCCAAACATAAGCAAGACCAAACACATGCGTTTTTCACTAACTGTAGCGAACCAATCTAATATGAGCATTAGATTACATACCAGCTCTTGTATCGAAACGATTGTAACTGCATCTCAAAGATCGTAAAGAACTTAGGACACGACTCTGTTTGATCGCTCTGACTGGGGGTGCATAATGAGCCCTTAGGCTGAGCGGTAACTATTAAGGCGACAGAACCCTCTCCCCCTCACTACTAAAAAAAGTCATGTCATCTCAGTTTATTATTAAATAATTGGCGCTTTTCCATAAGCGTAAATAAAGAGATGTCCGATCCGCTCTGCTTTATTGGGATCTGAATATATTAAATAGATACTTGTAACTAAAATATCGGCTCGACAAACCATGAATTTTTAACTTTTCTTAACGAATTTGTGTATTTTTATATAGAATTACAGAGGCAGCTTAATTGTTAGTAAACCTTCTTTAATTACAACCAATGTCGCTTATCCACAGGCTGAATTCGTTGAGCGAAACGCTACGGGTTAAACTGTTGTTTTAATGTCGGATTTTAGCCAAGCATTGTCGAGAACGCGAAAGAATAAAAAGCCCACGAAAATAATTACTTTGCTCACTCATCCCTTTCATTGCACATAATTCTTCCATCTCGAAAATATCGTAATCCTTTCCTAATGCCCCGAATCCTAGCGGCTGACGGCGCAGTACGAAATAATGTCATCATTTTAATAAAGTATTCTTCTGCAGATAACACAGATCCTATTAATTTTATCACGTCTCTCTATCTGTAGTCTGAGCTGCACCACTAACGGAAGGATATAGGAAATATGCAGTAGCGGCACGGAAGACTGAGGTACGATGGAGAATATATTTTTTCTTCTTTTTATTATTTCACTTCTTTTTATTATTTATATTTTAAGCTTTCTTCATATATTTTTGGTAAGGTTATCACCTCACGTTTGTTAGCTTATTGTGTTTTGTGTAATGTTGCTATTATGTAATCATCAATTACTCTTGTAGCTTTTGTGGTTGAGTGTAAGAGTAGCTGATTAGCTAAACTTCGCCACAATAAGCTCCGTACTCTGCTACACCATGTAATTGGTGAATAAAGTCGTATTATTATTATTATTATTTTACACTAATTCTATGAATCGGTGATTGTTGCAATGATTTCTGATGGTACAATACTGACGCAATACGAGGTGTGCTTAAGAAATAATGAGAATTCTAGTTTTTTGGAAAGAAAATATATGCTTTAAGTGTCTAGGGTATAGCGCGCGAAATGGAGAAGTTTCCACAAAAACAAAATTTGGAAAATTCATTATTATCTGATAGTCTATTTCTACACTTGAAGAATGTCGAAAAAATCATCTGAATATTCCAAAAAACCGCGGAGTTATTCAATTTTATATTTGCATAAAGTGACCGCGGAGGTGAAAATCTGTGTGACGTCACATGTTATTAATTGTTCGCGGCAGCCACAGTTTGGTCGGGACTCCGCTGTGCTTACGCTGCGCTGTACAGTATGCGACATTTTTAGACTTGAGTGGAACGGCGAAGGTGTTTGTTGTGCAGACGCCAGTATATTTTTGAAGTATGGAAGAAGGTTACGATCTTGGTGATTCTAGTAATCTTCCTAAAGTGGATGACATGATTATGGACTTTTACTTCCCACACCGATAGGTGAGGGGAGTATTGTGACTGTGAAAATTTTCGATTTTGAGATAATACGCTTTTTGCGGGTGTTTTATGATGTCTACATAACGAAAATCCACACAACCCATTTCTGTCGGTCTGTCTGTACGCGTTCTTCTAGCCACGTAATCTCAGTAACCGCTGCATGGATTGTTATGAAATTTGGCAGCGATATGCTGTGGGTAGTAGTAGGTAATGTTCTTTAAGTTTGAAAACCGGTGCATGGGCGGTGGAGTAATTAGCAAAAAACCAAAAGTTTTAAATATTCCTCAAACTTTGTTTTAGGCGTTTTAGACGTTCCTGATCGTTTTCTATTTTTTTTGGATGGGAGCGATATTGGGGTGGTTGGGGGGTGGGGGGTTGTAAAGCTGAAAAATTATTGTATTCATAACAGGCCATCCACTAACCTGTGAAAGAAAGGCCTAGCGTCATAATGCACTTTTTTTAGGTGCATCCGAACATTACCTTGGCTATTACGGATCGTCGACTTAGAATTTTCTGATGTATTCATGCGAGAGTATTGCTTCTGATCATTCTGTATGCTGTAACTAGGAAACTATAGGATTGATTTCAATTAAATTTTCACACAGTATTACTAAAAACAGAAAACTCAATTTTTTGTATTCATAATACAATATCCATTGAAATATTTGTTTGGTGTTTTTATGGTGGTTTTTCTCGGTCTGCTAGACATATTCTAATAATACGAGTACCAATAAACTGCAGTGTGTCGTTTTGTCATCGTCGGCGTGGCCTACCCTACTGAAAACAAGGAATAACAACATGAATGAGGAGGCCGGCGGCGGCGCGGTGGCTTGCGGGAGCAGGATCCTCGACAGATACACAGGCTTGCGTTGTGTCGTGTGACGTGTGACGTCACAGCGGCTTCGCGCGGAGGATACGGCAATTCAAACTTTGAAGGACTATAACTTTTCCATTAATGGAGATAATTACAAATTTTTTTTGCCGTTGTTCTCTAACTCTTTAGGACTATCTGACTAACTAGAATTTGAAAAAACGGAAATTTCCTCATTGAGAATCCACGAAAATACGTATTCCTCCCATGTTAGCGAGGAGGCGTGGCCGCGTGTTCCCTCTCTCCAGTGTGTGTGTCCAAGATGAGGGGAGATAAGTCCAAAAATCCAAAGATAAGGTCAAAAGGTCCAAAGGTAAGGTCCAAAGGTCACCAGAAAAATAAATTTCACATTTCCAAGCTCCTGACGACACCTTTAAAGTTACAATAATGATTCAAACAGCAAATTGAAGAAGAAGACTTGCGCTTTGTCACTGTGGTGGCCTTTTTTTGATGTCGTGTTTGGTTACAGAGTTTTTTTGCACACTAAAAAACTTTTTTGGAAAAATCTATGTCATTCATTTAGGTCTTAGCTATCACTTTCTGAATTACTGTATATGTAGTTCGAAAAACAAGTGAGTTCTATTGGAAATCTGAATCCGTTATAACGTATGTATCTAGTTCCCTTAAGACGTTTTAAAGACACGAGAGATACGAGGGTGGTCCCAAAGAATAGTTTTCGATTTCACCCTGTACCTCAAAAACCAAGAGGGCCATGATAATTTTGTTGACGGCATCTTTAGTTTCACAAAAAAGTAGCAAACTATCGCAAAAACTGCAACTCTCTATCTTCAAAAATAACCGAGATACCCCGTAAAAGTGCCCAAAATATTTGTGCATATTATTATTGCTATCAGGTGTCAAATTATCATTTTGTGTTGAAATTTGTTAATGATCCCTATTGCTTTTAGAAGCTGAAGTAAACATAAAAAAGTACCATACACATGAAAAGGGAAGATGATATCACTGCCAGCAGTACCTTTTCCTGATTAAAAGTTCATGTTACGATAGTATATCCAAAAAAAAGTTAGTTCAGCTATATTAATATTATGAAAATATGCGTTTGAATTGATTTGTGATATGAAATAAATCAAAGGTGTAATGTATGTAATTACCGAAACTTTTTTTGTGGATGTCTCTTTAATTGACCGCGCGGTTAATAACCATGCTTTTTTATCTAAATGATTGATTCGCGGAGAATCATTAAAGTGTTCTGTTCAATATCGTGTACAATCATTATGTCGGATTTACGTCTTTAAAACGTTCCTTTGCTTTCCATCAAATCAAGTTTTTTTATGGTCAGCCTCCCGCAAAGGCGTCGAAGTTCTCCAAAAGAAGGAATTTTGGAGGAGACTGGTTCGGGGAGTAGGGACCTCGACCTGGAAAGGATGAGCTCGCAGAGCCTCTCTAGTGTTCCTCGTTCGGACGGCCTTTGGTGTTATTATCTAGGTGAGCTCACTTGAACATCTTCCGTGATAGGATTTGTAAAACAGGGTCAGGTCATTCACCCTTCTTCGATGTTGCAGGCTGTGGAGTTCCTTTGTGAGGTTAGGCGTATCGATTAGTCGGATTGCTCTCTTGTGGATAGTTCCAGAAGCTTTAGAGAGTGCTTTGGAGCGCATCCCCACACATGTGAGCAATAATCCAACGATGGTTGGATTTGCCTTGTAGAAAAGAAGTAGTTGCTCTGGTATGTACAGCTTACTATAGCTGAACAAAACTTCAAGCTTCTGACATTCCGTTTTAGCAATACTGACGATGTGATCATGCTAGGACAGCTAATGTGAGACTTCTTTGTCAGTGTTGTTGCCTGAGTTTTCTATACGTTAACCTGTACTTTATTTGATTAATCTTACCGCTTAGGTTAAGAAATACGTTGTCAGAACCGCTATTTGACAGATAATAATAATAATAATAATTTATTTGCTCACGTGATACGTAACAACATTTACAATAATAAATGAGAAATTAATGGCAAATAAATAAATTACTACGCCGGTAAAATTATAGTAATAAAAAAAAAAAAAAAAATATACAATAAAAACAATCTGCGCATTTTTTTGTGAAAGTGTCCACTGGAACCAAGGGTTGTGCGTGGACACTATTCGCTTTTTTGTATATAAATTGTTGCGCTACATAATTATACAAGTATATATAATAGACACATATATCTTTTTTTTTGGTGACTGTGAGGGCAGAGGGAGAAAAAGATATATACACATATATACATATATATTTTGTTTCGATTATAGCTAATGCAAACCTACCAGCTTGTGTACTTTATCTCGACCTAAGGTTACTACGTAAATTTTAAATCTACTTTTTATCATATTTAATGAATTTATTAAATTTAAAAGGTGTTTATAGTCCTGTGGAAGATGATTGTAGATTTTATGTGAAAGGTGAGTATAAGATCGTAAGCTAACGTTTTTTTGGTATAAATTCATTATCATAGAGCCTTTTTGTTTATATCTAGTAAAGTATTCATGATGAACTTTTTCAAATTTTGTCCTGTTTTTATAAATATGAATGATAATTTGGTGCATGAATAACTGTCTGAGATCTAGTATACCTGTTTCAAAGAATAATGCGTTAGTAGGATACATATTTTCTTTACTGTATATTATTTTAAGAATGCGCTTTTGCAATGTATCAAGAGTTCGCATATGACAATAGGCTGTACCACCCCAGCTCAATATACCGTAACGCAGTCTTGATTCTACCAAGGCATAATATAAGGTTTTCAAATGTTTTAAATCTAAAATATATTTCAAGTACTTAAAACGATACAGAAGCTGCCTCAATGTTTTTGTAACATGATTTATATGCGAGTCCCACCTCAAATGAGAATCGATTATAACCCCTAAATATTTATAGCTACTAGCCGAATTTAAAACACAAATTGTCCCGTTACTTTTTACGTTGAGAGTTTGATAAACTGGTAAACATCTGGAAGTATTTGAAAATGGAATGAACAATGTTTTTTCATAATTAACAGTTAACAATTTGTGACTGAATAAGTCGAATATATTTGCTAAATCAGTTTCAACTACCGATTTGAGGGTATCCCAATTGTCACCGCTATATCGAACTGCAGTATCATCTGCAAAACTAAGTAGGTAGCCACACGACCCTGCCTTAAGTACACTGTTGATATAAATTGTAAATAATATAGGCCCCAATACTGTCCCTTGAGGCAGGCCCTGTTTTATTGGTTTTTCCATACTGTAAGTATTGTCTATTTTCACTACTTGTAAGCGATTCTCCAGATAACTCTTAAATAGCTCTTGCGGTACCCCTCGTACTCCTGCATCCTCCAAGGCCCCCAACATCTGTGTATGACTCACAGTGTCAAACGCCTTGGCAAGATCCAGGAATACACATAAGGTTGGCTTGCTTATTTCTAAGAACTTTGTAATTTCTGTGGTTAATTTTGCTATTGCATCATTAGTAGACAACCCCTCCCTAAAACCAAATTGTTTTTCAGAAATAATATTGTGTAAATTTAAAAATTTGCTTAATCTGTTCTTTAAGGCTTTTTCAAATATTTTGGCTAACACTGATATTACTGAAATGGGCCTATAGTTATTAATATATTTTCTATCACCTTTTTTATGTATAGGAGTTACAACCGCAATTTTGAATTGTTGAGGAATTTGACCTGATGTAAAAATGGTATTTATTAAGTGATTCAAGGGTCTTGCTATTGATTCTGACAAATTTTTGAACAGTTCTGTTTTTAAACTATCAAATCCTGTAGATTTTTTACTTTTTAGCGATTTTATAATAGTAATAATTTCAGCTTGACTTGTTGGTTCTATAAAGAAAGAATTGTGGTTTATGTTTCGTGGCGGTGGTTGTGTATTTGGCTTTACAATTTTTTTTGCATATGTCTCTCCTATACTACAAAAGAAATCATTGAAGGCTTCTGCTATACTCTCTGGGGTATCACAGACAACGTTAGCTGTAGTCACTATAGTTTTGGGAGTTATTTTACTCTCCTTCGAACAAATATTATTAATAACCTTCCACAAATTTTTTGCATTATTCTTATTGTCATTTATTTGTTTATGGTAGTAATTATATTTTGTTTGTTTAATAATCTTGTCTAATTTGTTCTTATAGTTAAGATATTCTAACTTCTTTTCTTCATTAGTTGGATTATGTTTATATTCTGAATGTAATTTGTTTTTTTTATCAACCGAATTCATTATGCCTGTTGTAATCCATTGTTTTCGTTTTACATTACATCTTTTAATCTTTGTTATTTTTGTATTTTTTGTAGTTAGCATTTTTAATACGGAAATAAATATGTTCGTTAGCTTATTGACATCTGTTTCATTATAATAAGAGTCCCAGTCATACCCTAAAATGTCCTTATTCAAGTTACTATAGTTTATGAACTGAAGGCTTTTAGGAGAATTAACATTAGACGGAATATGCAACATTTTTATGGGTAGGCCTATTATAGTGGCTCTGTGGTCTGTGATGAAGTTTTCAAATACCATTGAGACGCACTCATGTTCAAAATGAGGTATATTACTTTTCATAAATATATGATCCAGGCAGTTACTTGTTGCACCATGCACTCTTGTGGGCTTATTTATCATGGATATAAAATTATGTTCGCTCAATTGATTAAGGTACTTATCAACAGTGTCACTCTGTGTATTTATCTTTATATTCATATCTCCAATAATAATGTGTGAAAAAACGTTTATATTTTTTGTTTCATCTAGATATCTGCCTAAGCCATCAATGAAATCTTCTTCATTTTCCGATGGTGATCTATACATACAAGATATAACAATTTTTTTGTGTTCATTTACTACCACTGTTATTTGTAGTGCTCTGCAATATGCAATCTGCACCGTTTCATATGTATATTCATACCCTTTCTTTAAATAAATAACCACACCATCATTTTTATTGAGGTTTCCGCCACTGTATATAAGGTCATAACTTGCTATTTGAAATAAATTAGTATCAAGGATATTAAACGACTCTGTAAATATCATACAATCATACTCACAGTTCATTCCTGCAATCATTATCTTTACTTCATCAAAATTTTTTTTCAAACTGCATATGTTCTGGTGATATATTTTAAAAAATATATTTTCTCCCCTCTCATTCCAACACCTGTTATGATCTTTGATATCATAAATCTCCTCTGTATTTATATCATTGTAGTTTATGTCTCGGATATATGTGTCCATTATTAACTAACCTACAAAATATAACTTAAAGAGAAGCCTAAAATATAAATTAAATGTTCAAAATAGATAACTAAATAAAGAAATAAAATCATCATGTGCTCCTCATTTTACAAATTTTATATACCTGCATACATACACACACATATATATATGTACGAGGTAATAGTAATTTTTTAATATACAAAAATAACGTTACTAATTAGAGCAGTGTCCAACTCCCCTAAAAACCACAACATTACATTAGTCTGTATTAATAATAATGGAATAAATCTATTGAAGATATATTTAGACATATTATTTGAAAATATTTTCAACCTCACTATATGATCGGACTGTACTTATCTTATTATTGAAATTAACATAAATTTGTCCATTGTGTGACCAAACGTTCTTGAATGACGTCTTCTCGCCAAGTTTCTCCATCAATTTCAATTTCTGTGGTGTCAAGTCCTCCTTCACGATTACCTTTGTTCCCTTCAGTAACCTCTTCTTGCTATAAATATTCACCTTCTGAATATTGTCTTTCAATTTCAACAGTATAGCTCTTGGCTTTAAGTTCATCCTCCTTGCTCCAATTCGGTAACATACTTCTATATCTTCATTTTTTAGATCTATGTCCATTTTAGATTTTACAAGGGACATTATTTCTTGACGAGTATCTTCATGATCCTTTTCTATTAAATTAAATATCCGGAGACTGTTTTTCCTTCCCTGTTGGTCAAGGAAATCGTGCTGTTTTTTTATCGATATATTTTCGTTACGTAAATTCTTAATTTCATTTTCCAGTTGCATTATTTTGGTTTTATTTTCATTCGTAACAGAATACATACTTCTTTCCATGGTTAAAAACTTATTTTCCATCGCCTCCAATTTCTCGTTTAGGGTTTTTTCTATTGCTTCAGTCACCTTATCGACAATTGTTTTTATAAACGATGTATCTTGTATACCATTCATCACAGCGAAGTTAACGACCGATTTTATTTCATCGGACATTTCTCTTGTAAGAACCATTGCACAATTTTCGTTTTTTTCACAGCACGTTTCCCTTCCACTAACGAAGGTGTATGCTAATTTTGATTGCTCAAATCCCACTGTAAACCACTTATTTTAACGTTAATATAGGAGCACACAAAACACGCGTCTAGCTCTGACCAACCATAGATAAATAAATAGTTTTCGGAGCAGATGCCCCCAACCTTATTTTGAGCTACAACTTTGACACCATAACGCCAAAACAGCAGATAGTATTGTAAAGGTTGTTGTTTGAAAGAAAATCATAATCCAATAGTGTTCGCTGTTGTTTGTCCTAAAATGACGAATTTTATTGCACTCCAGTGATGACTCAGATTTTGAAGATGCGATCTTGTTGGAAGTATTTGACAACAACAACATCGAATACAGAGCCGACCTTCACGGGAGATTCAACTTAGATATGCTCTCGGAACAGAAGTGTAAAGTGAATTTCCGCTTCGAAAAACGGCATATTCCGAGATTGATACAAGCACTCAGAATTCCAGATGAGCTTAATACAGACAGCCAACATAAGGTTTCTGGGCAAGAAGCGCTTTGTATTTTGCTCGGGAGATTGAGCAGGTTAGCTGACCTAGAGCCATTCTTTGGACGACCAATGACCGCCTTATCAAAAATAATTGATGTCTTGATAAGCCATGTATATGGTTCCATTTGGAAGGACCCGCATAAGGATTATTTGCCAGTATTTCTGTTAATAAAATTTGGTCGTCTTCCTCGGTAAAACGAACTCTGACTCTTTTTATTATTTGTAACACACTCTTTGAGCTTGACGAATTTGGAAGTATTTTTGTAAAACGACGGATAATAATTGTTGCAGATCTACTCAAAAGTCAAAACCAGTGTCACTGTCAAAACTAAAACAGGTTAGGATCTAATTTTTATTCGTGCTGCGCATGCGTGTCGCTTCGTTAATCGCTATGGCTATCGTCCGTACAATACCGGAATTTAGCGGTTACGATATACGTAAAACGAAATGCAAATGTCAAAGTTGTCAAATAGCGTTAAACGGAACATCACTTTGTAAGTAACGAAAACTGCCTAATGACTTGCCTGGTTCCACGCACGATATTAATGTACTGTCGTCTGCGAAGCTGTAGATTGGATTGTACGTTATTTCCAGCAGCTTGTTGATGTACAGCAGAAACAGTGTAGGGGATATGAAAGATCCCTGAGGAACACCGGCGTTTATTGGAGATACGTCTGGTGGACAGCCTTCGACTACAACAAACAGAGAACGGTCGTTTAAAAAAAAATTATTGAATATATTTTTACAAAGCGTTCAAATTCGTCACTAATTCAACGACATTGACATTCCGAATGCTCAGAGCAGACCGAACTTGGGGTGCGTTTTTCGGCGAACAAGTTTTTTTAGATATTTATCTACAAAGATGGACCACTACAATGAACTTCTATGTACGTTATCTTAGTTTTTGTGTAGCTAACGGCTCTCCCTCTCACCTAGTATAGTGTTGATGTTACGCTACTGAATGGCACCAGTAGCACGGTGCAATAAGCTTGAACTGAACGTTGGCTTCATTCCAGTCGCTATATCGGCTAACCATAAATATTAGCACAGTCGAACTCGCTTTTATTCGCCGGTAAAACAGAACCAATATCGTAAATTGCATTAGATTTTATTTAATAAGGAATGCGACACCCGAACCTGCAATGGCCTGCATTCACAGCTGCTGTGCAGGGTGATTGGGATGCCGAAAATGTACTTTTTCCACCCTTCATACAAGCTGACCTCAAAGTTAGAACTTCCTTTAGCTGAAAGGACTGCCCTTGAAATAACAAAACTTATATGCGTTGGGGTTACAGTGAAAAAATGAAGTCAAGTTGATTGACTCAGTACTTCCCACACATTACGGTGACACCAGTTTATTATTTTCCCATAGCATGAACTTATCCCTTGCAATCGAATCATCGCCAGCCCCCCCAATTGTGTTATGCTGCTAGGTCTTTCCTTCACAGGTCAATGGACAGCCTATTATCAATACTACAAACTTTTCAGTTTAACAACCCCCCACCCCCAACCACCTCAATTTCCCCCCCACCCAAAGGAAGTTAGAAAATGATCAGGACCCCTAAAACATCTAAAAACGAAGTTTCAGCTTTTTTCATATTTTTAGTTTTTTGATTATTGCTACGCTGTCACTGACACGATTTCTAACAAGCATACGCATCTTCCATCCTCACCACGGTAATAATAATACTGTATCAAAACTTCACTAGAATCAATTTAATAGTTTCCACGTTACAAAATACAAAATATCTAAAATCTAAAGCAATAAATTAATACTGGTACGTATACAGAAAATCCTAAGTTCATTTTACTTTCGGTAATAGGCAAGACAATGTTCGTATGGACCTAAAAAGGAGACTTATGTCGCTAGGTCTTCCTTCACAGGTGAGTAGACAGCCTACTATAAATACAACAAACTCTTCAGTTTTTCAACCCCGCACTCCCAACCACCCCAATTTCACCCCCACTCAAAAAACTGATCAGGAACCCCTAAAACGCTTAAAAATAAGATTTGAGCTGTTTTTATATTTTTAGTTTATTATTATTTCTACGCCGCCACTGGCACGATTTATAAAAACCATACGTTTGTTCCATTCTCGCTATGGCAGTAATACTGTGTCAAAATTTCATTAAAAACAATTCAACAGTGTCCTCGTTACACAATACAGAACGATCCAAAGCAATACACGTATGTTTACACCAGAAAAAGTCCTTCGGCTTCTGTAATAGGCAAAGCGATGTTCGGATGGAACTAAAAACGTTATTTGCGTTACCAAGGCTTGCTTCACAGGTCAGTGGACAGTCTATTATAAAAGCAACAAATTTTTCAATTTTACAACCTCCCACCCCCAACCACCCCAAATTTCACCACACCCAAAAAAAGTAGAAAATGATTAGGAACACCTAAAACGTCCAAGAACGAAGTTTAAGGAACATTTGAATTTTTTTGTTTTTTGCTAATTACTTTGCCGCCCATGCACTGATTCTCAAAATTATGACAGCATAGCTAATACGGCCCCACAGCATATTGCTGCCCAAATTTAATCACAATCCATGAAGCGGTTACTGAGATAACGTGGCTAGAAGAACTCGTACAGACAGACAGACCGAGGGAAATGAATGACGTGGATTTTCGTTATGTAGACATCATGAAACGCCCAAAAAATCTCAAAATCGAAAACTTTCGCGATCACAATGCTCCCCTCACCTATCGGTGTGGGAAGTAAAGGAAGAAGCTAAATATCGAGCCGAATAATCATTTTTGGAAACCTATTTTGAACTCTTTTTATATATATTGTATGAGGGCACCATACGACCGTAGCTAAAAACAATCTGCTCTTAATGAACGAGTAGAATAATGTCAGAATGCATCAAGAATCCTTAAGTGACCTGTATATGATTCCAAGCATCTTGAGAGCTCATACCCAGCAAACACGATGTCGTTATACTAACGTCATTTTGACGACACCCCATTCATCATTATCACGTCGATAAAGAGGAATATATGACGTGTCTGTGACGGCACAATGTCACAGCTCAAAGACGTTACTGAGTGACGTGTTAGTAACGTCACCTAAAACCGCCGTCCCAATAACGTCACAAACGTGTCGTCTCAATATCGTCATGTACGTGTTGTTATTTCGTCGACACTATTTTATACAGCAATCAAGGCTGCACCAGTAGGTATCGTCAGATCAGCACTGATTATTGGCAATGGTTACTTTGTCTTACTTTATGTCTATCCAATAGACAATGCTGATCTGACGATATCTTCTGGTGCAGGCGTAGTTACTAGATAAAATAGTTTGGACGTTAATTACCTTATAGGATAAATGTTTATGAGATAATGCTGCTAATTTGAGTAAGGGTAATAAGATATACTAATTCATAATAAATGAATCATGTATTTCACAGTAAAGACAGAATACAAAGATAATGATCATAGATTTGCTAGCCTTCTATAGAAGCCTGCTCAAATCACAAAGTACTTTTTATTTTCAATCGGCTCAATCCATATAATATTTAATAAATTCACAATACCTGAGAAAACACTGGACACTATACCTATACCTATTATTATTTATGGTGGAATAAACACATACAGACATTGCGCACACAGCACATAAGGTTAAAATCTCCGTCACCATGTCACAGCTTCATCGTAGAAAACACAAGTAGAAAATGGCGAAAATGGCAATTTGTGCCTTGTGGTGATGATCGGGATCGAGATCAGCGGTTCGGCTGCAGTCGGATCGGGTCGGATTACATGCGATTCATTCATTGGTCTGTACCTTATGTAAGTTGTGCAGTGATTCATCAATGCACTAAAGCGCGGTTAATACAAAATTACCTCATGGCAAACATAAAATCTATCAAAACCCCATCAACGGAATAATTAGCCACAATTTTGTCGTATCTGCTTTATTTGGGATATACCTACGTTACCTGAAGTCGACTATATTTTTGGATAATGATATAGATATTCTATATCTAATTAATTAATATTTTTTAGTACTTATGCGAGCATAGACATTTTTTCATAAATATATAAGGAAGGAATGAGAAAAGCGAAATCATTAAGTTTTGAGATACATTTTATCCCACCTTTATCCATTACATTTTGACGTGATAACGACGTCAAGTGACAAACGATTATGTGACGTCATTAAAAATGACGTTAGTGCGACGTCATTCATTCGGCATATGACGTACGTCTCCTTGCTGGGTAGAAGCTAAGGGGTGGTTCCGTCAAATATCTATCACAAAGACAACGGCAAAGTCTTAGGTACATGATTATATCCTAATATCGAGACTAAATCCCTTCAGCTCTACGATACTCTAGGGGAGATTACTTCAAACACTTTCAGCCACAAAAATAACGGCTTATACTTTTTCTTTAAACCCTTAAAGAAATCGCTGCGTGATATCATAAGCCATAATAACCTTTTCCTTATAGTATCCACTCTAGGCTAGAATAAAGCCCTCCTATCTCGGGAACAATATAGTAAAAATGCTCGACTTATTTCGCTAGAAGCGAGAAATATACTGCCATATAGGAAGCTAGGATATTTTCATAAAATACATCCATGCTTTCTTTGCCCCGTCCCGTACTGGTGAATTTTCAAACCATAAAATGAATAATGTACGAGCGTCGCATCCACGATAGCGTAGACCCTTTTTTTAGTTCATATCCATAATAAATATATTCACAGAGTCATTATAAAGAGAGCGCCGTCGTAGCTGGCACAATAATGAATCATTTACCCTAGTCTGTGTTGGTTTTGTTATGTAAAACTTTGGAAAATGAATCTGGAACCGTTTGTTGGATGAAACGTTTATTTTTTAACAATGGATGCACTTATGGAGGTATACGAGTACGATATCATCATAGTCACAAAGTCTTAACAGACATGTTGTGAACTCGTAAAATGCATTAAGTCGGGGCTAAAGTATTGCCGACACGAATATTATCAATAGTTTTGAGCACTGTAGCTCGACATCGTTCGCGATTTGTTGTCAGTTTAGTGGCGCTCTTGACATTCATATCCAGCAACTGTTTCGTCGTATCCACCCAGCGTGTAGGGGAACGGCCACGGCGCCGCCCACTTGGGGCATGACCCTGAACTACAAGTTTTTCCATATTATCGCTTCTGTGTATATGTCCGAAGAATGTAAGCATTCTCGTCGACACAATGGAGGATAGTCTCTTTGGATTACCAACCTCATCCAGGATGGAAACGTTAGTTCGATGGGCGGTATAAGGAACTCTCAGCATTCTCCTCCATGTCCACATTCCAAAAGCACCTATGCGAGCTCGATCTGCCTTTTTAACAGTCCAAGTTTCCGAGGCATACAAAATATGGAGAACACAAGAGACTGAACCAGCGACATTTTTGTAGCTTTTGTGATTTTATGGCATAGGCGTAGTTAGGTGGGGGCTCGAGGGGACTTAGCCCCCACAAGAATGAAATTAGCCCCCCAAAAATCCAAAAATTTAGCCCCCCCAAAAATCCAAAAATAATTCGTTCTGTTAAGTTTATTGTGTCTAGGGCAGGGAATTAAGCACCCCAGATCCAGGGACATAAGCCCCCTCAGATTCAGGGTCTTAACTACGCCTATGTGTTATGGTCACGCCATAAGAGTACGACAGCAACCATTTTATAACTTGAAAAAAAAGCTATTCTCATTAAAAATTTGTGCACAGCTTGGCAGTACCTGTAGTACACATATCTAACACTTTTGTTTATTTAATAACTTTTCACCTGTATTGCACCTCCAGAAAACTATACGTGTAAAAACAAAGCATGATTTTTTCAATCCAGAAGCTGATGACATCTCTTGCAAATGTGGCGAGAGACCTAGTTGGTTGTGTAAAGATGCCCCCTGGAAGACGACAGCCCTTGTTCACGTAGTTAACCCCCCTTGACTGATGTTGGATTGTACGTTAATCAGACCGTGGCTCTTCTTTTGGAGCAATTATAATAATAAATACCATTTATTGCCCTACAGCCATTTAGGGCCGGTTTCTCAATGTTAAAGTGTCAGATAGGTATCTGCCAGAAAGCGTTGCTATGGATACAACTGTCAGATAAGATTTACGTGACTTTGTAAATTTAGCCTTCAGTTGTTTAAATAATTTATTGACCAGTTGCTGTTATCTTGCAGATAACTATTTAACTGGACATTGAGAAACCGGTCCTTACAGAGCAACTTATACACTATGAATAAGCTTAATCTACAATGCCCATTATGAAACAAAATCTGTAAAGGAAATATTTAGAATTTATAATATTATCTACAGCTGACTTAAAGATACATAGGTACGAGATATATATTTCAAGTCAGTTGAGCTACATTCGCACTTCTGCACATGAAATTTGCGGGTGCCCTGGAGAGTAAATTAGTGTGAGCACGGCTGAACCAAAAGCTATCTGTCTGTTTATGTAGTTGCTAGTCTGGGAACTTAGAGGTCAATTTTTGACAATAGTTTTGAGGACAATAGATTATGCCATTCAAACGTTTAGAGAAAAATGAAAGCTTGTTCCTTTCGTTTCTTCAATGACTGCAAATCAAATCTCAAATCACTGTTGAATGCGTCGTCGAATCTCATTTTCACAGCTATCCGAATTGTCGATCAAAGAACCGAGGTATACAAAACTTTGAACTACTTCACAACGGCCTATTGACTTTATTTCTCGATGATTACCATGCTCTCTATCTACGATCATAACCTTCGTCTTATTGTAGTTAATACCAAGACCATACGCTGCACTATGTTGTTCTAAGATGTTTAATAGAGCTACTAGTTCTTCCTGAGAAGTTGCAATAAGGGTTGTATCTTCAGCAAATCTTAAGTTGGATATTTTGCTTCCGCCAATAGTTACACCGCCATTCCGGTTGTCTAATACCTGTCTCATCACAAATTTGGAGTAAATGTTAAACAACATCGGAAATAATATACATCCCTGACGAACTCCTTTTCTGGTTGCAGTTTGTCTTGACAGGTTACCATCAATTCTTACACGAGCCAAATTGGACTCGTAGACTTGCTGTATGAGAAACACTGGGTGATAAGGAACTCCCATAGAGATGAGGATTTCCAACAGTTTAGGCCACTTTACGTTATCAAACGGCTTAGAATAGTCCACAAAGCAGATAAAAACTGGAAAGTAATGCTCTCTAGCTTTTTCCATAATTTGTCTTAAGTTTAAGATCTGTTCACGCGTAACGCGTACTACTACTACGACTAATCCCCAAAAGGTCTACCTTATACAGGGTTACTGGTAACTCGACCACTTTCCTGCAGGAAGTGATAGAGGGACTCAAACGCAATAGATTTAACCCCCCCCATATGTAATTCCGAAAACCGGTAGTTTTCGAGATAATTAACATTTAATGTTTTTCAACGATATGTCCAAATTTCCACACTACATCCCAAATTTAGAAAAAACCCTGCTGTCGATTTTAGTAATTTCAAATTTAGTTTTTTACTGACACACAAGCAAATCTAATTTAGTATTTAAATGTGCAAAAATGCTAAACATTTTCAAACTACATACAATTATTTAAAAAATAAAGAACAAAATTTTTACATTCACCGCAAAAGAAAATTGTCTAGCTCAAAAAAAGATACACAACGAGTCAAACAAATTATTTCAAAGAGTTCCTTATCTGCTGGCCTATTCCAAGGACAAGAATGACAGTACAACCACAAGTAACTATTTATCAAAATTTATCAACATAATACAGAATCATCAACAACATGATATTCCAGCATGATGGTTGACCAGCACATTACCGTATCACAATTCGGCAGTTGTAGGACAACACATACCGGAACAAATGGATAGGGAGGGGTGGCGGAGCCCAGATCTGACACCTCTTTGATTTTTACGTCTGGGGTCACATGAAGGCATTGGTTTACGAGACTCCAGTTAATACTGCTGACGAACTAAGGCAAAAAATTATCAATGCGGCGGAGGAGATGAAACGAACTTCTTCCACACGAGTTACAAAAACCGAAGTGAGGAAGCGGATCCGTACTTGTATCCGAAATCAAGGGCAACACATTGAGCAAGATTTCTAGAAACTTTGAGTGGATTTAATTTGTTTTACTTGGATAAAATCATCGACCGCATTTGCAAACATTCTAGTATGTAACTGAGTTATCAATAATGATTGTACTCTCATTCGTTCTTTTTTAATAGGTGATTTTTATACATTGCTGTTTATAATTTTTCTGAAAAGGTTATTAGGTAGGAAAGTTTTTTTAGCGACTTTTTCAACCGTTTGTATAATTTTTTTTGAGCTGGATAATTTTTTTCAGAGTGAATGTAAAAATTTTGTTGATCATTTTTTAAATATTTGTACTTAGTTTGGAACTGTTTAGTATTTTGAAACATTTTAATACTAAGTTAGCTTTGTGTATGTGTTAGTTAAATACTAAAATAGAAATTATCAGAATCAACAACAGGTTTTTTTCTTAGTTTAGGATCTAGTGTGGAAAATTGGACATTTGGTTGAAAAACATTAAATGTTAATTATCTCGAAAACGATCGGTTTTCGGAATTACATATGGGGGGTTAAATCTATTATATTTGAGCCCCTCTATCACCTCTTGCAGGAAAGTGGTCGAGTTACCAGTAACCCTGTATTACACAGCTTTTACCTAAATAAATACGTCTTCTGTTATCGTTAATCGCTAATTCAGATTATCGATTCCTTTCACGCTCTATGGAGCAATTGAGTTACCTCGGATTTCGCGCTGGCTATTTCCTCGCAGAGGAGAAAAATAAAAACAGTACGTCACATACATGTCTCCAACAGCGATGCAATCCAAAAATAATGACGACGGCTTCCTGAAAATCCATTTGCTCTAAAAGTCCCCACCAGATATTTTACGATATTGTATTTAGTGAATTTATTGCTTTCCTTTCCGAGATGTTTCAACAATACAACATGTTTTAAGAAGATTTAGTGGACACGGCTATTTTATTTCTGGATATATACGAGTACGATATGACCATGGGGATATTTTATTGTCGGAGTTATGGCGTACGTATGATGTAATATTCAATGATGGATAATATTTTCCTTCGTTGAGGATAGAGTTGGGGCGAATGTCACACCCCAATGGCAGCCGCTCCTCCTGGACTCTGGTCAAACAAATAGAGGGTAACTTCTCGAGGAGTAGCTTTCCACCGATCACATGTGCGGATGGAACAGTAGCAACTGCTTCCAAGGACAAGGCCGAAATATTTGCCAAGACATTTGCAGCAAACTCCACTGTAAAAGTCCCATCCAGTGCCCAGTTACCATCCATAATGAGAGTAACCCAAGCCATGAGCGAAATAACGTTCAGAACAAAAATAGTTCGGAAGACGCTGCAGTCACTTGACATTAATAAGGTGAATGGGCCAGACATTATCCCCTCCATTGTTGTCAAGAAGTGCACACCGGAGCTCGCTCTCATATTTACCCGCCTCTTGCGGATGTCTTACGATTTCGGCATTTTCCCAAAAGACTGGAAAACAGCTTGCATTCAGCCGGTGCCAAAAAAGGATCCAAAAGTGATCCGACCAACTACAGACCTATAACTCTGCTTTCTGTAATCAGTAAAGTGATGGAGAAATGCGACAACCAAGAGCTCATTAAATACCTAGAGCTCCACCACTTACGCCCGTATGCACCGTTCGGCGATTCTAATCCTAGTTCCCTAATCGTGTTTTGCTAATCTTTGGCATCTAGCCATGCATCGTCAAAAGATTAACTAATCCAGATTGGAGATACGGCAAGGCTGTGTTCGCAAGATTGTTTTGACAGTGACAGTGTCAAAATTGTCAGCTTGCGGTGCATAGTAAACAAGTAATCTAATGCAGGTTTACGTAACTAATCGCGCAATTGACTTACGGTGCATACGGGTGTTAATCAACGATAGACAATATGGATTCCAACACCAAAGATCAACTGGAGATCTCCTGGCTTACGTCACACATGTGTGGAGCAAACTCATCCAGTCATTTGGCGAGGCTCACGTCGTTGCTGTCGATATTTCAAAGGCATTTGATCAACTGTGGTATGCAGCTCTCTCAAACAAGCTCCCGTCTTATGGGCTCCCTGTTAAGCTTTGCGGTTGGCTCGCAGACTTCCTCTCAGGTCAGAAAATCTCTGTCGTGGTAGATGGCTTTTCCTCTTCTTTCCATAGCATCAATGCCGGGGTTCCGCAGGGATCGGTATTGGCTCCGACATTGTTTCTGCTACACATTAATGATCTACTCTCTAGCACTACAGACCCAATCCACAGTTTTGCGGATGATAGTACGCTGCATGCAGGCATCATGAGCAATAGACCGATCTGTGTGGTCGAGCTGGAACGCAGAAGACTGGCAGTGGCAGCTTCACTTCCAAAGGATCTCGATATCACTACCTTGGGGGCTCAAGAATATGATAAAGTTTAATGCCTCCAAGACTGAGTATAGTACGCTATAAAACAAGAAGTGCCCTAGCCAAGGGGTAACTCATTCAAGCTGTTCAAGTCAACATTACAGAAAATCTGATCTGGCACGAACACGTCGCGTCAATGGCAGCAGCTGCTGTTAAAAAGCTTGGGTACCTATTTAGAGCCAGAAAGTATTTCTCACCATATAACCTCCTCACGCTATATAAAGCCCAGATAAGACCTTGCCTGGAGTATTGCTCTCAATAATAATAATAATAATAATATTAGATGCCGTCCAGAGAAAGCCAATTCGACTAATTGGCCATCCGGCCTTAACGCGCCACCTTCAGCCACTTTCTCACCGGCGTGTTGTTGGTGACCCTCTCACTCTTCTACCGATATTCCAACGGAATCTGCTCCTCTGAGCTATCCTCTATCGTTCCGCCACTCACTGCTCCTATCAGATGTACCCGTGCGACAGCTGCATCTCATCCTAAGACGGTCGTTCCTCATACATCAAGAACTGAGCGGTACAACCGTACATTTATTCCCAGAGTAACCAAGGCTTGGAATGGACTTTCAGAAGATGTATTTATTGGGCCTGCGGGTATTGGCCCATTCAAATCTCGCGTTAACAAACTTCCCCTAACATAACCGTTTCACAGCAGCCGCGGTACTTGGTAATCAGGCTCTGCATGTGCGGTCTGCTCATTTATAAAAAAGGACGTTAGAACCAACGTAGTCGGTTCTGAAGATGCCGACCACTCGTGTTGGCGAAATAGCCCAACAGTTCATAGGATCATGGCCGCGAAAGTCTTACACAATTCTGCCTCAAATAAAGTAAAAAATGTCTGTTATGACTGCATTCTGGACAAAATGAATTTTCATTGAACAAATGATCAAGAACTGCTATTAACTGGTAACTGGCATAGGCTGAGTTTTTTTCATGCTGACGACACAACACTATTAATATTAGAGCAGAAAGTAAGAATCAGTTGCTGCAAAACACCTGCCACGTAAAGCTGGTTGCTGATTCCTGGTTTGCTATGAATCACCTAAGGCTGAATGATTCCAAAACTGTAAAGATGCTACTTGTCACTAAAAATTATGAACAGTATGATAGAGCTAGCTCGGAAAAGTTCTTAGGTATCCATTTAGATCCAGGATCATATTAAAATGATGATTCACTGGCAAAATCAGTATCACGAACAGTATCTGTCGTACGGCGGTCATCACAACGAGCATCTGATGTACTTCGTGTGGCGTATTTTGCAATGGTACATTTAAAAGTGAGTTTGGTTTACTTGCTTGGAGACATTCATCAATAACTTCTATGATATGTAGCCTCCTAAGAAGAGCAGTGAGGATAGTAGCAAAAATAACATGATTGCAAGGAAGTAGTAGTAGTAGTAGTAGTAGTAGTGATGGGGAGGCGAAGCCAGGCAAGTAGGCCACCTTTGGCCCTTTTTGCCAACCCCACTGAACCAATCACTGAAGACACTAAAATTCTACACCCTAGAAAGCTCCTTGTCGAACCTACCAAACCTCCTGACGGAAGGAATATAGTGGCTCCTCCCCAAGCTCCGTCATGGCGAATATCTGAACCCTAAGGTTGCGATAAACCGCACATCTGCCCAGAAAGTAGAACGCTGTCTCGTCCTCCTCCCAGCATCTGGAGCAAATAGGGTCCCCTACCGCTCTCATAAGTGACAAATGTCTATTCAGCCGGCAATGGCCAGTAAGAACCCCCACCAGAAGGTTGAGCGTCTCTCTGCCTTTATTCAAAAGCCATAGCGTTCGGCCCTTATCAGGGCCTGCTATGAATCTTTTGGCTTGCCTGCAGTCGTCACTCTCTAACCAGGCTTTCGCCAGCTCCTTGTATGCCCAGTTGTCCAGGGCCACATTGACCTGGCGTCTGCTAATTCCCAGCATAGGTTCTGGGCCGATGCAGGGGCTGCTGGCCCCTATCCTAGCTAATCGGTCCGCTCTCTCGTTGCCCGGTATACCAATGTGTCCGGAGACCCAGAGCAGGGATTGCAAGGAAACATATTTATCAGTTTAAAAACTCCAACTCTCTCGTCACAGTGTGCACTGGATTGTTTACTGTATATTCATAAACGTCAACATGAGTATGAAACTCATACTCATCGATATAGTACTAGAGGAAAAATACTTTAAACCTGCCATTCAGAAAGCTCACAAAATCACGCGATGGAATTTATTACAACGGTTATATAATATACTGAAACCCGAAGTTAAAAATCTCCCTATGTCACAGTTTAGGACTGCAATAAGAGATTTTTTAGTATCTGGTGCATACTTTTCTATCATGCACCATATCAGAATTTTGAAAATGTATATGCGTTTTAATAATTTAGCTTTTAATACTTCAAGTACTATTTGTATTGACTAGAATCTTCACGAAATATGTTCTTCTATATTATTATTATGTGTTATGTGTTATATCTGTCTTTCTAGTTTATCTTATTTATTGTATCTGATTTATTATAACTGACGAGTGTATGCATTTTTGTGCACAACACAAATACCTCTACCTCTATTACAATAGGCAATATACCTATGACCTATGTTTCAGTCGTTTTGTAAAAATTCTGCAGTATCGCCAGAACAATGCACGGACAGTTGACTAAATCGTCAATCTTCACCCTGGATCCGAAAATTCTGACTCTAATTTATGACTTAGAGTGAGGTGTCGCCGCTATTGGTAGTTGCAGGCTTTTTTTATAACTGAGCCGACCGCGTAGGCGGAGCCTAAATACCAGAGTACCGCGGCTGCTGTGAAAGGGTTATGTTAGGGGAAGTTTGTTAACGCGGGATTTGAATGGGCCAATACCCGCAGGCCTAATATATACATCTCCTGGCAGACCATTCCAAGCCTTCGACACCCTGGGAATAAATGTGCGGTTGTACCGTTCGGTTCTTGATGTATGAAGAACGACCGCCTTAAGATGAGATGCAGCGGTCGCGCGGGTGCACCTGATAGGAGCGGTGAGCGGCGGAACGATAGAGGATATCTCAGAGGAGCAGATTCCGTTTGAATATCGGTAGAAGAGTGGGAGGTCACAAACAACATGCCCGTGAAAAAGTGGGTGGAGGTGGCGCGTTAAGGCGGGGGTCGCCAATTAGTCGAATTGCCTTTCCCTGGACGACATCTAGTATAGATAGGGTAGTAGGAGCAGCAGCTCCCCAGACATGAGAGCAATACTCCAGGCCAGGTCTTATCTGGGCTTTATATAGCGTGAGCAGGTTACATGGTGAGAAGTACTTTCTGGCTCTAAATAGGTATCCAAGGTTTTACCAGCAGCTGCAACGTGTTCGTGCCAGATCAGATTTTCTGTAATGCTGACTCCTAACAGCTTGAACGAGTGACTCCTTGGCAGAGCCCGGTTGTTCATTAGAACCTGGTGTTGGCTTGGGCACTTCTTGTTTGATAGCGTACAATACTGGGTCTTGGAGACATTAAATTTAACCGTATTCTTAAGCCTCCAAGCGGTAATGGTATCGGGATCCTTTGAAAGTAATGCTGCCACTGCCAGTCTTCTGCATTCCAGCTCGACCACAGAGATCGGTGTATTGCTCATGATGCCTGCATGCAGCGTACCGTCATCCGCAAAACTGTGGATTGGGTTTGTAGTGCTAGAGAGTAGATCATTTATGTGAAGCAGAAACAGACAGTACCAGATTGCGTTAGCCTAGTTGTGAAGAACAAACTAAATTAGCTGCAAAAGTATCACTAGACCCAAGATTGCTCTTTCTGCAGTCATTGTGTTAAGCAAACTTTTATAGGGAAATAGTAGAAAAAATGGCCTCCTCCATTACTTACAAAGGCGTTACCATCGCGTTCTCTCGAACTGGCACGCCGCCGCGCTAGGAATGTATCGGATGAGAACTTTTTATTTAATATAAAGTTTACAATAACCTCCAGTTGTATTTTCCCGTGGCGCGGGAATTTCTCCAGGAAAGTTGAGGAAGGCATTACAACTTCACCAAGGAAAATATACGCTATTAGAGTTGCGGTGTTTTCGAGAACTTCATCTTAAAAAGTGTTTATTTATTCATAAAGCCAAGTGTGAGCGATGCTCTACAATAAGATAGTTTCTATAAACTGAGTTTCAGATCTGAATAACACACAATATTGTTTCTCGTAGCATAAAAATGAGACGTTGATGGAGAAAGGAGGTAGAGGAGGAGGAAATCTCATTTTTATTAGCATAAAACTGTGTAACAACATTATATCTCAAGAATATCAACACACTATTAAATTTGGATTTGAATCAAAATAAAAACTAAAAACATCAAGTAGCTTTTAGAGATGTTGGTTCAAGTTGGAGACTATTTTCTCGAATGCAAATCTGGCACAATTTCTTATTATTTTAATGGCTTTTAAAAGAACTATTGGTCTCATTCGTGTTATGGCAATTAAATGCAAATATTAAAGTATCTTTAACTTGTACGGATGGTAGTTGTATTTTTTTAGAATTATTTCTGCAGTTGTTTTTTGTACTCCTACAGCTTCTTCTTTGTGCTTACAAGATCATGAATGCGTTGCTTCTATTTAACCTAATACGTTTGTTTCCCTTTGCTTCCTATCCTCCTTCAAATGAGTTTTAGGACGTGGTTGAATAAAGGATTGTACCTAACTATATTTATTTTTAGACGAGCAAATATATCTGAAAACGGTTGCTGTCTCTCTGGGTATCTAAGCTGCCATTATTATAGAAAATTGACAATAATCAAATTGGAAACACAGAAAGAGCAAGGCTATATTTAATAAAAATATAAGTAAAAGCTGATAGTCTCGCAAGTTTTTTACAGATTTCCTTTTTACTTCCCATACCGATAGGTGAGGGGAGTATTGTGATCGCGAAAATTTTCGATTTTGAGATAATACGTTTTTTGAGCGTTTTATGATGTGTACATAAAGAAAATCCACGTCACTCATTTCCGTCGGTCTGTCTGTCGGTCTGTCGGTCTGTCGGTCTGTCGGTCTGTCGGTCTGTCGGTCTGTCGGTCTGTCGGTCTGTCGGTCTGTCGGTCTGTCGGTCTGTCGGTCTGTCGGTCTGTCGGTCTGTCGGTCTGTCGGTCTGTCGGTCTGTCGGTCTGTCGGTCTGTCGGTCTGTCGGTCTGTCGGTCTGTCGGTCTGTCGGTCTGTCGGTCTGTCGGTCTGTCGGTCTGTCGGTCTGTCGGTCTGTCGGTCTGTCGGTCTGTCGGTCTGTCGGTCTGTCGGTCTGTCGGTCTGTCGGTCTGTCGGTCTGTCGGTCTGTCGGTCTGTCGGTCTGTCGGTCTGTCGGTCTGTCGGTCTGTCGGTCTGTCGGTCTGTCGGTCTGTCGGTCTGTCGGTCTGTCGGTCTGTCGGTCTGTCGGTCTGTCGGTCTGTCGGTCTGTCGGTCTGTCGGTCTGTCGGTCTGTCGGTCTGTCGGTCTGTCGGTCTGTCGGTCTGTCGGTCTGTCGGTCTGTCGGTCTGTCGGTCTGTCGGTCTGTCGGTCTGTCGGTCTGTCGGTCTGTCGGTCTGTCGGTCTGTCGGTCTGTCGGTCTGTCGGTCTGTCGGTCTGTCGGTCTGTCGGTCTGTCGGTTTGTCGGTCTGTCTGTCTGTCGCGTTTTTCTACCCTCGTAATCTCAGTAACCGCTGCATGGATTGTGATGAAATTTGGGCAGCGGTATGCTGTGGGGTCGTAGTAGGTAATGTTCCTATAATTTTGAAAATCGGTGCATAGGCGGCGGAGTAATTAGCAAAAAACAAATAAAATTAAATATTGCTGAAACTTCGTTTTTAGGCGTTTTAGGGGTCCCTGATCATTTTCTACTTTTTTTTGGGTGGGGGTGAAATTGGGGTGGTTGGGGGGTGGGGAGTTGTAAAATTGAAAAATGTGTTGCTTTCATAATAGACTGTCCACTGACCTATGAAGGAAGACCTGGCGACATAAATAACTTTTTTAGGTCCATCCGAACATTGCCTTTGCCTATTACAGAAAGTAAAGGACTTTTTTTTTGATGTAAACATACGCGAGTATTGCGTCAGATCGTTGTAACGAGGAAACTGTTGAATTGATTTTAATGAAATTTTGAAACGGCATTACTACCATGGCGAAGATGGAAAACGCGTATGGTTTTGATAAATCGTGCCAGTGGCGGCGCAGAAATAATAAAAAAACTAAAAATATAAAAACAGCTCAAACTTCGTTTTTAAGCGTTTTAGAGGTTCCTGATCATTTTCTGCGTTTTTTTTGGGTGGGGGTGAAATTGGGGTGGTTGGGGGTTGAAAAATTAAAAAAATTCTTGTACTCATAATAGGCTGTTCACTAGCCTGTGAAGGAAGATCTAGCGACACAAATCACCTTTTTAGGTGCATCCGAACATTGCCTAGCCTATTACAGAAACTAAGGGACTTAGAATTTTCTGTATACTATACGAGAATTTATTGGTCTAAATCGTTTTGTATTTTGTAACGTGGACACTATTAAATTGATTCTATTGAAATTTTGACACAGTACCTATATTGTTATCGTTGTGAGAATGGAAAACGCATATGTTTGTTAAAAATCTTGTCAGTGGCAGCGTAGCAATAATCAAAGAGCGCGACAAGTATGAAAGCAACTCAAATTCGGTTTTTAGATGTTTTAGGGGTTCCTGATCATTTCCTACCAGTTGTGTGGGAAGTACTGAGTCAATCAACTTGACTTCATTTTTTGTTTTTAATAGCTGAGTCATAGCCCACTATCTACTCAATATTATAATAACACAATATTCCTCATTTTAATGAGACATTATTATTTAAATTGATGGATTTTGATTGTTGTTTCGAATTTGAGTAGGAAGTCTCTTGTAAAGTAATAACTGCTTAGATGCTTATTATTTATAGTTGATTAACCATGGCCTACTGTTACAAATAAACTAAAAATTGGAAAAATCATATTTTGAGCGCATTTTTCAAAATAACTTATATCTTTGAAAAGCTTGAATTATTTCTGATTGACTTCAAGAATAATATACAGGGTGTTCCATTTAAAAAAATATATGTTTGCTTCATAATTGAAAAATGGTTAGTGCAAGAAAAAATCAAACTACACCACTGGATTCGGCCGAAAAAATTCTATAAGACCCCTTTTTGAACTTTTCAATAAGATAAAAGACAACCGAGTTACGAGGCTGGCCCCAAAATCGATAATTTTCGATTTCACCCTGTATTCCAAAAACCAAGAGGGCCATGATAATTTTGTTAAGTGTATCTTTACTTTCATTAAAAGTAGCGCAGTGTCGTGGAAACAGCAACTTTCTATCTTCAAAAATAACCGAGATACCCCGCAAAAGTGCCCAAAATGGGACACCCTGTACTGTTAATTTTTTCACTATACAAGTCCGCAACTGTACGGATCTCCTCACATTTGTGAAACAAGCTAATCCTGTCGTACCCACATATTCTCAACATCTCAATTAGTGTAGTAGTATGGCTTCCGTAAGCACAGGTCTACGAAAGGGTAACTTCCTCGCCTACGTCACGCATTGTGGAACAGAGCAATAGAAAATCATGGCGAATCCCGTGTTATTGCACTTGACATATCGAAAGCCTTCGACAGAGGGACTTCTGGTCAAGCTCACTGCTTATGGACTACCAACTGGCCTGCGCCAGTGGCTGAACAGCCTTTTGAACGACCGATCTCTGTTTGTTGTAATCGAAGGCTGTTCATCAGACACATTTCCAATAAACGCCGGTGTTCCTCAGGGATCTGTCCTATCCCCTACACTGTTTCTGCTGTACATCAACGAGCTGCTGGAAATAACATCCAGTCCAATTTACAGCTTCGCAAACGGCAGCACATTAATATCGTGCAGACTGCAGGGAACCAGGCAAGCCACTATCATCCCAGGACACGGTACGTCGGCGACAGCAGCATGCCTCACAGATCAACGCAGATATCAAAACAATTGTCGAGTGTGGATTAGCAAATAAAATACAGTTCAACGTACAAAAAGCTCAGGCAACAACACTTATAAAGAAGTCTCACGTTGGCTTACCAACTCTGGAAATGGAGGGTCACCCCACAATAGAGTCACCTTCCGTTAAGCTTTTGGGGATCAACATCAACAATAACAAAACCTGGCATGACCGCGTCGTCAGTATTGCTAAAACGGCATCCCAGAAGCTTGGAGTTTTGTTTCGTTGTAGGAAGCTGTACACACCAGAGCAACTACTGCTGCTCTACAAAGCACAGATCCGAGCAGCACTGGATTATTGCTCCCATGTATGGGGATGCGCTCCAAAGCACTCTCTAAAGCTTCTGGACACTGTTCAGAAGAGAGTAAATAGATTAATCGGTACGCCTAACCTCACAAAGGACCTCTACAGCCTGGAGCATCGAAGAAAGGTGGCTGACCTATCCCTGTTCAGCCTGTTCTATAGATTCTATCACAAAAGATGTTCGAGCGAGCTCTTACTGAGAGGTAAGGAAGCCCTCAAAATGTTCCCAAACTTCTTCTTTATGTTTCTTAAATTGGTAATCGGTCGCAGTCACGAGATCCATGAAAGACATGGACATACATGAACGGCATAAATAAAATTCTTAAATTTCGGGTGCGTTTAGTACTAGTACAAAAAATTATGAGTAGCATTTTGTATTCATATTTTATGTAATTTTTTCTTACAGATTCATTGCACAAAATAAATATGTGGTAATAGGCGTGGCTGGGGGGGCTGGCCCCTCTATAGTCGTGGCGCCGCCATCATTGATCACCACGGCGACCGACACAGGTAAGCAGCATTGAAAAAAAAGAAAATATTTTTATCAAACGTATATTCAAAGAGCTCATTTTCGTACCACACAATTTATTAAAACGTTATATACTAATCAAAATCAAGGTTCAGGCAGTTATTGCTTAGTGATGTACCCTACGACGTCCTACTGGCACTACACTGAATGTATCTATAACTACTGCCACTACTGAGATCCAATATACATAATATATTTATTTAAGTAGAATACATGGATCTACAGGCTGGCGGCATTAATGAATATTATCCCCACCACACCTACGCACACCAAGTGCCTTTTAATAAACGAATATGAAGAAAATGAATACAAACGATACCTTTAGGACGGTTGTACACACAGCGTTCTCCTCCACGTCCACATTTCAAAAGCATTTATGCGAGCTCGATCTACCTTCTTAACAGTCCAAGTTTCCGAGGCATACAAAAATATGGAGAACACAAGAGACTGAACCAGTGACATTTTGGTAGCTTTAGTAATGTTATGGTCACGCCATACTTTAGTAAGCTTTGTCATGGGCACCCGTGCCTGTTGAATGCGCCGTCGAATCTCAATCTCACAGCTATCTGAATTGTCGATCAAAGAACCGAGGACCGAGGTACACAAAACTTTGAACTACCTCACAACGGCCTATTGACTTTATTTATCGATGATTGTCATGCTCTCTGTCTACGATAATGACCTTGATCTTGTTGTAGTAAGACCATAAGCTGCACTGTGTTGTTCTAAAACGTTCAATAGATCTACTAGTTCTTCCTGAGAAGCAGCAATAAGGGTTTTATCGTCAGCAAATCTTAAGTTAGATATTTTGCTTCCGCCAATAGTTATACCGCCATTCCAGTTGTCCAATACCTATCTTATCACAAATTCAGAGGAAATGTTAAATAACATCGGAGATAATACGCATCCCTGACGAACTCCTTTTCTGGTTGCTGTTTGACCAGACAGGTTACCATCAATTCTTACATGAGCTGAGCTAGACTCATAGAGTTGCTGTATGAGAAATACTAAGTGGTAAGGGACTCCATGGAGAGGATGTCCCACAGTTTAGGCCACTTTACGTTACCAAACGCCTTAGAATAGTCCACAAAGCAGATAAAAACGGGAAAATAATGCTCTCCGGCTTTTTCAATAATCGAAGCTAATAAAAGCATGGAAGAAGAAGAAATAAAACACTTAATATAAAAAATACTAAACGGACTAATAGAAAGTATTGGTAGAATGAGCATAAGTAAATAAAGAAATAGTTTTAGACCAGAATTCAATATTAAACACCAAATTGTACAAGCAAACGTCAAAACGCTGTTTTCACCCAATATGCTTTATTACAGTGTACTTTTGTATAGTGTACTCAAGCTGACAGTGAATATTTATTTTATATATATACATACAGAAACGTTCAATATTGAAGCATGGTTTGCACCAATCAAATAATATTAAATTACTGACTGTTTTAATCAACACAACACGGGCCTCTCTTTGTTAGTACACCAACTACCATGCCTAATATTACACGTAATTCAATTTGTTCAATCTATGCCAGGCGCAAATGCAACAGAGCTCACATCGTCCCGTAAATTGCATCATGGGATAATTGAATATAGTTTTTTGTGTTTGAGTATCTTCCATTAAGAGATGTGCCGAACAGACAAACAGACAGACGAACGATAATCAGAACAACGGCGCGTAGATAGAAAGCGGTGTGGGGTGTTGACTATTATTGATTTAGATAATAGCCGTAGCGTCAGTGTCACGTGTGCAACTAATTTAGAAGCAATCAAGATTGCCAGATCGATCTTGATTTAGCTAGAACGGAGTATGTACAGTCACTGCTGACTGACAGTCTGGTCACGGCTCAACAACAATACACACAGAAAAATCTGTCGTTTTGTCAAAGACTTACGCTTGGATTCAATGGGACGTTACACTCAGCATTCCTCAAATACAGCGATGCTTTATCCAATGGGAAGTGTATAGTTGGTAGCGAATTATATCGTATTGTCGATTCAACTACAAGATGTCATTGGATTCCAATGAATGATTCAAACGCAGCTTGTCGTTGAATCGAATCTGTGTTTGGTAATTGATTCTAAACTACTTTTTTTTCCTTGGACCAACAGATTTTATTGCGAGGGCAGCTGATTGATTCGTTTGGATGTTTAATGGTGTGATTTTGTGTGAAGTTATAAGGAGTATGATATAAGAGTTAAACTTAAGCCTGCACCAGTTGTTGCATTATTACCTGAAATATAACTGTCTGACTAATCTAAATACCTACATTCAAATGTGGCTGTTAGCTCTTCTAAGTCCCAATTTCTCAGTATGTCCTCCATCTAATATATGACTAGACACATTTAAATCACACAATTGCTGATGCAATACGCAAAACCACAAGATGACACGACACGGCTAACACCGAAACAACACAACGGAACAACTTTATCCATGTTGACGAGTTCGCGGCGATAGTAGCACTGAGATCATTCCCCCGTTCTTTATTCTTACCTTCACTGAATCTGGACATCGGTGCCGCCGAATACTGACTTTAGTTCAGCGAACGACAAGAGCTATTGAAGCAAAATTAATTTTATCAGATGAATTATCGAACTGCTGTTGCAGTAATAATTTTTGTACATTGATTAGATTGTATGCTTTGCTTAAATAAAACATAGGGTAAATTTCGAAAAAAAAGGATGTTTGATTGTAATATATGTCAATACTGGTATTACAAGGATTATACATATCGTTAGGACGAATATAAAATTATTTAGAATTTATTGGCGTACCTGTGATTACTTCGATATAAGGATTGAATTATTCCAATGACATGGATTTGAAACAACTGTAAATATATTTAAAGCGATGGCAAGACATCCAAATATTAACAATTAATTGGAAACGCAACAGTATTTTTTTCTGTGTAGCTGGCCACAGACACAGAGATTGATCCGCCAGTTTGGAACGGCGCGGTTCAAACTGGCGGATTTATTTTTATGTTAGTGGAATTTGCCACGCGCCAGATCTAACCAGGACAGCCCGGCCTGTCAGTTCATACCATCGGAAATAACCGCTGTCGTGCACTAACACGCGGTTCTGATTCAGCGCAACACCTGGCCAGTTTTGTGATAGCAGTTTGTTGTTGTATGGGATATGATGGCGTCTGAAGGGATTGTCGTTTTACCGAAAACATTTCAAACTAAATTTATAGAAATATATAGAGAGCATCAGGAATTTGAAGAATATAGCTACAACGCTCTTATATGATATGTCTGTGTCTCGGACCATTATTATTTATTACATATATAAATGATTTGGTTGACTATGTAAACCCTGGCAAAGTGGTTTTGTTTGCAGATGATATCAGCCTATTGACATACTCTGGATCAAACGCAAAATATCACTGACAGCCTTGAGAAGTGGCTCAAAACCAATAAATTAGTACTGAACAAAGAGAAAACAGTCGCTGTACATTACTTCAAAGACAGTAACGTGGACATACCTCAAATAACCGTCGATAATGTTAAAATTGCTGTAGAGTCGCATTACAAATTTTTAGTTTCAAATATCGACAACACTTTAAAGTGGGCTCATCATATTGACAGTGTTTGTAATAAGATATCGAAACTGTGCTGCGCATTAAGGCACTTAAGTAAGTATGTGTGCAGGTGACAGCCAAAGAGTGTTTATATTGCAGAAAAGGGCACTGAGGATAATCAAAAAACTTCCTCAAAGAGCATCATGCAAAGATGCTTATAAAGCACTGAATATTATGACCTTGCCAAGCATATTCATTTATCAATGCTTACTATACGCCCATGAAAACAAGACCAAATTTGAAACATTAGGCAGCAATAGCTCACATATAACAAGAAATACTACTGTACTAAAATACCTAGGCATCGCACAGCAAAGAAGTCCTGCATACCAGTGCATTAAAATATATAACCACTTGCCCTCAAAGTATAAGTGTCTGTCAATGAACAAATTTAAAGCCACTATTAGGAGAATACTTACAGCAAATACCTTCTATAGTACTGAAGAGCATTTACCTGAGTTTAGACGTCTTTATACTTATGTCTGTTAGTTTGTTTTTTATTACAATTATTTATGTTTATAGTACAGAAGTTTGTTTAGAGCCTACCATCTCTAGGTCTAGATGTTTTATTCTGTTCATATACTTATGTGTTTGTTTGTGTTCTATACAGCTGTTAATGTGTTTATATTTTTTTGTGACGTATCATATATCTTTTGATCTATTTGACAAATAAATCTAATCTAATCTAATCTAATCTAATCCATCCTCAAATAATTCTTGAAGTCTTCGGGATCATTTTCTCTTAGCTCTTTCAATAGTGGAATATGACCAAATTCTTGATTCCTAAGTAAATAACTCTTAACCTTTAGAAAGTCGCTTTTTAACACCAGTATTTGTCATCGTCTGCATATAAATCATCGCACACGCGAGAGCCTGTTTTTTTCTTTAGACTAAACACCTTTACTACGCGAAAAACTTTCGTCAGGTTGAAATTCTACAGATACGGTTAGATCTTCGGGCTAATCTGCTGTTTTCGACTACTAACACACGGTAAGAACTGGGGCGGATCAAACTGTAAGATTTAACAGCAGATTTGTATGCTGCGTTAGTGGACGACATCGACAGCAGTTTTAATGGACGGCAGATAAAACTGGTGGATCAGTCCGTCGCGGTTACACTCAGTGGATCTATAGTCAGTGGGTTACACCTGACAGATCGAACACAGTGTCTATGTCCAGCTAGTCAGCTAGTCTAATGGCCGGTTTACATGAGCTTGGTAGCTAAGCGCTTAGTACTTGTCACTAATACTAAATCCTCATGTGTAAACACCCTGATTAGTGCTTAGTATAAGTGTTTGTAGATAGTGCAAGTGAATAGAAAATGATTCTATTTACTAAGTGACAAGTCGATACCCCCACCATGATTTACTAAGCACTTTTCGCTTGCTGACCATGTGTAAACTGTAAAGCTAGATTGAAAGTCCAACTAAGTTAAGACCTCCAATCTAGCTAAACTGGGGTGCCTTTGGGCTGCTCAGTTTACTTACGGTGGGTCTTGTCAGAAATTTCAACAATGTTCCTGGCATTATCAGAAATCTTTCCAAAGTAGTCTCCTGAAACAGGAACATTTCTAGCGAAAGTTAAGAAAGCTGGGGAATACCCAGTCACATCATGTTTTGCTAAACGCAAACCCTGAGCAATTTTGAAAATAGACTGATCCCAAGTTTTCTGATCTTCCTTAATATATGACCTAATGGCTGTGATAATAACTCTATTTTGACGCTCTGTATGGTTAATTTGTGCATGATACCTGGCATTATACCATATTTTCTGAACTTTATATTCCTCCATAAGGTTTTTGAAATCTTTACTCCTAAACTGAGGTCCATTGTCACATACTATAATCTGAGGCACACCGAATATGAGAAAAACATTATTCTCTAAAAACCTATTAATGTGCTGGACTGTAGCTTTACGAAGGGGCTGAACTAAAGTGAATTTGGTAAACCAATCTATGACCACAAAAAGATATTGATTCCCACTTTTAGATCTAGGATAAGGACCTAAAAGATCACAACTGACCAATTGAAACGGAAAATTAATATTTTTATATGAGCCCATTAATCCTGCTTTAGGCAGATTAGAAACTTTACAACTAGCACAAGTCTTACAATTCTTAATATATCTATATACATCCTTATGAAGAAATGGCCAATAATACAGTTCTGATATACGAGAAATGGTCTTAGAAACACCTAAATGAGCAGCGGTCTCATTATCATGATACATTTTAATTACTTCTTTACGATGTGCTCGAGGCACCACAATCTTCCAGTCTGTTAAATTACTCACTAGAGGATCTCTACTAAATATATGTTTATACAAAATTCCATTTTCTACCTTATAAGAAGGATAATCATCAGGCTTTTCTTGGACGTTCTGAATCATTTTACTGTACCACCCATCAAGTTTTACTGTATCTAAGTTAAGAACTGCTACTGATCGAGATAAGGCATCAGCTACTACATTCTGGGATCCCTTTCTATGGACTATTGTAAAATCAAACTGAGAAAGTCTAACTGCCCAACGGGCTAGTCTGCCACTAGGGTTATTCATATTGTTTAACCAAATCAGTGAAGCATGATCAGTTATTACAGTAAAATGTGTGCCCTCAATGTATCCCCTAAACTTTTCAATGGCAACAATAATGCTGTACAGCTCTTTTTCGGTAACGGTATACTTCCTCTGACACTTATTCAGGGTTTTACTAGCATAGGCTATAGGATGCTCTATGCCATCATTTTCCTGATATAATACAGAACCAACTCCGGTATCTGAAGCATCACAATATAAAATAAAAGGCTTTGAAAAGTCAGGTGAAGCTAGGACTGGAGCAGTTGTTAGGCTCTCCTTGATCTGAGCAAATGCACGATCAGCTTCCTCTGTCCATTCAATGCTTTGACCCTTTTTTCGTCCTTTCAAAAGGTCAGAAATGGGACTACAGATTGAGGCAAAATTTTTTAGAAAGCGTCGGTAGTAGCCAACTAAACCGATCAAACGTCTAACTTGGGTGGTGGTCTTAGGGACTGGATAATCAACAATAGCAGATACTTTAGATTCATCTGTACGAAGACCTTTCTCATCAACAACAAAACCAAGAAATTTCAATGAGGGTCTGCAAAATTCACATTTTTCAAAGTTAACTGTAAGACCAGCCTGTTTCAATCTCTCAAAAAGTTTCCTCAAAATGTCTAAATGCAAATCAAAATCTGGTGTAGCAATTACAATGTCATCAAGGTAATAGAAAACATAAGGTTCTAATGCTGGACCAATAACCATGTCCATCAAACGACACATGCTCTGGGCGGAACATGATAAACCAAAGGGCATGACACAAAATTCAAAAAGTCCTCGTCCTCTAACAGCAAAAGCAGTTTTCGGTCTAGATTTTTCGTCTAAGGGGATTTGAAAGAATGCAGATTTTAAGTCAATTGATGACAAGAATCTAGCATCTCTCAACTTACTAATCACTGAGTCGATGAGGGGCATAGGATATGCATCTTTACAAGTCACAGAGTTAAGCTTGCGTCCGTCAAAACAGATTCTATACTCTCCAGAAGCTTTTTTCACAAGCCAAAGTGGACTACACCACTCGGAATTTGATCTCTGAATAAGACCCTGCTTTAACATCTGATCGATTTCCTTATCAAGATGTTTCTGCATTGCTGGTGACAAAGGGTATTGTCTTTGCCTAATTGGTTTGGCTTGACCAGTATCAATGTGATGGGTCAGAAGGTGAGTTCTTCCTATTCTGTCAGTAGGGCCAATTGACTTAAATAGGTCAATTACTTCTGAAAGTTTGGCCTTCTGTTCGGAATTCAGATTTTCAGCAGGTCAAATAGTGTTCACCACACAAACTGACATCTGATACTGATTATCTGAAAAATTGGCATGAACTCTAAAAGCTTTTAAGAAGTCAATACCCAAAACAAGACTATAATTAATAGACGGAATTACCCAAATTTGTACATCCCTTGTCATGTTACCAAGAGTGATGGGTACAGTAAATTTTCCAATAGTAGCCTGTGGGACACCATCTGCAGTTGTCACTTGCAGAGAATAATCTAAAGAAAGATTCACATTCCATTTTTCAAGCAAGGCAAAACCAGAGTTTCCCAAAATTGAAACACTGCTGCCAGAATCAGCAAGAGCTATAAAAGTCTCACCTAAGATTTGGACTTCTAGATATGGTCTTTCATCACCAGGTTTGGACACAAACATGGGACAGACCTTCTTGCATGGGTCTTCCAATAAGGTACAAAGGTTCGGATTCTCTACAGGAGGAACAAACTCTACTTCTGTTTTGGCTCTCCTTTCTGGGACTTTTTTCGTCTGTTTGAAGGCGACTGAGTCGGAGCTTCGGTCTGCACAGGACCTTGAACTGGGGTACCTGCGTCGTCCAGTCTTACAGTTTCTCGAACACCTATGACACCTGGGCTTGATCACTCCTTGTGATCCACAACCAAAACAAAATCTTGTTCTAGGACTTGAACATTTGGAATACCTATGTCCAGTTTGATGACAATTCCAACACTCGTCCTTAGATATAGAAGAAACACCCAAGGACTTACTGTTAAATATCCTTCTGCTTTCTCTGGGATAACCCCTAGATGTTGAAGGGCAGGCTAAGTCTGGTTCTAAGAAACTAGAGTTACTAGGAATAGGAGGTTTATACCTATTGGACCAACTTCTAGACTCCTCTAGCTTTTTGCACAGAGTTGTCAGCTCTGACACTGTATTGATGTCATGAAGAGCTAGTTGGGCTACGTAAAATGGCAAGAGATTGCGCCTGATTTTGTTGACTATGGTCTTCTCATCAGGTTTTTCAGGGAGACGGTTAAATAACCCCTCCATAGCACAAATATATAAAGAGACTCGTTCATCAGAACCTTGAGTTCTATTATTGATCTCCTGCATCAGGTCCTCCTGATACTGATAAGGCAAGAAATCTTCCTTTAACTTAGCAACCAAACTGTCCCAGTCTGAAAACCTAGATCTATTAACATTAAACCAAATCCAAGCTTTATCCTTGAATAGATCACCAGCTGAAAGGAATAGTTCATTTTTCTGTACACAGCGGGATAGTCTCATGGACTCAACCTTTTCTAAAAAGGAGACAACGGACTCATTTGAAGTCCCTTTAAAACACAAATTCCACTTATATGGTAAGACAGGCTTGGGGTTTGAGAAAATTGGAGCTGGAGGCATTCTCTCCACTGGAGTGCTAGTTGCAGGTGCAACCTTTTCATCTAGCTCAGCTTCCAATTTTAAAAGAAGCAGAAGCAAACGTTGCTTCATGGCTTCCTGACTTTCATCATCGGTTCTTAAGCGATTGATCCTACCAGAAACATGGGTCAAACGAGACACAAGCCTCTTGTGTTCAGAACTACCAGTAGCACTGACAAAGGCTGCTATCTTTTGCTCTAAATCGGTCAATGACGTTTTGATTGCGTCAACATCGTCATCATGAGGCTGAACTATAAATGACTCAATGAAAGATCTGTGAGCTCGTTCTTGACTGAACAACCCTCTCAGTACCTTTCGTTTGTCATCCATACTACCAGATGGTTGTATACCTCTCACACGGAGTTCATAGTCTAGTTCTGCACTCAATAAATGACCTGCGTCCATTTTGGGAATCAAAATCTAAATCAATCAGTAATCAGGAATCAACAGAACATATACTGCTTACAGCAGTCAATAAGATAAATGGTCAATAATCAAAGATATTCAATAACTCAAAATAGTCAAAATCAGCTAGATAAATGGGTAATAATCAGAAAATATTCGGTAAGTCAAAAATACTCAAAATGTAGGCAATCAATCAGAATCAATAATCAAGATATATTCAAAAAATGTAGGCAAGATAAAGTCTTGAACGCAATAAATAGTTCTCAAAGGTGATACTATCAGGAGAAAATCTAAATGTCAAAATATCAAAATAAATTCAAAAGATTAATAGTTATTCGAAATATTGGCAAAATAACTGCAGCAAAATTCAATAAAATTTTGAATAAAGGCAAACTATAAAAAAACTGACTCTAGTCAACTCACTTCAAAAGTTCACTCAACACCTCTCTTCAGGCCTCGAAGAAAGAAAAGAACAAATCGCCAAATCGTGCCCTCACAGCGGGCGCCAAATTGTGTAAAGCTAGATTGAAAGTCCAACTAAGTTAAGACCTCCAATCTAGCTAAACTGGGGTGCCTTTGGGCTGCTCAGTTTACTTACGGTGGGTTGTGGATCCTTGGCAACTTATTCTTTTCCTCTTATAAGAGATGTCAGGCAAAATCACTAACTTTTATCGCGAGATTACTCTAAGGTTCAACAAAACTCAAGAAAAAGGGGCGCCAGGAGTTTTTACCTCCAAACTCCAAGGAAGTTAGTGAAATTGCCCAACCTCTCCAGAAACACTGAAGGGATGGGTTCAGAAAAAATATTCAAAAGAGAATTAAACAATAACAAGTATATTGGTGGTTAAATATAAAGTATTTGAATGATGAATAGTGATTGATGACTAATTTACAATAATAAACAGGGACTGCTGGCTTAAGTGAGCGATACAACCTGGCTTGCTCAACAAGGTTGTCCTCTCCTCCTGGGTCGGCTTGTGGGCTCCTTCTCACCGCTCCTTCAGAGGGTCCCCTCTGATGACTGGCAGCCTCTTCAGGTTCCTTTGGCCCTGACCCCTACTCTTAGACTTCCCCCCTTTTTGGCTGAGGGATATCTGGGTCTGGCTCGGCCACCACTTCCGGCCGCCGTCATGCAAAGTATAGAGAAAAAAAAATTAGAGTCTGGACCCTCTATGGCAAAACCCCAGGATGTAGGAGGTTATGCAAGCTCAGGCGTACTACTTGGCTTTGAATAGAACAATTAAAAGCCCCCTCCTCAACAATTTAGTTGCAACAATATCTGTTAAATTTAACAATTTAGCTGAAACTATATCTGCTTAAATTTAATAAAAGATCCCTTACAAACTGTTTAAATTCTATACTAAAATTTCTTAAAGTTATACACCAAGTTACAGCAGATATCTCCCCACAATGGTTCACAATTAAATCTGCATATATAATTAAAAATATATCTTAAAATAAAGTACCAATATCGTAACAACAAAGTATCACCTAACCTAGATACTTGATAGGCCTTTCAAGTCTAACACTTAAAATAAAACTTAAAAAATATGAGTCTTGAAGTGAGCAAGGCTATATTTCACTTAAGTTCAAAGCAGTTTAATTGATTTAAGAGAAAATCAAGGCTATGATTCTACTAAGTTACTGCTGGCTCTAGTGCTCCAGAAAGTTAGAATCTTGAAAGGTAGTATAACCACAAAAAAAAAATTATCAAGCCCACAAATGCTTACTAAAATGTCTCTAAATCAAATATCACAAATAATCCAGAAAATTGAAACTATATGCACAATAGTTGCAAAGTGCGAGCAACTATACTTCAATAAATACTCTCAATATTTAAAATTATAGCTCCAAAGGAAACAAAAATCTATGAGTACGTTCAGTCTCACATAGATGTACTTCGGTAGGCTGTATCGGTTGTAAATATGGAAAATTGTCAAAATCGTACAGCAAAACTACAGCTCAAAATTTGCAAAATGTGTGTTTCAGCACACTCAAAAATTATCAAAATTATACCAAAATAAAGAAAGGTGCTTTTCTCTCTCTCTAAAAATTGTACGAGGTACAAATAAAACTGAAGAAGGTTAGACACCTATGCAAAAGTGCTCGCATTAGCTCATAGCTGCCCAAAATGGCGGAAACAACAACGAAGCAAATTTTACACAGACTCTACCAAATAAAAAAAAGGGGTGTGCTCTCTCTCTCTCTCTCAAAAAGTACAAATGAGCAACAACATAAAAAAAAAAACAAAGAAAAAGCGGACTGAAGGTCACACTTGGAGGTGACTACAAACTCTAGATACGAAAGTACGTAAAATAGCTCGACAACTGCCTAAATGGCGTTCGAATTGAAATAAGCAATATTTACGTACCTTCTATATCCAAAGTAGCAGGAACAGCTTGCAGTCACGCTCTGTGTGTCCTTCCAAGGTCTCAGAAGCAGGTGGAAAAAGGGGCTTGTATTCCCTTAGATCGACATCAGTACGAGGTGGGCTTCTTCGGGAAGCAGATGCACTCACTTAAGCTGAAAACACATATATACCACAGTATGGCGTTCACAACCTAACTCGAAAATGAACTCAATCAAATCAACAATATCGATTTTAGATACTAAAGGTTCGATATCAACGGTAAAATGCTAGCAAAATATGAAATCACTACGAAACAATCGCTGATTGTAACCGCACACTACGCAGTTAAACAAAATGTCGAAATAGCAGAATTTTCACAAATAATTGCCCGTGTTATTGGGTTAGGTACTTCAAATAGAACTCTCGCGAAAGGAGAGTGAATAAACTTCAAAGACAACCCCACGGCAATGAAATCGTAATTAATTCATGAAAAAGATGGCGGAAGGCCAAGAAGACACACAAACCTCACCGGTTGCAGTTGCAGAGAGAGACAAGAAGGAAGAAGCTAGGGAAGGACGAGTCTATTTATAAATTTTCGTCGGGAGTCGCAAAAACTGGGAATACTTCCCGATTGTTCACGAATTTGCATAGCCAACTGACCAATCACAGCAGGCCCCTGGTTAGGCAGCGCCGCCAGCGGCTCACTACCAAACCAACCTCAAAGTAACTATAGTTTTAATTGCAACTCGGGACAGAATTACTATTTGTAATGAAATAAACTCATAATAGGGAACGAAAAATGTACCAACAGAATGAAACTAACAACTTTGCAAGGCTAAATTCTATAAATAACAAGATAGTATCTTAGTCCAACCTGTCCCGCAGGTAAGCAACCCACATTGCACACACATGCGAGTCTTATTGCATATGGGAACCAGTACAATTCAGTTAGGCTAGAGAACAAATACCATGGGTATCCATAGGCGCGGAAAAGGGGTTCTTTTAATAGCGTAACGGCAAAGCGTAAGGGAGGATTTACCTGTTAATCGGATATTATTCTGGAAGAATTGATCTATAAAAGGAGTCACAGACGACGTGTAACGAAATTAACAAAAATTTCGTTACAAAACAGCTCGACAAGTTAGTTAGTGACAAGTTGTACTGTGAAAACACGTGTTTATTTACTTATGTACTGTTGTTTATCATGGCTGCGGAAAGGTGGAATTCGGAAACAACAATAAAATTCATTCAGGAATTTAAATCGTATGAATGTTTATGGAACCACAAATCAGTTTTATATAGAAATAAACTCGCCAAAGATGCCGCTTATCAGAAAGTCGTTGAAGAGATGAATATTGCTGGTTTTGGAGTGCGTGAGGCGAAAAGAAAATGATAACACTTCGGTCAACCTATTACCAGGAAAAGAAAAAAAATTCAAAATTCTTACTACTTTTTAATATTTGTCGTTCAAGCTCTTCAATCATGCTTGAGATAATAATGTTTGAATATTACTTAAACACACTGCGCAAAATCAGGCGACGTCGTTCCATTTCGAATTTCTGGTCACTAATAACTTCTACTAGCTCCAACATGTAACCGGTTACTTTTCACTTGTCTTATTGAGGCTTAGTATAGCGACAAGTACTAAGCACTTAGCTACAAAGCCCGTGTAAACCAAACATAATGCACCATTGGTTCTTGGGCTATTCGGCCAGCGTCGATACGCTTTCCCACCAAGGCATCTCAGCAGCATCAGGGAATTACCATGTGGATACAATGTTCATGTGAAGGTATCAAATATACAGGATGTTTCATAAGTTGGCATTTTTTTATAGGACATATAGCACTCTCCAAAAGGAGTGTTTTTCCCAGTAACATATAAACGAAATATTTAGGGATATTAATATATTGACCGCTAACCGTTAATGAAATCGTCATTTCGAATTCAGCCCCTGTGCCATTAGATCTGAACAGAGACAAAGATGAAGTCAAGTTGATTGACTCAGTACTTTCCACATATTACGGTGATACCCATAGCAACCTTAGAATATGTCATATTGGGCGTTTCGGTTTTGACAGTTTTGACATTTATTATGACCAGCCACGTATCCTTGATTTGGTTTTGGGGGAGGGGGGGCAGATTAGGGTTAGCCATCTTTTTCTCTCATTTCATATTTGCAGATTAAATTTTTTGGGCTGTATTATACAGGGTGTTAATTAAGTATGTTAACAAACTTTAACCACGAATAGTACTCCGAAAAATAGAAAGAAAATGTCATATGAACATGGGTCCGGAAATGCTTCCTAAGGGAGCTACGTTCCTTTGCATGGGGCACCCTGAAGACGGTTTTCCCTCGATATTCTCGAAACCATTCATAACAAAATTACGAAATTAGGTACTACGGATACAATTTTAACGCTGCATCTGATTCTGAATTCAGAATTTCATAATTTCAATCAGAGGCGTATCATACGGGAGGAGCTAAGGGTAAAAATAACCCCATTTTCTATATGGTAATTTTTTGACATTTTGATTTTAGAATATGGTATTTCAGAGTTTTCTACGTAAAAATGGTCTCTTGGTACATCTTGATAAGGCTAACCGTTTTCGAGAAAAATGCATTTATTTATTTACAATAGCCTGCATCGATTCAATAATTTGCATTTTTCTCAAAAACGGTTAGTCCTATCGAGATATACCAAAAGACCCTTTTTACGTAGAGGTCCCTGAAATACCATATTCTAAAATCAAAATTTCAAAAAAATACCATTTCGAAAATGGAGTTATTTTTACCCTTAACTCCTCCCGTATGATACACCTCTGATTAAAATTATGAAATTCTGAATTCAGAATCAGATTTAGCGTCAAAAGTTTACCCGTAGTACCTAATTTCGTAATTTTGTTATGAATGGTTTCGAGAATATCGAGGGAAAACCGCCTTCATGGTGCCCCATGCAAAGGAGCGTAGCTCCCTTAGAAAGCATTTCCGGACCCATGTTCATATGACATTTTCTTTCTATTTTTCGGAGTACTATTTGTGGTTAAAGTTTGTTAACATACTTAATTAACATCCTGTATAATGTTTAGTGTGTGGTTCCGTCCCCCTGGACCTTCCCTAAATACGTGCCTGATTACGGCGAAGTCGTGATGTGAAATTAATTATATCTATATTTAGTGCCAAATGATGGAAAATACACAGTATCTAAGCCTGGACCTTAAATTCACAAAGTCTAAAAGCTATAAAAGCTAAATGTAGACTATTTCAAATGAAATACTTCCAGCGTCTTTTGTTAATTTTAAGTGTAAAAAGTTTTTCACACGTTAAAGTTATTTTTTATGCATAAATCCTTGTGTCAGCGAGACTGTACTGTTAACTGTTTGACACTTAAGTTGCGTTCAGACAAAAGCATGTTTCTTATTCAAGTTTGAATACAATAAAAAGTTATGGGACACCTAATGGATATTTCTTTCATTTTGCCCGTAACAATTAATTTATTCAAGCGCTCGATTCAATTTAGCCCGCCACTTTCCAAAAACGTCGGCGCGTTCTTTTCAGATTCAGGAAAGGAAGCCGGAATACCTTTTAAAATTAACTTAAAGCTCAAGTATTTGAAGTCCAGTTAAAAAGCTTAATATTAACATTCTTGCGAAGCGAGACTGCTGTAATTTTTATTGGTTGAAGTCTGATAAAGTTAGAAAGGGGAATTATTCAGGCGGCAAAAAATATCTTTATGAAAGTGTATCTGGCAAATTACGTCTTTAGTTATCGAATTGACTGGAATGTAATGTATCACTACTTATTAGTTTCTGGATAAACAAGTCAGCTTGACTGTTTTTTGCTGTTAAAAAAATGGTGTGTCCTAATGTAGCTATGGATCACTCCACGGTCTTTCTTCCACAGATCAATGGATACTAAAAACTTTTCAGCTTTACAACCCTTCACCCCATGATAACCCCAATTTTACCCCACCTAGAAAATAGTAGGAAATGGTCAGGAACCCTTATTTCTAAAAACCATACGCGTCGTCCATCCCCGCCACGGCAATAATAATGTGTCAATTTTTTTTCAAAATCAATTCAATAGTTCCACGCTACACAATAGAGAACGATCTAAAGCAAAGTTGTATGTATACATCCGAAAAGTCCCTTGGTTTCTGTAATAGGCAAAGCGATGTTCCAATGGACTTTAAAATGTGTATTATGCCGCTAGGTCTTTCTTTTAATTTTTCAGTTTTATAACCCCCACCCTATAATTACCCTAACTTCACCCCCACCCAGAAAATGGTAGAAAATGATCAAGAACCCTTGAAACTTGAAATCGAAGTTTCAGCTGTTTTTATACTTTTAGTTTTTTTATTATTGCTGCGCCGCCACTAACACTACTTCTAAAATCCATACGTGTTTACCATCTTCGCTACGGTAGTAATACTGTGTCAAAGTTTTATTAAAATCAATTTAATAGTTCCACGTTACACAATACAGAGCGACCTAAAGCAAAGCTCATAAGTATATGTTACAGATAAAATAAGAAATCAGACCATATGTATACGGCCTAGGCCTTATACAAGTATATACAGCCTAAATTGCTCAGACTTTATGTAAAAAACATGGCATTTCATATACTGACGAGACCGTTTACGAAAAAGTGTGCTTGTCGATAAAAAAATATATTTTATAACTCTAAATGCCATACGAGCTTAACCTGTATAAAACAAACAGAAAAAGAACAACATTTTCTAGGTCCTAATTTGTATTTTTGCGTAACTACGCATTTTCATGTATTGATTTAAACATAGAATCAATTAGTTAAGAAAATAGGTGTTTAAATATCGAGATATAGGTACATATGTAGGAGCTTCAGGTTGGCCGTGTATCAATGGACTAGACATTCTATAAGTAGACTAGACAGTTTGTTCTAAGTCAAGCTTTTTACACATATGGACTAATATCTTCAGTCCTCATATATAAGGACTAGTTCTTTTATATACGGTCTGTTTTTCATAAACGGTTAAAGTGTTTACTTGGATACTCTGTAAATTAGCTTGACAGTATCTAAACTATCCAAATACCTGGTTAATTTAGTACAAATTTAACCTCCAGTTAAAATAGCAAGACATTTTGGTTAGTTTGTATACCCAAGAATTGCCATTAAAGTACAAACCACAAAAGCATTACAAAAATTGGCCGGGGTTTATGGCTGGTTTACAAACTGTCTATAGTAAAGTGTGAACTGAATTTTCCAGTCATATATACCAAATCGTTGGTAAATTCTATTTTTTGCTAGGAACTATTCAATCTAAATTAACCAAAGGAAATGGTTTAGTTTGCATGCTAACCAACGAGTGAGTTAGCGTATTACTAGGAAGATTTAATTCACACTTCATCCAAATCCTGAGGTTAGTCTGTAAACTAGCCAAAACCCCTGGTTAATTTGTGGAATTATTTTGTGGTTTGTACTTTAGCTACAATTCGAGGCTAGTTTACAATCTATCTGGATATCATACAAATTAACCAACATTCAATGATATTTTAATTGAAAGATAACTTTCCACTAGTCTATGTAGTAGCCTAGTAACACCGTAACATATACAGGGTTATTCATGTTATTCGACACGGAGCATTATGGCTAAAGTATTTGATAAAAAAGAAAATAATAATTTCGGATGGATAGATACCCATAAAGGCTACATTTTAAAAATATTTTCATGTTATACAGGGTGTCCCAAATGCACGTATCAAAGTTACGTTTCTTTAAATGGAACACCCCATATATTATTGCATATTCAGATTCCTTAGTAAATTCTAGTGTGACTTCATACATGGGGTCTAAAGCGAACCGTTTAGGTGTAAATCACCATTTTCGGTATAAGTAGATGCTACAAAAAAATTGAATATCGCGGAGATTGTAAAATATGGAAGGCTGTCACTTTGCCGTATTACTAAGCATAAAATGCGCCAGCTTTGATGGTACTATCAAATTGAAATTACGTTTATGGTTGGAGAAATCGTTCGATTCATTAAGGAAACTTCGATCAGCGATAACTTGATTTTTTCAAATGGGAATGCCTAATTTTTTTTATACGGTTAAACGTAGAAATTGATAGCCTTTCTAATGATGTAAGATTGTGAATATCAATCTCTGGTAGTTTTCATTTAATTTTAAATGTTCAAACAAATCGGCGATTTTCATTTTCCTATCTATAAGCAGGCCATGAAATATAAACAAAAACCTGTTCAACAACTAACTTAGCTGAAAAATACACACGAACTAGGCTAAAGGAACAGGATTATAAAAATTACTCACAACAAACAAAATCTAACCAGAAAAAACGGCGGCAACATATCTTTGGTCAAAGAGAAGCTGGAATATAGCAGAAATGAATTTTTTCACGGCATACTAGCTACTGCAATGTACTAGAGATTGGCAATTTCCAAAACCATTAAAAATTTTGAAATTAAACGAAAACAACTAAGCAATGTTGTAGGCAGTTCATTATTTTCATAATAAAATTTCACATTTAATGATATAAAAAAGTATGGAATTCTGTCAAAACTCAAGTCAAAAGTACCTCTGACTGGAGTTCCGAAAATTCTTCAGTACCTATTAGCAAGATCGCAGAAAATGAAGAATGAATTAAAATTTGTTTAAATTATAAAACATAACTTAAATGGCAGAAAATTTAAATCTGATTTGTCAGTATTCCTTTTTTGCAATATTGCTAATAGATATTAAAAAATAGAACGGTATCGACTTCGATGCAAATCAGTACTTTTTTACACCATTACATATAATTGATAGTTGCGTGCTGGAGCAACAGTCGCTGGTTGTTTTTGTTTCATATCAGGGTTTTTAGTTGTCTTGTAACTTGCGGTAGCCAATAGACTGTAAAAAATATCTATTACTTCCATACTCCAGCTTCTCTTTGACCTTAAAGATATTATCGCAGTTGTTTCTGGAAGAGTTGATTTGTTGTAAGGAGTTTTTATAATCTTGTCCCTTTAGTCTTGTTAGTGTGTATTTTTCAGCTAAGTTAGTTGTTTTCTTCTACCTGAACAGGTTTTTGTTTATATTTCATGGCCTGCTACGTTGCTTATAGGTAGGAGAATCGCCGATTTGTTTGTAAATTTGAAATTAAATGAGAACTACCAGAGATTGATATTCACAACCTTATATCATTAGAAAGGTTATCAAATTATACGTTTAACCGTATAAAAAAAGTAAGGCATTCCTATTTGAAAAAATCAAGTTATCGCTGATCGAAGTTTCCTTAGTTAATTGACCTATTTCTCCAAGCATAAACGTAATTTAAATTTGACAGTCTCACCAAAGCTGTCGCATTTTATGCTTAGTAATACGGCAAAGTCACAGCCTTCCATGTTTTATAATGTCTGCGATATTCAATTTTTTTCTGACATCTACTTATGCCGAAAATGGTGATTTACACCTAAACGGTTCGCTTTAGACCCCATGTATGATACATAAGGTCACACTAGAATTTACTTCTGAATCTGAATATTCAATAATATACGGGGTGTTCCATTTAAAAAAAACATAACTTTGATACATTTCGTGCATTTGGGACACCCTGTATAAGATGAAAATATTTTTAAAATGTAACCCTGTATAACAAATATCTGAGCTCCAACCCCCCCACCACTCCAAATTAGCTCCTCATCCAAAAAGTAGAAAAGGATCAAATTACATTTCTAAAGCGTCAATTGTAAATTTATCTGACAGTTTGAATTTACAATTGGCGTTACAGAAATGAAATTTAATCCATCTGACATTACTACCGCAAATCGTATAGTCACTGTCGACCTTATAACGATTTGATCCCCTACTGAGAACACGGACATATCGCTAAACATTACCTAACCCATACAACCAGTTTTTCTGTTATTCCACTATGAAGCAAGTCCTCAAATCTCGTAGCAAATCCGCTTCTCTGACTGACCGAAAAAACCAGGCATTAGGTTTCTTATAGTGGAAACTCCCTCGACGATGTCCCACAATCCCAACTCCAACTTTACTAATGATCCCCGGAACGTGAAAGTTTCAGACTAGCTCTTCTCGTTTGCCGGTTCAATTCGGGCTGTGATGTAGCTAAGTAGTCTCATTAAAAATATTCAGGCGAAGTGCACAAGGAGCAGGAGTTTCGTTCGGGCGAATTATGTATATGCAGTTGAAGGACTTATGAGATTAAACCTTCAGAACGTATATGCACTGCTTGTACGTTATGTGTAGCATATAAGTCAGGCTGTACATGTACCGTGTACAGGCTGATGCAATGTTACGTTCGTTTCCGTAAAATTCCTCCTAATTTAAGATATAGCAGGTCAACTTGGGATCTTGTGTGTGTATCACATATTGGTTCAGTCGTTATTAGAGGCTCCTGCACACATAAAAAGAAATTTCTTTATTCAAGAATTTTCATAATCCTATAAAGATATACGCAAGAGCAATAGAACAAGTCCATCGCTTCTACACCTAAAGAAAAAGCAGATATCTAAGGGACACTTTTCGCAGCCAATTCTACTGTAGACTTCCAAGGAAGTACTCCGACCACCACCATAGACGTGAACCTGAGAATGGCAGAGGTCAAATTTCGACATCGAGATGTAAGGAGCCTTCTCCAAAAACTAAAAATAGAGAAAGCTACTGGTCCTGACCAAATTCCAGCCATTGTCCTTAAACGCTGTGCCGCTGAGCTTGCACTTAGCACATAGCTCCTGAAATGCATGGACAACAATAACATCATAAATGATCACCAGTATGGCTTTCGTAAGCATAGACCCATGGGTGACCTCCAGGCCTACGTCACTCACATGCCAATCAAACTGATCAAACAGATCACTTGAAAACCATGGCGAATCCCGCGTTGTTCTTCTGGTCAAGCTTACTGCTTATGGACTACCACTTGACCTGCGCTAGTAACTGAATAAGTTTTTGAACGACCGATCTCTGTCAGTTGTAGTTTAAGGCATCAGACATATTTTCAATAAATTAAGGTGTTCCTCAGGGATCTGATCTATCCCCTACACTGTTTCTGCTGTACATCAACGAGCTGCTGAAAATAACATCCAAACAAATCTACAGCTTCGCAAACGACAGTATTTTAATATCTTGGATGGAACCAGTCAAGCCACTATCATCCCAGGAGATAGTACGTCGGTGATAGCAGCATGCCTCACAGATCAACGCAGATATAAAAACAATTGTCGAGTGGGGATTAGCAAATAAAGTACAGTTCAACGTACAAAAAGCTCAGGCAACAGCTCCTACAAAAAAATCTCACGATGGCTTACCAACCGTGGAAATGGAGGGTCACCCCATAGTCGAATCAGCTTCCGTCAAGTTTTTGGGGATCAACATCAACACATGTCCTGGCACGACCACGTCGTCAGTATTGCTAAAACGGCATCCCAGAAGCTTGGAATCTTGTTCCGCTGTAGAAAGTTGTATACACCAGAGCAACTGCTGCTGCTCTACAAGGCACAGATCCGACCATCGCTCTGGAGTATTGCTCCCATGTGTGGGGATGCGCTCCGAAGTACTCTCTAAAGCTTCTGGACACTATCCAGAAAAGAGCAATTAGATTAATCGATACGCCTAACCATGCAAAGGACCTCCACAGCCTGGAACATCGAAGGAGGGTGGCTGACCTATCCCTGTTTTACAGATTCTATCACGGAAGATGTTCGAGTGAACTCTCCCAGACAATAACACCAAAGGTAGTCCGAACGAGGAACACTAGAGAGGCTCTGCGAGCTCCTACTTACCAGGCCGGGATCCCTACCCCCCAAACCAGTCTGCCCCAGCATTTCTTCTTTTGGAGAACTTCGACGTTGTGGAATGAACTGCCAGACGGTGACAACCTGCAGCATTTCAAATCCAACGTGCACCGGCACTTATCCTCTCACAGCGCCTCTTCAGCACCATAGGTTTTCAGCTTTTGCGGGAGGCTGACCGTAAAAGAAATCTCTCCTCGGACTAAAGAGCTTTGACCATGAATATAATCTCTTGCAACTAAAATTTAAATGGCCTTCGACCAAGTATTCCAATATACATATGGAACATAAACAATGTCGGACCGGTGAACGTAACACATTTTTTTTACTAAAATAAAATACTGTATAAAGTTTATTGCCGAATGCTTATACAGATGCCCTTAGGTGCTTGTTCCAAGAAGACTAAAACCTTGAGCTGTGTTGAGCCAAGATTATGAAATGTTTCATCAATGTAACAGTCTTCTTCTAGGTGATATGTAGTCTCACTTTCAAAACTTTGCCAGTTATACATTGAAAATATTTACTTGATAGAACCCTATATGATCAAAAATATCACATTCAGCAACTTTATATCACACAATTTCAATAGCATAAGGAAACTTGCTCAAATATAGCAACTTAATTAAAGAAGCATGATGGTCATTACATGATGTAGTTTTCTATCTATACAGATTTAGATGGCATTAATGATAAATATCATTCCGCGTTTTTTGTACTGAAAATATTAAGGTGTTTTTACTATTTTCCGTTCCAAAGGTAGGCTGTAGAATAACTCGGGATAACAATTCATTTTACGTACAGCCTTAATCCGTCTGTTCATATCTTGTTAGATTAATCACTCTCTAATCAACTTGAGTAAACAATCAAAAAGGGTCTACCGTCTGCCATTGTGGAGCCTATAAAGGTTATCACGATCCCTTGTCAAAACTAAATTGCTACAACCGGCAGCTGGTCGTTACGTTAGAGTTGGGCAGTCAATTTCTTTCGTCTTGGGGTATATTTGGACTACATCAATCGATGAGGAAATTGCCCTGCTCCCTAAACATGCTATATTTTAGAGTGTAACTGACTTTCTACTGCCTCACAAAAAACTGACTCGCCTTATGAATTATGAGCGTGTATCATTGTGCAGCTTACTGTCCAGTAAATCCAAATATCACCTTTAATAAATATAGACCTTCAATTTGCTATACAGGTAAATTGATTACTGCCAAACCTTTTAACAAAAGCATTGTCATAGTAGCAGGTCTATTAGCTGATTTTCTTTTGTTGTCCCAATATTTTTATTACAGGTACTAATTGGAACTGAATGTATTCGAGAAAAGAAGTTATTTATAATTTTGTAGATAAATAATAATGTTTGTTTCGTGTTAAACTAGCGTAATACTTGGCGTTATTCCTACAGCAGACTATAACGGAAGTAAAAGTAGAAAATGATTAGGAATCCCTAAAACGTCTAAAAACGATGTTTGAGCTGTATTTGTATTTTTAGTTTTTTATTATTGCTGCATTGCCACTGGCACTATTCGCGTTTTCCATCCTTTCCACGGTAGTAATACTGTGTCAAAATTTCATTACAATTCAATTCAATAGTTCCGACGTTACACAATACAGAACGATCTAAAACAAAACTCGTATATGTTGGAGGCAGATGCCGAATTCGGCCCGAGGTCGAAATAATTAGACATTTCGTGATCTGTCCAAACCAGATTTGCCAGATGCCGAAATAGTGAGCGATTCGGCACCTGACCAACCCAATTTAGCTACGTCGTGAAATGCGCGTTTGTGCATTACGCCGTTGCCGATCGAAATATAATAAACTTAATTCCTGATGTGGTCAGAGGACCCTTAACTCCTCGTAATATTTTGGTAGTTGTTTTATCAAAAAAAGATGGTTTGTACCAACTTGGTACATCAACTGGCGTTTAAAAAACTATACGCAAGAAATCAATCAACATCAATAATACAGTTGGACTTATATTTTTTAAATATTTTTTTATTGCGGCCTCCTCAGATATACCAGTTAATACAAAATTCAGTTTGGTGAGAATTGCCGCAAAGGAATCAGATTCTTCTCAAGGTTTTATTCGATGCAACTGTCGTTACTAAACAATGTGGTAACAAAAAATGCAAATGTGTGATGAGTAAGATAAAATGTAATTATGTCATTCGAGAACAAATAAAAATAATAAATTGAGTTTATGTTGTTTATTTATGACTTGATTGGCAACGGCGTAATGTAGAAATGCGCATTTCGCGACATGGCCAAAATACGTTGGTCATACGCCCATACGTAACATTGTTTCGGCATTTGGCAAATCTAGTTTGGACAGATCGCGAAATGTCTAATTATTTCGGCGTCGGGCCAAATTCGGCATCGGTCTACAACGTATACATTAGAAAATTCTAAGTCGCTCGGTTTCTGCAATAGGCAGGGCAATTTTCGGATGGACCTTTTGTTTTTTGCTAATTATTATTCCGCCGCCCATGAACCTATTTCCAAAACATATAGCAGCATCACCTATTACTGTCCAAGAGCATATCTCTACCCATTACCCAAATTTCATCACAATCCATGCAGTGGTTACTAAGATCACGTGCCTAGAAAAACTCCAAAAGACCGACAGACAGACAGACCGACGGAAATGAGAGACGTCGATTTTCGTTATATAGATACTTATCATAGAACGCCCCAAAAGTGTATTATCTCAAAATCGAAATTTTTCGCGATCACAATACTCCCCTCGACTATCGGTATGGGAAGTAAAAGGCATTCCAATAATAAAAAAACAATACTAGATATAATATAACTAGATATATGTGCATGACATGTGCGTGAGTCGCAGAATAGACAGAACCTCAGGCTCACAAAACAGTTCAAGGTCATAAAGTAGGTACAGTTTCAGCTAAAGTTTCAGGTACATTTGAAAAATCCCCATTAAATTTACTTTATAGAACTGGCCAGTTGATCTCATATTAGAGCCAATAACATAAATAATCCCAATAATTCCCAATGTATCACCCTGGACAATTCGAGCCCCCAAAATCCATTTAGATTGCTCTGCCCACACAAAAAAAGAAACAAATGTAGCCGTATACTTATCAACTGTTCGAAGCATTATAGACTCCTATGAAACGAGCAGAGTGCTTTACACTGATGGATCTAAGTCCGACGCTGGTGTGGGTGCTGCAGTAGTATCTCAAGACGAAGTTTGGCAATGGAGCATGAATCCTATAGCGTCTGTGTATACTGCTGAACTTTTCGCTATATACCAAGCACTACAGCGCATAGAAGATTGGGAAATAGGGACCTACTCAATATGTTCAGGCTCTCTGAGTTCGTTGAAATCCCTTAAAAATATTTTTAACACCGACCCCTTGGTACAGAAAGCTCTACAACTCCACCACAGCCTGCGACAGCAAGGTGAGCTTGTTATATCCATTTGGACACCGGGACATGTTGGAATAGCTGGCAACCAACAAGCTGATATTGCAGCTCGTAGTGCACCAAGGAGTTCATCTGCACATCGAGTAGTCAGAGCAGATGACCTAAAGTGTTTCCTTAAAAACAAAATGCAAGACTGTTGGCAAGATGAATGGTACAGAGACACCAATAACAAACTTCGTCAGATATGTAATTCAGTTAAGAATAGCAAATATAAAGGCACCTCACTCCAACGCAGAGAGCAGGTGATAGTATCTCGAATCAGAATAGGTCACACCCATCTTACCTCATCATACCTACTTCTAGGTCAGAGCCCTCCTATATGTGAACAGCGTCAAGTCACCCTTACAATAAGGCACATCTTCTATGATTGTCAGTTATACACAAACTTAAGGAACATGATGCGACTACCGAATGATCTGAATATTTTAACCACCGTTCCGACTAAAATAAGAAAATTAATCATCTTCCTTAAAATAACTGGACTCTTTTTCAAACTGTAAGACCTTCGATAGACCAACGAACATAAGCTCATTAGCTAACATTATAAATCGCTCAGTACAAAATAGTTGATCAAAGATATATGGCTAATGACCATGCAGTCGATACCTTATTTCCAATAAAAAAAAACATAAATAAAAAAATTACTTTACTTGAAGCCGTAGCCTATAACACAAGAAATGTTAGCAGCATAAATCTGATGATGGTGAAAGTGAAACCTAGAAAGACGTCTTTAAAGCGTTGCGTACTCTGTGTGAGGTAGGTCGCCCCTATGCTAGGGAGTCCTGGTTCTACGTAATACTTGTACCCCCGGTATGCCTCATTTGAAACCTGCTTGGCTCCATCTCTCCTACCGATTTTTTGATGCCCCTCAGCAATCTTGCAGTAACACCGTATGCACGCCTGCACCCTGAATCGATTCGGCTTCTGTTTGTTCAGCTTACTGGGGAGAGTGGCGATTACAATTTCAGAGATCGGATACCGCCGCCCCAATAAATATCGCCGAATGCGATTGGCCGCCCCCATCTTGGAGGTATGACGCCTCGGATGTTCCTCGGCTTAATAGAATATATTAGCGCTCGGTCGTTCGTTTGGTGCCTGTGAATATGTTAGCATTTTTATCGATAACGTTTCACGGTGCACTTTGAATTTCAGTTACTGTCAAGCGAGTATAAAGGGCAGGCGCTGGCCCTTATTATTACCTTCTGTCTTCTAAATAGTAATAGTAGTCTAAGACCCGAATATAAGACTACCTTCACCGAACTGGTTAATGGATGAAAAGTATTTTACATTAAATTTAATATGTTAAAAAACATATCGCGAGTGGGTTGGCTGAAAAATTTCAGTCCAGGATATGATTAATTGAATATTGAAAAAATATTTTTTTTTAAACATTTCACTGGTTTGGTTAATAGACAAATCATACCAATCGAAAGTATGAAGCCCATAGAATATGCAAACGTTAGGTTGGCTGCGTTTTTCCCGTCCCAACTATAGGGTAGGCAGGTATAAACAGGTACCTACATCAATAATAGTAATTTGCACCGGTGTGGTTAATGCATGAAACTTATATCAAAATAAAGATAATTTTATTGCAAACACGTCGATATACGGTTGTCTGCAAAAAATCAGTCTGGAATTCCGGTTGTCGAATTTTAAAGATCAAAATATTGCCAGTAAATACGCGCGCCAGATAGGTCCGAGCGAACTATCCCGTGTGTTAAGAAAGAACGCAGCATCGCAGCTGCGTGTAGCTCGGCCATTGAATGAAAGAGAGTGCGCATGTCATGTGTCCGTGAAATTGAAGTGATTTATTTGCATGTGATATTAAAATATATTCATATTTTTTAAATCAAAAAGTGATAGTGATACGTATATAATACTTATCTCAAGGCTTGTGTTTGTTTAGCAGCTGCGTAAATAAAAACCAAAAAAGCAAAAGTTCAAAGTCATCAAAAAACTAAAACGAATAAAGTAATATTTTGATCTTTAAAAATCGACAACCGGAATTCCAGACCGATTTTTTGCAGACAACCCTACATCGACGTGTTTGCAACGAAATTATCTTTATTTTAATATAAGTTTCATGCATTAACCACACCGATGCAAATTACTATTATTGATGTACCTGTTTATACCTGCCTATCCTATAGTTGGGACAAGAAAAACGTAGCCAACCTAACGTTTGCATATTCTATGGGTTTCATACATTTGATTGGTATGTGATTTGTCTATTAACCAAACCAGTGAAATGTTTAAAAAAAAATTTTCAATATTCAATTAATCGTATTTTGGACTGAAATTTTTCAGCTAACCCACTCGCGATATGTTTTTTAACATATTAATTTTTTTATAAAATGGTTTTCATCCATTAACCAGTTCGGTGAAGGTCGTCTTATATTCGGATCTTAGACTATTAAAATTCACAAACAATAACAAAGAAAGTGTACCACATCTTAACCAAAACGGCTGAAGTATTCTTCGCAAATATAGAAGCTGTTTATTAAAAGTAATTATTTCAACGACATTTCAAATGTCGTGGCCTCCATATTCTTGAAACTGTCTGGCAGTACATTGAAGAGCTTTAAGTTAAGGCTATTGTTCTGTGATTTGCTCAAACGATAACGCGGTAATCTCTAAGTTATACATATGTATTTGCCATGTATAAAATACGGATTCCCATTTCGAACAGAACTCACTTGTTTTCAAACTACATACACGGTATTTCATAAGATGATGTTCAGACCTCAATTAATGCCATCTAAAAGCAATTTTTTCAAAAAGGTTTTTTAGTGTGCAAAAAAAATTGCAATGCAAAATCATACATTCTTCAAATGTATGTATTTTAACAACCAAACACGATATGAAAATAAGGCCACCACAGTGACAAAGCGCAAGCTTTCGTCTTTAATTTGCTTTTTGAATCATTACTGTAAGTTTAAAGGTAACGTCTGGAGCTTCGAAATGCGAAATTCATTTTTATGGTGACGTTTTGACCTCACCTTTGGACCTTGTGACCTTACCTTTGGATTTTTAGACTTATCTCCCCTCATCTTAGACACTGGAGAAAGGGAACAGGCGGTCACGCCTCCTCGCTAACATGGGAATACGTATTTCCTCGGATTCTCAATTTCGCGCTCTATACCCTAGGCCCTCGAATACTTTATATACATTCGGATACTTGCTAGTAGAACTAGATATAATGATATATCTGATATACCCTAGGGATCAATTGTTGGTCCTAATATATCTACTAATTATTAATGGCTATAGTCTATAATACACGTGGAAATTGTTAAACCACGGCCTTATTGACCAGAACCATCGGTGGGCGAGAAAAAAAACATAAAAAAGGTTTTACTTAAATGCCCTAAAGAGAAAAAAATAAAAGTGTCCTTTAAAACTTTAACTATCGACTTATAGCGTCATTATGCACAAATTATATAATCATAAAGGTTTGTCGCGAGGTGTGCCTGAGTACTTAATTAAACTGAAATTTTAAAACAATCAAACTTAGCGAACGAAGTTACTCATTTAAATAGGTACTAGATTATTTATACAAGTAAATCGCGCGACAAGGTTTTATGATCATATAAATTGTGTATAATGAGGCTATAAGTCGAAACTGTGGGAAATCCTCATCTCTATGGGAGTTCCTTATCACCTAGTGTTTCTCATACAGTAACTTTACGAGTCTAATTCGGCTCGTGTAAGAATTGATTGTAACCTGTCTAGTCAAACTGCAACCATAGAAGGAGTTCGTCAGGTATGTGTATTATCTGCGATGTCGTTTAATATTTACTCTGAATTTGTGATGAGACAGGTATTAGACAATTGGAATGGCGGTGTATCGATCGGCAGAAGCAAAATATCCAACTTAAGATTTGCTGACGATACAACCCGCATTGCAGCTTCTCAGGAAGAACTAGTAGCTCTATTAAACATGTTAGAACAACATAGTGCAGCGTATGGTCTTGGACTAACTACAATAAGACCAAGGTTATGATCGTAGATAGAAAGCATGATAATCATCGAGAAATAAAGGCAATAGGTAGACGTATTTATTTAGGTAAAAGCTGTGTAATATAAGGTAGATCTTTTGGGGATTAGTAGTAGTAGTAGTACGCGGTACGCGTGAACAGATCCTAAACTTAAGACAAATTATTGAAAAAGCCAGAGAGCATTATTTTCCAGTTTTTATCTGCTTTTCGGACTATTCTAAGCCGTTTGATAACGTAAAGTGGCCTAAACTGTGGGAAATCCTCATCTCTATGGGAGTTCCTTATCACATAGTGTTTCTCATATAGCAAGTCTACGAGTCTAATTCGGCTCGTGTAAGAATTGATGGTAACCTGTCTGGACAAACTGCAACCAGAAAAGGAGTTCGTCAGGGATGTGTATTATTTCCGATGTTGTTTAATATTTACTCTAAATTTGTGATGAGACAGATATTGGACAACTGGAATGGCGGTGTAACTATTGGCGGAAGCAAAATATCCAACTTGACGATTGTTGGGGGTTGCTGACGATACAACCCTCATTGCAGCTTCTCAGGAAGAACTAGTAGCTCTATTAAACATGTTAGAACAACATAGTGCAGCGTATGGTCTTGGACTAACTACAATAAGACCAAGGTTATGATCGTAGATAGAAAGCATGATAATCATCGAGAAATAAAGGCAATAGGTCGTTGTGAAGTAGTTCAAAGTTTTGTGTACCTCGGCCCTTTGATCGACAATTCGGGTAGCTGTGAAAATGAGATTCGACGGCGCATTCAACAGGCACGTGTGGCCATGACAAAGCTTACTAAAATGTGGCGTGACCATAACATCACTGAAGCTACAAAAATATCGGTGGTTCAGTCTCTTGTGTACTCCATATTTTTGTATGTCTCGGAAACTTGGACTGTTAAAAAGGCAGATCGAGCTCGCATAGATGCTTTTGAAATGTGGGCATGGAGGAGAATGCTGAGAGTTCCTTATACCGCCCATCGAACTAACGTTTCCATACTGGATGAGCTCGGTAATCCAAAGAGACTATCCTCCACTGTGTCGACGAGAATGCTTACATTCTTCGGACATATACACAGAAGCGATAATGTGGAGAAACTGGTAGTTCAGGGTCATGCCCCGAGTGGGCGGCGCCGTGGCCATCCCCCTATACGCTGGGTGGATACGGCGGAACAGTTGCTGGATATGAGTATTAAGAGCGCCACTAAACTAACAGTAAATTGCGTAGCTCCGACTAATGCATGTTACGAGTTCATAACATGTCTGTTAAGACATTGTGACTATGATGATGAAGTCGAAAGTTAGAATTTCAAAGGAGAATTTATTTTCTTCTTTTTAAAGCATTTATAAATGCCACCTGTTTGCCTAATTACAGAGTACTTTAAGTACTGTAAGTGATATTTCCATATTTTGATATTATCCTGTATCCAAAAGTGCGGTGCTTTGCCAAAAGCACTAACTAACTAAAAATATAATTATACAAAAACTTGCCGAAACATTTAAAAAATGCCTGGTCTATGCATAGTGCTTATTATCATGAATTATATAGTATTACTTCAAAACAAAGTTGGATAACAATTTAAATGCTAATATAGAAAATAACGTTAACTAACTAAAAACAATAGTTTTTATCCACTCCCATTAAGTTATACAGCGATTACCAAACCACCTTTGTACAGGTAACTCTACCTGTAAACAAACAGCGTGAATTATTTATCATAGAACATGTCTTTTGCTGCGAAAATACAGAAAGCAGGCATACTTCGTTCTATACGTCTACATCGATTCGTGGCATAGGCGTAGTTAGGTGGGGGCTCGTGGGGGCCTAGCCTCCCAAGAATAAAATTAGCCCCCCAAAATCCTAAAATTATTTGTTCTGTTAAATCTTTGTATCTAGGGCGGGAACTTGTGCCCCCCAGATCCAGGGACTTAACCACGCCTATGATTCGTGGGCCCAGAGACTGCTTTCATCAAGGTATAGCGGCGACTCCACACATTGGGTCCAATATTGGGGCCAACGTTGGGACCAGCTTGACCATGTTCGTGATGCGCTTAAGAGGAGTGTATACGCATTGGCACCCAGCTCATTCCGTTGCGAAGTGGGTTAACGTTAACAGGGACCTCTTGCAAGTCGTTCGTGTGACGTTACTTGACATTATTGGCTATTTATGACACGCGCATGTCTCTAAAAATATATAATTGACTTTGTTTTCTGATATCTGTGGGTATGGCGTCAATTGTCTTTTTGTGAAAATTTTTGAAAAACAGTTGATGTGCAGTCGTTTAAAATGGGACACTAAGCGATCGGATAAAACCGGATACTATCCTGTAGAGAAAAGAATGAGGAAAGTATACAACAGTTCATCTAAGAGGTTCTGCGGCTTCGAAACAATAACGAACTGCATATGACGGTTGATTGATGTGTCATAACGAAAGTAGAACTTTTGGTATGATTTAGTACTTTCGGTACGATTTGTGTGAAGTTTCGCTTTCGATTTAATAAATCATGCCGAAAGTTCAACTTTCGGGACGGCTGCAGTAAAAAAAATTTTGGCTCAGACTACGCCTACGCTGAGGACGCATCGGACTGCATAAGAATAATAATATCTTTTGAGATTTTTTTGATAATAAACAATCATTGTAATTTAGAGAGTGGTGTTTTTACTTCCCACACTGATAGGTGAGGGGGGTATTGTGATTGCGAAAATTTTCGATTTTGAGATAATACACTTTTTGGGCATTTTACTACATAACGAAAATCCACGGCACTCATTTCCGTCGGTCTGTCTGTCGGTCTGTCGGTCTGTCTGTATGTCGGTCTGTGTGTACGCGTTTTTCTAGCCACCTAATCTCAGCAACCGCAGCATGGATTGTGATGAAATTTGGGTGGTGATACGCTGTGGGGTCGTGGTACGTAATGTTCCTATAATTTTGAAAATCGGTGCATGGGCGGCGGAGTAATTAGCAAAAAACCAAAAAATATTGCTCAAACTGCGCTTTTAGGCGTTTTAGGGGTTCGTGATCATTTTCTACTTTGTTTTGGGTGAAGATGAAATTAAGGTGGTTGGGGATGGAGGGTTGTAAAATTGAAAAATTTGTTGCTTTCATAATAGACTGACCTGTGAAGGAAGACCTAGTGGCATAAATAACTTTTTTAGATCTATCCGAACATTGCCTTACCTATTACAGAAACCTGGTGTAAAAATATGAGTATTGCTGTCGATCGTTCTATATTGTGTAACGAGGAAACTGTTGAATTGATTTTAATGGAATTTTGACACAATATTACCGCCGTGGCGAGAATGGAAAATGCGTATGGTTTTTGTAAATCGTTCTGGTGGCGGCGCAGAAATAATAAAAGAAGTAAAAATATAAAAACACTCTGATCATTTTCTGCGTTTTCTTGGATGGGGGTAAAATTGGGGTGGTTGGGGGTAGGGGGTTGAAAAACTGAAAAATTTGTTGTATTCATAATAGGCTGTCCACTAACCTGTGAAGAAAGACCTAGCGACATAAATCACCTTTTTAGGTCCATCCGGATCCTAGCCTATTGCCGAAACTAAAACAAGTATTTATTGCTTTAGATCGTTTTGTATTTTGTAACGTGGAAACTATTAAATTGATTCGAAAGAAATTTCGACACAGTATTACTACCTTGATGGGGATGGAAAACGAGTATGATTGTTAGAAATCGTGGCAGTGGCAGCGTAGTAATAATCAAAAAGCTAAAAATATGACAACAACTTAAACTTTGCTTTTCGATGTTTTAGGGGTCCCTGATCATTTTCTACCTTTTTTTGAGTGGGGATGAAATTGGGGTGGTTGGTGGTGGGGGATTATAAGATTGTCAAGTCTGTAGTATTGATAATAAGCTGTCCATTGACCTGTGAAGGAAAGACATGAGGCATAAGACGATTTTAGGGGGGGGGGGGTAGCTGCCGATGATTTGGTTGCAAGGGGCCGCAGTCTAAAGCTTCGTGCTATGGAAAAACAATAAACTGGTATCACAGTAATGTGTGGGAAGTCAATCAACTTGACTTCATTTTTTATTATGGGGAGAAGATGCCAGAATAAAAACTCTTTTTTCTCAGATCAAGCTTTTGCCGAGGACGCCTCTGACTGCGTAATAATATCTTTTGACATTGGAAGCAAAGGAGAAGCAAATATCACACATGTAATTGGAACACGTCTTTTGCAGAGAGATGCCTTCCTCTTTCCCATAAATTCGAAGCAGGATAGTCAGATGTCACGCATATTCACGCTGGGTTTCCGTTACCCATTATTTGGCTTTTCTCAGCCCAAGGCTGTCGGTCTGAAGCTCGCTTTGAAAATTCCAGCGTATACGAGTAAGTAAGGAAAGCAATACTTTCGTATATATGCGCCCAACAGAACTTTTCTAATAAGTCTGTGGGATACGCAGAACTTGGTAAGGTTCGGCTTTTCCAATAACGTTATCAGGAGTAGAGGCTTTTAAAAATTTTCATTTTTGATCCCTGCGAGGTTTAGAAAATATACACAAAATTTTAAACGAAACTAAATGTTGTACTTTTTTAAGCTCAAATGTGTGATTGAGGCAGCTGACACAGAAATGAATGGTACTCTACGAATGAGCATGCAGCCTGTTGGTTATTTCAGATACAGTGAAAATGCGAGCAGTTATCCAAATGCACTTCCGGTATGAACTGTCATTTTTTAATTAACTTATTTTTCTATACTGTAAGTAGTATCACAAACATTATATTTTTACTACCAAAAATATAGGTCAAAGTTTAGCAGGGTTATAAAGTCACATGAAAAAAAGCGTACCAGTAAATTACAATCATTTAGCTTTATATCTTTTTCCTTTTTCCACTGTACAGTGTGACCTAATAAGAATGGACGCCGGCAATGTCTCGGTAACCGTTAATCATATAACTTCGAGCAAAAATATTATTAGGTAAATCGGCTAAGAGAAATCGCTGGAAATTATTTTCAAGTTCCGCAAGTGGCCGATAGGGGGCGCAACTGTTACGATCAATTAGAGAAACGGATTTTTCTCAAAAAAATATGCAAGTAAAGGTATATTATAAATTCTACCATCATGTAAACAGGACAATCTCAGATTTTTTGTTCATAGTTTTTTGCTCTATCTTGTAAGATGTAATGGTGGGGGAATGTCAAAAAAGTTTTCATTCTAATGGCCACAACTTTGGTACGAGTCAACAGAATTGAACAATCTATGTCTCGTTTCGAAAAGCTCTTCTTACCTAATAACCTGTTGTATGAAAATTGTCCAAGTTTATCTTGACATAGTAGCTACATGGTGGCATTTGACATCGTAACAATTATTACGCATTATTACGAAAATTTTAAATGGTTTAGTATACGCGTGTGAGTTAGGTTTATATATTTTATCTGTTAACTTTGTTGTTATATCATGTTACTTTGCTTTATTTTCCAGTTAGCCTTAATTTTTAAAATCTATTCACATTGATTTTTTCTTACTATGTTTACTCTTTGAGTTAATATAACACTTTGTGATCAACTCAAATTGACGTTTAATGATAATAAAAATAATAATCAATTTTATACTGTAACTTATTTTTATTGGTTTGTTTTAAAAGTTCCATTATTATGAAAAATGAATACAGCACCTATTGGCGACTACTACGCCACCTGGTGGTTACTCTAGAAAGTCAAAATATGATTTCTAGTAGTTTTACTTGCGTATTATCTATAGAATGACCACTAAAACGATGTGACGAAGGCTATATTCCTATAGGGCAGCTGCAGATAATAGAGATGCGAGAGAAAAAGGAGAAAAAGTGTAACAGGACCTTTTGATAGCGGTCTTCGACTTTAAACGCGATAAAATTCTGATTTTAGTAACCACCCCCTAACTTTGGGTTACTATAGAATGGATCGCATACGAAATACGTTTAAGACCAAAATTGTGAAGAATTTTTTTGTCTTCGTATATAACTTTTATACTTTTTTTCGATAGCACTCACCACAATGGCGCTATTTGTCGAAAAGCGCTACGAAGCAGTTTTCATCCCCATCCACCCCACCCTCGAACTGCAACCCCCAGAGGTCAAAAGTTGAATATTTTCTTAATTATACAACGACGAGGTTTTATCATTTCTACTAAAAGCGTGCACAAATAAGATAAAAAGAATAAATGTCATTTTTTTAAAACCAAATGCGTGAGTTCAGAGAGCTGTAGATAATAAAGAAAAGAGAACATCATTCTTTTAGGGAAAGAAAAATGCTACACGACTTTTTGATAAAGTTCTTCGTCTTAATCCGTGACGAAATTCTGATTTTAGTGAAAATCACAAACCAACCCCGAACTTTGGCGCACTGTAGAACGGAAAATATTGGTTGTACACGAGAAATGTAACAACCAAAATTATGCAGAATTTTGTTGTCTCCATACATCATTCGAAGCTTTGTTTCATATCACCCCTCCCCCCCTCCAACCCTCGAGCGAACATCCCCTAAGGTTGCAAAACTTAGATGTAGGTCCAGTATCTATCACCTCTCAAAATTATGCGATTTATCAATATTTCATAAAAGCACGTGCTTAAAATTCCTGAGTAGATCTTCTTTTTAGAGTCATAGGGTCAGCTTCAGACTGGCATGGAATTTGTATTTCGGATTATTTTCAACTTGTTTTTCGGAATTATTGAAACACTATTTTCCTTCTTAGTGTTTCTATCGGGTTATGTGATTTATCTACAAAATTTCCAAAATCACGGGCTTAAAATTCTTAAATCACATTTTTTTTTCGTGCTACATTTTGTGAGGTGATACATTTTTAGCTCTCACTGACTCACTGAAGCCCGTGCGGGGGCGGGTTAGAATATCTCCCATCGCATATCCTGCGTGTCGTGAAAGGCGACTAAAAGAAACACCGAACTACTGTCGGTATAAGCAGTAACCTCTTCTCAACCAACAGCTTCGGGTGGACGAGTTGAGAAGAGTCAGGACACCTTCTTGTCCTTGGGGTGAGAAATTGCCCCTAAAGGCGGATGAACCAGTAGATACCATCTGGTCAATGGCATGAGGATGCAGAAAGCAAATGGGAAACTACTGCATTAAAGATCTTAAAGATATCCTAAGAGAAACTCGTCAAATGTGTAAATGCATTTTACGAGTCCACAACATGTCTGTTAAGGTATTGTGACTATAATGATGATGACTCACTGAAGTCAGCATGGTTGAGGGGTTAAGACACCAGGCACCACTGCACCAGTTCGAAAGGGCGTGGGTTCGAATCTCACTGCGGTCAACAACTTTTTTTCTTTTTTTTAAGATTAAATGTTAAATTTGTTGATTACTAGTCCGGGAAAAATCCGGTTTTGTCAATATAGTGAAAAAATTAAATTTTTATACCAACAAATTCCACAGTGAGAGCGTTGTTTGAATTTACTCAAGTGAATTCTTTCCTACTTTTTTTTAAATGGGTGCTTTTTTCCAGCGCTCTGGCTGCTTAGGGCCATAAAACTAGTTTCACTAACGTTCTTTTCTTTATTTATTTATATGACTGGCCTTAAGGTCAGCTTCAGAGTGTCATGGAATTTGTATTCCGGATTATTTTTAATTTGTTTACTATTAATGCAAATATTACAAGAATAATGGTAACTATCAGATATGCTTCCCATTTCAGTGCTAAGACCGTCTATAACTTGGTAGTGCCAGTAATTATGCACGTAAAGGAAATATTCCAAATCGGCAATTTCATCCGAAACATGCTTTATTGCTTTTGTACTACGCAATAATCCTACAAACTAAACTTATAGTGATGCACATAATGATACATAAATCTATTAATGCAATTAACATGTGATAATACATGATTTGATAACAGTTATCTCAGAACATTGCGTGCATCTAAGAAACTATCTACATGTAGCTGTTACCTCATTATTATTATCTATCAATTGTGATGAAGGATTTTTAATTTTATCAATTACTAGTTGAGGAGCGATCATACAAAATGCACAAATCCAGTTTTAGCAGATTTGAGTAAATCGTGAAAATGTTTTACTAGAAATGCTTGATATATTCAATAAAATGGCTATGTGTTATTTTGTATAGTTCAGAAGGGATATTTATGATGAGATAATTTGATATTTGTTTTATTATCTATGACCAGCTATAATGTGATTTTTTACGTTTTGAGTCAGACGGATTTTGGCCTTTTTACTTGATGAGAACAGCTTCATTTGCACCTGTTTAGTCCATTTTTGCTATACCTACTTAGCTTTATGTTTACGAATCGCAATACGGATTACTTTTTATAATCTTGTTTACACTACACTTCTGAAGCAAGACAGAAATCAACAAACAAAACAACTAGATGAATCGCAAACCATATGATCAAACAATAATCTATGATAGCGCCATTTAATAAACCTTGTATAAAATAAATCAATAATTTTAACTGCATTACCGACTTGGGGATTTACTACAACTTGTAGGATTCATGAATAATTTTCAAGATACTCTGGATTTATTACGTTTTGATTGAATTGCTTTCTTTTAGGGTTGAATTTCAATGGAATTCATTGCGATTTGAGCGATTCTGTTGTCACCAATGGATCTTTTACACGGCTTTTATAAATACACAGTAACAAAGTCAAAAAATGTCAAGAATGAATCTATTGTATTTTGTTTGATCGCTCCTCATTTTTATGGTTCCATCAATATATGCTGTTCTGTGATAGGTTTTCGCATTACACTGAAAAATGAAATATCTCAGGCGTTTAGTTGGAGCTATACATCTTCAAAATGAAAATATGAGAATTCATGCAATAAAATCTTCAGAGTACTGTTTTTTGTGTTTCACAAAAAAAATTAGGAATAATCGTTTTCGCTTAGAACAATTTTGTAGATCCCTTCAATAATCGTATTATAGAATTCAAAGGTAGCTTAAACATGCCATCCAAGAAATATGAATGTTGAGGGTCAAATCTCTACTACTAATACTTTTAGGCTACATGCAATAAAAATTTGAGAAAAACGTATTTTTTTATTTAGTGCTTGCACTATTGCTTAAAACTATACCATAGCAACACAAACGAATTTACTCTGTTTTGTTTGTTGTAATCAGGAAGATAGATAAGATAAACCTCAATATACTCGTATGCATGTAAGTAAAGTTCATTGTATATCTTACTTCTTGCAACTTGCAAGTCATCTTTTGAATTATAATGGTTGTTGGTTGCTCCATATTACTATGATTTGTATCTCGTATTGAAATGCTTCCATGAAATCTATAATTTTATTGCGCACTCCTCAATTTGAGCTGTTTACTAATAAAAGTATGCTAATCATGACTGTGTCTTCGTAATAATACCATAAGTGTTTTTCTTCAACCCGAAGTACCAACATTTTATTCAACATCATTCTAGACATTACAGATATAAGGCTTTGCTTTAGAGTATTTCCTGTTTTCCTTTACAACTGTTCCCACTATCAGAAGTGTAGCAGTTGCTAAAATATTTTTTGTCAATTTGTACAGACAGCTTTGTTACATGCACCAAATTCAAGTATATATTTCCTTGAGGATTATTTTTCTGGTTTAGTAATATCCAGTTCTTTAGATATGGATGAAATAGCTACTTTGAAAGCTGCAGTGACTATTTAGTGATGACGAAAGCCATCAAGAAGAATCCAAACGTAGTTTTCCTTTCTCTTAGAATAATGCAACGGTTATCAAGAATACAACCAAGATAAATATAAAAAACCAATATTATATAAATTGTTGCAACATTCAGGTGCTGAAAGTTTGATTTGAGGAATGACAGGAATGACTAAAAAATATCTTTTTTTTAACGAACCTAACAGCTTTTTATTAACGTCTATACTGCTTGCAGCTGGTCGATTTATAATTTTATTTTAATTTAATCCATAAAATTAGTCTCTCATTACTTTCACAAAAAGTAGGGTTGACAAGATCTGTTGGTTGCAAAATTAATAACGCACTTTTTCATATCAATTGGATGTATCGCAATTTTTATTTCATTTGGCCCACCTGGTTACTTTCTTGGTTTTCTAGTAAATACATTTTCTATCGGGCAACTAAAATACATAAAATATTAACCATAAAGTTATTAAAGCAACGACAATTATTTAATGGGTGAATTGTACCAAAACACCTTCGTATATTTTGGAAATCAGTAGATAAGGATACAAATGTCTATAAAATTAATAAGATCAAGGTTCGCCTTATCTCTAACGAGGAAAGAACGTGTTTTTTAAATAAATTGGTAAGTTAGTCAGCAAGACCAGCAGCCGTGTACCTACTCATACGAATATGTCTGGCATAGAAACAAGCTATCATGACAGGTTGCTAATAATATATAAAGTGTTAATTAGGTCTTGACCTATGAGAAAATGGATAGAAAAATGCAAGAGGTTTTGCTTGACCATATAACGGGTTTTTCTTGGTCTTTGAAAAGGGACAAAAAAACTTCACTGAATTTAGAACTTTTTAAATTTAATTTAGTCTTTTGTATTCATTATGCTTCCCCATTAATTACTTTTCAGCTAATTTTGAAAAACGTGTACCTCATGTCTTGTCACGTCAAAATTTGGGGGTTTCAATCGATCAAATAGTCGAATAATATTGAGAAAACAAACCTATTATCAACTGATGGACCCTTGTTGTGCAGCAAGGAATAAAAACAAGAACGAATGATGACCGGAGCCAATGCCCACACTAAGAATGACCAAATAGCTACATTGTCAAAATAATAATCTAATGTGAATGTCATAAGCGAATCTTCGGGTTAATTTCTGAGCCTGCTAAAAAAAAGTGAATTAATAAATAATTATTTTATAAATTGTAACAATTCAAGAATTATTCAAAATTTAGAAAGGTTTATTTTTTAGCAAGTTCATAAATTAACCTAAACTTAGAATAATTTATTTTTTAGCAGGTTCAGAAATTAACCCAAGGTTTCGCATTGATCAACAACATTTGGTACAATAAAAATTTAGAAAAAATTAATTTTTAGCAAGTTCATAAATTAACCCGAAGTTTAGCTTTGGCCAACAAAATTCAGTACAATAAAAATTTAGAAATTTTTTTTTTAGGAGGTTCAGAAATTAACCCGAAGTTTCGCTTTGGCCGTCTAAAAAAAGCCAAAGATAATCTAACAAATTAATGTAATTTTTCAGAAAATTTTTCATCATAAACAAATATCGCAGACATAAAAATGATTTTGCCTGTAAATAATTTTAAAATTACTTTTGTATAATTCAATCAAACTATCTATTTAATTCGTATAAAGTTTAAATTAAATTTACAATTTATTTATGAAATTTAAATTTCTTTCACCATTAATTATACTTTTCATTATTTTTTTTTATGATAATTAGTTAAGTCTTATATTCAATAATGATATTAAATTGCAAATTTAAAGGAAGTATATATAAATCCTTTAAATACAAGTATTATTTGTAAAATCAAATTACATAAAAAGATTCTAAATCTATCGCACATTATTAATTCTATCAAAATTGCCCTTTATTCAGGCACTACACATGGTTTATTTATTTGAAAAATTTTTTTGGTTTCAAACATAAAAATGATAAAAACAAATTTTAATAGGGGATTTAATATTATTTTTTTTATATAAAAATTTGGAAAAATTGAAAAAAGGTTGCATTTAAATTTATAATTATGCCAATACCAAGGCTCAACGAACAATCAGCTGTCTTACTCTAGGTCGGTTCCTTTGTGATGACATGTTGGAAATATCTGACGTTAGCGACGCTATTTTAGGACAATTTTTTTCAAACTAACAGAGGCGGAGTAGGAAGAATTAGCGTTTGACGTCTTATGGCATGGCCAGATTTGCAGCTATTATATCGTGTATTCAATCATACGCATTTGAAAGAAATCGGTGCTGCTATCTAGTTGGTGCTTTTCATAACCCACGTTGGAGCGTGAGTTATAAAAAATAATCCACGCTGTACAACTTAAACCCGTATGCACCGTTTGGCGATTCTAATCTTAGTTCCCTAATCGCGTTTTGCTAATCTTTGATATCTAGCCATGCACCGTCAAAAGATTAACCAATCCAGATTGGACATACGGCAAGGTTGTGTTCGCAAGATTGTTTTGACAGTGACAGTGTCAAAATTGTCAGTTTGCGGTGCATAGTAAACAAGTAATCTAATCCAGATTTACGTAACTAATCGCGCAATTGACTTACGGTGCATACGGGTGTTAGTGATACAGCTTCGACTGCTTTCTAATTGAAACATTTTTTGTTTCAAAACTGTGGATCAAACATCGCTTTCTGAACATTGTGAGAACATATTATAAACGTCTAAAACAGCAATCAAAAATATACTAGTATAAGTTAGTTATGAGTGATACTACGTGGAACACCTTGTTGCTTGTTTTATACTAGTATTATCTAAACACTTCAAGGTCTTTAGAGAAATCGGTCTTATATGCACTTTGTATTGCAAACAAACTAACTTGACAAGACAAACAAACACATCACTTGCAAGTCACCTTTTGAAATCCGGCTTATAACGCTTTTCGACCGCAGTTGTCTGTTGTTTTATCATTCTTCTATTATTATACAAATTTCGAATAATAACAGTTATTATGAGGCAAGAATAAAATGACGATAGCTTGAAGCAATGGACCATAGGACTTATAATGGAAAGTACATATTCACCAGCGTGCAAGCAAATTTTGTTATTTACAACACGTGAAGAAATACATGAGTACCTGGTATTCTAGATATTTTACTCGTTTTAGCTCTCACTGACTTACTGAGCGACAGCTTATGTAGAGCCTCTATCTGTCTGTCCGTCCGTCTGTCTGTCCATATACAAAAGATAGCCAAAACTACAGGTGCTACAGAAAAACTAAGTACAGATACGGAATTAGAATGAAAAAACTAGTTCGGGTTTTGTTAATATCGCTTCCGGTTAAAAAAAATTGAATTAAATTACGACAGGTAACTGATGACGTATTATGTACGGTGTATTGATATTCCTGAAGCACAGGCAGCGTGGCCGTGCGGTAAAGTCGCTAGGCACCAATCTGAAAGGACGTGGGTTCAAATCTCACCGTGGTCACCAACTTTTTTTCTTTTTTTTAAGATTAAATGTTAAATTTGTTGATTACTAGTCCGGGAAAAATACGGTTTTGTCAATGTAATAAAAAAATTAAATTTTGAATTTACTCAAGTAAATTCTTTCCTACTTCTTTATGAAGCATTTGCTTGGAAGCATGAGGTAATCATCGATCATATTGTTGGTTGAAGCAATTGTAGTTACTCATACCTTTTGATTTAAGCCTTTACCTTTCCGTTTGCCTTATACTTACCAGCATTTGCTTATTTTTGTTCATATGGCCCAATATCTAACTCTGGTTTCAGAGACAGACCTTTAAAACTAGTTTGTGCAGAATCTATTTCAATGATTTATTTTACTTAATTATTAGAGACAGCTGCTTGCTAAGAAGCTATAAATAAAAGAAGTTTGCTGCTTTTGTGACCTTACATGTTTAACTAGAAGATTGGGAAATGCTATAAATAAAATCACAAGACATGGTTTACTCTATCATTTTAAACAAAACTAATTTTCTTGTTAGATATGACAGTTCACTGAAAAATTTTAAACAAAGGAAATTGGATATACATCTGGAACAGCATAGGGCATAAGAATGGCAGAAGCTACGGTTTACGGTTCTATTTAACTGTATGCACTTAGCTGGTAGACTAGTAGAAAAAGCCAAGAGTGAGATCTCAAGATAAATTTTATTAAACAACAGCACAGAAATAAAAAGTATATCACATATCTAAAGCTTGGATTTAAGATTTTTCGCTCTTTCCTTCAGAACCCTCCTCAATATCTTGCCGCTAGGGTTTCTCGGAATTTCGTCCACGAATATAACGCCTCCTCTCAATCTTTTTGCTGGTGACAGGTGATCTTCCACGAACTTTTCAACTTCGCGTTCTGTCAGTTTGGTGCCTGGCTTCCTCACAACAAAGGCTAAAGGAAGCTCTCCTGACGCTTCATCTGGCACACCTGTTCAACAGTGATAAAAAACAATGTAGAAAAATTTGCGGTGTTCTCACTATTTAGCTATTACTCATTATATGAGGTATATAAAAATAGAGAAACATACAAAATCCAGAAATAATGTAAAAAAAATACATATAAAAGAAATAGTTCGACTTATTTTAGTGTGCAATACGTTTCTGGAAATTTTGAATAGCCCAGATTTTGAGCCAAAGGTTTTAATACGTTGTTGGAAGGCATTAAAAGTCTTCAATAGCCTAGTTACTGGTTTGTTCATTACGTGGTTTGCTGTGTTGTTTTGTTTGATCTTCATTACCAATTATGTTTTCCGAAGAATTAATTGACATCCCTCGGAACCAATTATATAAAATGGTTGCAAATCAGTGTTTTTAAGTTTCCGTTCCTCCCTTCATAGAGCCTTTTCAGAAACACCAATCACTTCTACCCTCCTAAGTTCTGGTATGAATTAAGTTTAACATACCTGTAACAGCAACATCATCCACACATGGATGAGATATGAGTAGTGCCTCCAGTTCAGCCGGTGCCACTTGAAATCCTTTATATTTGATCAACTCCTTCTGCCTATCTACAATGAAGAAGTACCCATCTTCGTCATAGTATCCAATGTCGCCCGTGTGGATCCAGCCGTCTTTGTCTATGGTGTTTCTCGTTGCTTCTGGATCACCTACATACCTGAGAATGAGAAAAAGTTTAAATATGGTCAAATACAGATTCAGATTTATTCGACTAAAAAAATAAGATTAGAGACTAATCGCATTGAAGATTAATTTTTTTTTAAATTCTCCTCGGTGTTAAACACCTGGGAAGCATTGGTGGTGTTATGGGCAAATATGAGGAGTTATGGGAAAATACAAAGAACCTACTGGGAAGTACCAGGACAGGCGCTAAAAGAAACTACAATGAAAATACAGTTTCTTAAAGTTTCACTACTCCTCGCACTAACCTTAAAGTTCTAAACCCCTTTTCAAGAGCCTTTGTATATTTTTGGTCGAAGGATATTCTTATGATTTGAGCCTCGCTCTTTCAACTTGAGATGTTGTGACATGACAAACCTCAAGCTATATCTGTTAACTTCTTCATATTAACTGCGTTATACTCACTGACCCTGGCAACTCTGTATATTCACTTTTACTCTTTCATAGCAATACTAATGAAACAAGATGTCCAGGTAACAATAGCGATATGAATGTTGAATTTAGTAGTGAATCCACTCACGATAACCAAATTTTTTTAAACAGTAGCCTGTCTACAATCTACCTCAATCATCACCTTTTAGTTTGACTTACCCTTTTACAACGAGTGGTCCCTTGAAACAAAGTTCACCCTCTTGGTGCTTGCCCAAACTTCTTCCTTGACTATCTATCACCTTGACCATCATACCAGGTACGATCTGGCCGCTGGAGCCGATCTTCCCCTCAGCACCAGGAGGTGACGTAAGAACCGCAAGTGTCGTTTCGGTCATCCCATAGGCCTGAGATATGTGTTCTATGCGGAATTTCTCCTTTAATTCCTTCTGTATCTCTGCGCTAAGTGGAGCAGCCCCAGATCTAACTTCTTTTATAGACGACAAGTCGTACTCCTTCACCAGTGGGTGTTTGACCAGAAACAGTATCAAGGGTGGTGGTACTGAAAGCCTTGTTACGCGATACTTGACTATGGCTTCTAGGAATACCCGCGGTTTCAATTTATCCAACAGTACAACTGATTTCCCACGTATTAGGTTCATGTACATCAACATGAAGCCAAAACCATGGAATAGCGGTATCACAACCAGTAGGGCATCTGAAGGGTCATCATTCATCATCATATCCTTCATCTGGGTGGAGATCATTTCAGAAAATGCAGTCATGTTATGATGAGTACCCATTACACCTTTGGGCATCCCTGTAGTACCTGATGAGTACAAAATAGTTGCAATCGCTTCTTTTGGGTCAAGTGGTACTGCTTTATAAGTTTCATCTAGTTCCTCTCTGTCAGCGTTTCCCATGATATCGTTGAACATAACTACTTTGGGGTGGTACGACCTGGTTCAAAGAAACGTGCATTAATAATAGGGTTAAACAGAAATTTAGATAAAGGATTTTCAGAAATACTAAATAGCGATACATACAGTGAAGCAATTTTGCAGTATCGGATTGCGTTGTACGTTATTTTTGTAAGATTCTGCAAAGAATGTATTATTTGTTGATGACTGGAAACCTAGTCCAAGAATAAGCTTAAAAATAAAAAAAATCCGTGTAGTCATTAAATATCTGTTGGTTATCGAATCGTATTTGGCTGATTTGTATTTAAATACAAAGTCCTCTAATTATTTGTGCTTTAGATTCTTATAAACTATAAAACTGAATTTATAAGTTAGAGAAAAGCCGTAGGAAAATTAGTTCTTGGCTCTTAATCAAAATTAACTTTGGTATGAATTTAAAAAATTAACATGTTTCATTATAGAAATAGAAGTTGGTTTTTCGAAAAATTTGGAAGCACTATGCTTGTTGTTACGCTCTTTTTGTAAGAAATGAAGCATAAATTAGATTTGCGTACTTTAATATTAAAATTATACTTATTGAATCGATAAAAATGTTCAGGAAGTGACACTTGTGTACACTTTAGTACCCCTTTTATGTTTAACATTTTTTCTTATTTTGAAGGAAATGATGACATGCTTCAAGTTGTACTCAATCATAATATTAGTTCTCTTAACTAGGATTGTATTATCTTTTTTTAAAATACGTCCAACTAATTAAACGACGTAACTTCAAAGCTGTCAAACCACAGCACTGCTGTTTGTATAGTATAGAAAAATAAAATGATACTTCCTTTAATCGTTAAAGCAAAGATTAACTAGGTGTACAAGCTATGAGACAAAAGGTAACTAAATTACGAAAATTTAGTCGTTGTTGAGGACAGCACGCGTCTTTCTTTCTTTCTGGTTGTAAATTTATTTGTCTATGTAACCAAATTTCCGTTTACAGAACAACAAAAATTTTTACTACTTTAGTAATACAAAATCATTAAAAAAATTATGCAACACTCACAACACTTTAAATATAAGATCTCTATTAAAAAATAAAACTATATGATAAATACTAAGATGAGACCTATCAAAAAAATACCATTAATATTAAAAATAATATTTAATAATTAATGGTAATGCTATGCTACAAAAAAGTCCTCACTATGTATGTGCCAACATTTATAAATATTTGCCAGTGAAAATGAAAATGAAAAATCTTTGAAAATACTTCTTATAGAAAATTGCTTCTATAATTTAGTAGAATCTTATAATAGATAATATAGGTCATTACCACTATTTTACGTGATTTGTAGTTTTAATAATTTTAGAGTTTAACTTATAATACTTCTGACTATTAATATTCCTTATAGGGCTTGTATGGATAAAATATTATATGAATGAATAAATATATATAATTCCTAATAACATATAAAGTTTTTTCAGATATCTTGCGAACTTCGCCTCATTTTTGACTACTGGCTGAGTCAGATGTTACTATTTATATACCAGAATGAAAAATAAAGATGGATACTTTTCCAAACTTTTGTCTCTATGCATAGGTTACTTGATCCCTTTTCCTCACATTAATAATATCAATATTTAATTCCTTATTACCTTCGTTCTTCTCCAAATAAGACAAGATACTTGACATAGGGGTACTCATGTAAAATTGATAGCATCTTATCCACAGTTCTCGATGAACAAAACACGACTTTAGGTTTAGATAGACCCATCACATGCTTTAGTTCCCAAGGCGTATATTCAGGATTGAAACCGGTAAAAATAACCCCTTCTAAAAACCCTGTTAAAGGAACTGTGTAAAACTCCAAACGATTCTCACTGTTCACTGCAGCACAGTCACCAACACTAACGCCTTGATGTTTGAACCATTTGGCCAAGCGGATTGACCTCTTCAGCAAGGTATCTGCTGTAAGAGATTCACCAGTTTCTCCATCCACTTGTATTATGTTTTGTTTGTGAGACTTCATAAGAGGTAGGAGATATTCTCCAAGGGATACGTGGATTTTTAGTTCTAGAGGCGGACCAACTAAAACATTTGGATCCATCTCGGTAGCGGTCATCGTCTCCAGGTGTGGTTTTACACCATGCGCCACTGTCGACGAATACAGTACGACTAGTTCATTTATTTGTGTGGTTCTGCCGGATATTGTAGTTTATCGGCTCAGCTGATAAAGGAGCGTATACATGTACCAGCAGCACGACTTGATATCAATTACGCAGACGTTTTTGTCCAACTTTTCATCTTATAGGCAGGGTCAGATTAGAGAGATCCATGACCAAACCGAACGAAGTAGTTTATTTAATTTCGTTGCAATGGTTTTAACGGACACAAAGTACTTTGCAATTAAAGTAAATCAAGATTAATATAAAGCAATTACTCCGCATGCCGTTACGAGTAGCTGATTTTGGACAAACAATCGAATCTGTGCTATTTGATTAGCATTGTTTTGCTTACCTTCATTGTGCTTTAATAGTGTCTTGTCATGCTTTCGTGAAAATTGATAGCATGGTATCATAAATTTGGAAAACACAGGTCAACGAAACATATCTTTGTTGTACCTTTAATCCATGCTAACGTAGCAAAAACGTCCATTCGTAGGTAATGAAATTGCCAGTTTTATATTTAGGTATAAGCAAAGTCAAGGACAGAATGGATCATTTAAAACATTGAATCCTCATTTTGTTTGCTTTCAGATCTCTCGGCCGGGCGGGTTTACCTAAAAAAATCTAAAATATTTATTTGGCTTTCTATTGAGATGAAACCCCGCATTTCGGATAATTTCAAGGTGCAATTACAAATTCAGTAGCAGTTTTGAGTCTCAGTCTCGTTTGACGAAAATAAAAAATTTCAGATCTCTCGGGCTGGCGGGTCTACCTAAAAAAATCGAAAATCTTTATTTGGCTTTCTATTGAGATGAAACCTCGCACTTCGGATAATTTCAAGGTGCTAGTTACAAATCCAGTTGCAGTTTTGAGTATCAGTCTCGTCTGTCGAAAATAAAATAATTCAGATCTCTCGGGCAGGCGGGTGTACCTAAAAAAATCAAAAACCTTCATTTCGTTTGCTATTGAGATGGAACTTCGCATTTCGGATAATTTCAAGGTGCTGATTACAAATCCAGTTGCAGTTTCGAGTCTTAGTCTCGTCTGACGAAAATCAAAAATTTCAGATCTCTCGGGCAGGCGCGTGTACCTAAAAAAATCGAAAATCTTTATTTGGCTTTCTATTGAGATGAAACCTCGCATTTCGGATAATTTCAAGGTGCAATTACAAATGCAGTTGCAGTTTTGAGTCTCAGTCTCGTTTGACGAATATAAAAAATTTCAGATCTCTCGGGCTGGCGGGTGTACCTAACAAAATCGAAAATCTTTATTTGGCTTTCTATTGAGATGAAACTTTGCACTTCGGATAATTTCAAGGTGCTAAAAACTTACAGACTAGAAATATCGGTAGTTTTATTCGTATTTGTCAGCTAAATGTGGAGAGCATAAGCAGAGCTAAAAGCGAATGCATCTCCAAACTACTTTTGGACAATAAGGTTGATGTCATAGCGATCCAAGAAACTCACGCCGACAGTGAGGAATCACTCACCAGACGGGGACACATTTCTGGTTATACATTACTGGGAGCCACTTACCACCATACTTACGGCGTAGCCTCTTATATTCGCAACAATATTGACAATGCCCAACTCATTTCCAAAGATTCAAATAACAACATACACAGCGTAATCAGTGATGCCAACTCATTGGACATAAAAATAGCTGAAGCACTGTAGAAAAATAGCTAGAAAATAGCTAGTTTTTTTTAATATCTTATTTATTCCTTTTATATTAATTTTTCACCTTGGAATACTATATGTTTCAAACCTACCGTTCAGAATTAATTCACTATCCATGATTTTATTTTTCAAAATCGAAAAATCGAAAATGTTTTTAATTTTCACTGGTTGCACTTGGGCTGCACTGGATTTCTGTTTTGCATTTCACTGGTAGTTCCAGTGCAAAATTTTTTGAGTGCACTCATTTCAGTGGCATTTCTGCACTCGGGGCGGTCGAACTGAGTGCAAAAATTTCGCACCGATTTCAAAGCGAGTGTCGTGGAAGTGAACCAAGGGAATGACAGGAGGTTTGAGCGGGAAACTTCAAATTATAGAATGGTGTTACGCCTGTTTAAACTTTCAATCTTTGAATAAGGTAATACCTAGTTGATTTTCACTATTCTCAGTCAGAATGAGTAAAGTGAACAAAAATCAAAATTTTAATTTCCTTGTTTGAATTGACAAAATCAGCTCATCATCTTCTGACGACGAACAAATAATGTGTTTAGGAAGAATTCGGGAGAAAAAATTCCCAGAATTAGCAATTACATGGAAGCTATTGAACAGTTTTCAGACAAACGAGTAGGTAGTATAAATATGCAGATACGGTTGTCAAAACAAGTTGTTGTTTCTTGATGTGTATTCCATTGGAAGAACCCAGTGCAAAAGTGTTACCCTAGGTGAACTTTTTCAGTATTCTGCACTCGCACGGAGTGCACTAAAATGTGTCCAGTGAAAAACGCTATAAGCATACAACCGTTGAAAGTCGCTGCAGGAAACGAACCTGACAAATAACAAATCGACAACACGCGACTTGACAGTTGTACCACAAAACACTCAAACGAGATTCATAGAGCACGCACAACTGTGACGCACAAGCACGAAACGATTGCATTCATAGCTTCGCAAAACAGTTAAAGCATAGATGGTATAGAGGAAGCGCGCAGCAATAATAGAATTGAAATAAAGCAGAAAAGGGAAGTAGCTAGATAAAATAGCTAGATAGCTAGATGATATTTTACTAGCTAAACCTTGTTGCGAAATAGCTAGATCTAGCTATAAAATAGCTAAATTGGCATCACTGAGCGTAATAGTAAAAGTGGGAGAAGTCACAATTGTAAACGTATATAAGCCACCGGCAGCGGAGTGGCCTGAACAACCACTTCCAGTACAACAGCATCCGGCTATATATATTGGAGACTTTAACAGCCACCACCAACGGTGGAGATACCCCGACTGTGACGAAAATGGCACAAGGTTGGCTGACTGGGCTGATGATAATGATATCTTTCTTGTATTTGATGCCAAAGATAAAGGCACTTTCAAATCAGCAGCCTGGAACTCAGAAAGTAACCCTGATTTGTGCTTTGTGAGCTGCAACCGGAAAGGGATCCCTATACCAGCTGACAGAAAAGTCGCAGAGGCCTTCCCACACAGCCAACACAGGCCAGTTTTCTTAGAGGTGGGAATCCAAATACCCCTAATACGATCCATCCCTCGGCCTCGATGGAATCTTGCAAAGGCGGACTGGTGTAACTACTCACGGGAGCTGGACCGACTGGTACAGTGGATACCGCCAACATCAAACAATTACAAACGTTTCGTTGGAGCAGTGATGAGCGCCGCAAAAAGGACCGTTCCTAGGGGATACAGGAAGGAATATATCCCTGGGTGGGATGAGCGGTGCGAACTCCTATACGGCGACTTTCAGGAAACCAACAATCCAGATATTGCCGACGAACTCATCTCTGCCCTGGACAGCTCACGAAGACGTAAGTGGGAGGAGACTACGTCGGAAATGAACTTCCAACACTCAAGTCGAAAGGCCTGGAGCCTTCTTAGAAAACTAGGCTCAAGCACGCCATCCACACGGGCACCGTCGGGAGTAACTCCAGACAAGATTGCTGCGCATATTGTAGAAACGTCAAGAGCACCTTCTGATAGAGAGCATACAAAACGCGTGAAGAAGGGATTGACTTTACTGAGGAGGAACGCTCCTACCCAAACAACGTTTTCCCGACCCTTCTCGATCGAAGACATTAATAATGCCATATCAGATGTTAGGCCTGGAAGGGCTCCTGGTTTCGACGGCGTCCTGCCGGAATTTCTCATTCACGCAGGTCAGCAAACAAGATTGTGGCTATCTCTCTTCTTCACGAACCTCCTTAATACGGGAAACCTCCCACGGGAATTCAAAAGAACGAAGGTCATATCAATATTAAAACCCGGTAAACCGAACGATCAACCCGCCAGCTACAGACCTATAGCCTTGCTCAGTTGCTCCTATAAATTACTAGAAAGAGCCGTCTACAACCGATTGAGCGCGACTATCTTAGACCGGGTCCCGATAACCCAGGCTGGTTTCAGACCGGGTCGCAGTTGTTGTGATCAAGTACTGTCCCTCACAACGCATATAGAGGCAGGGTACCAGCAAAACATGAAGACGGGAGTGGCCTTTGTTGACCTCACTGCCGCATACGATACGGTCTGGAGGGAGGGTCTCCTATATAAGTTGCTGCAAGTGATTCCCTGTCAGACCACTACAAGACTCATAAACAACATGTTATGCGACAGAAAGTTCCAAGTAATCCTAAACGAGAAAGCAAGCAGACAGCGCAAATTGAACAACGGACTTCCACAAGGCTCAGTACTGGACCCCTTGCTTTTCAATCTATATATATCTGACATGCCAGAAACAGTCAGTTACAAGTTTTGCTATGCGGACGATATAGCCATAGCTTTTTCCGATAAGAGCTTCAAGAACGTTGAGCATACTCTTTCTAACGACTTGTTAGCTCTAAACAACTACTTCAAGAAATGGAGACTAGTACCGAGCCCCAACAAAACCGAAGTTTCCTGCTTCCACCTGAATAACAAACTAGCTAAATATGAACTGCAGGTACTTTTTGCAGGCGAACCCCTGAAGCATAACCATTTCCCAAAATATCTTGGAGTAACGTTAGATCGCACCCTCTGCTATAAGAAGCATCTCGCAAACACTGCAGGAAAACTCAGAACACGCAACAACATTATCCAAAAGCTGTGTGGAACGACGTGGGGTGCCACTGCTCCAACTCTACGAACCAGTGCACTAGCTCTTGTCTATTCGTGTGCTGAGTACTGTGCGCCTGTCTGGATTAACAGCCATCATACCAGACTAATTGACGTCCAACTAAATCACACTATGAGACTTATTACAGGCGCAGTTAAGACAACCCCAACTCAATGGCTGCCTGTACTCTCTGGAATAGCCCCACCGCAGCTGCGAAGGACTGACGCCCTTCTAAGGGAGTATAACAAGATTACGGCCAACAACAAACTGCCCATCCACCGAGCAATACCCCCGTTGCAGATAAACAGACTTAAATCCCGACAACCACCAATAAGGGATGCAGAAGGGCTTAAAACCAATAGCTTCGACTCCTTAAACCAATGGCGCTCCCAGTGGGAAGGTTTTGCGGAACACCACTCGCGATGCGCATTTATGGGGGCAGCCTTACTTCCAGGATCAGAACTACCCCGGAAAGAGTGGGTAAAACTTAATAGAGTCCGAACAGGCCACGGCAGATGTGCCGACTCCCTTTACAAGTGGGGCTATGTGCAATCTCCCTTATGTGATTGTGGCGCGCCCCGCCAAACTATAAACCATATTACGAGCGAATGTGAACTGCGTGCGTTTCAGGGATCGCGAGAAGAGTTCTTCACAGCCACACCGTTGGCGCTGAAGTGGTTGAAAGAACTTGACATCAACCTGTAAATACCAAAGACTATGTATCTTAGTTTGTAGCTGTATATATTTTATTTTAGTATAGGTTATAATAGTTTTTCTTTTAATCTATATTTACTATCATGTCATGTTTTTGAGCCATACGATAAATAAAAATCAAGGTGCTAGTTACAAATCCAGTTGCAGTTTTGAGTCTCAGTCTCGTCTGTCGAAAATAAAAAAATTCAGATCTCTCGGGCAGGCGGGTGTACCTAAAAAAATCGAAAATCTTCATTTCGTTTGCTATTGAGATGAAACTTCGCATTTCGGATAATTTCAAGGTGCTGATCACAAATCCAGTTGCAGTTTTGAGTCTTAGTCTCGTCTGACGAAAATAAAAAATTTCAGATCTCTCGGCCAGGCGGGTGTACCTAAAAAAATCGAAAATCCTTATTTGGCTTTCTATTGAGATGAAACCTCGCACTTCGGATAATTTCAAGGTGCTAGTTACAAATCCAGTTGCAGTTTTGAGTATCAGTCTCGTCTGTCGAAAATAAAATAATTCAGATCTCTCGGGCAGGCGGGTGTACCTAAAAAAATCAAAAACCTTCATTTCGTTTGCTATTGAGATGGAACTTCGCATTTCGGATAATTTCAAGGTGCTGATTACAAATCCAGTTGCAGTTTCGAGTCTTAGTCTCGTCTGACGAAAATCAAAAATTTCAGATCTCTCGGGCAGGCGCGTGTACCTAAAAAAATCGAAAATCTTTATTTGGCTTTCTATTGAGATGAAACCTCGCATTTCGGATAATTTCAAGGTGCAATTACAAATGCAGTTGCAGTTTTGAGTCTCAGTCTCGTTTGACGAATATAACAAATTTCAGATCTCTCGGGCTGGCGGGTGTACCTAACAAAATCGAAAATCTTTATTTGGCTTTCTATTGAGATGAAACTTTGCACTTCGGATAATTTCAAGGTGCTAGTTACAAATCCAGTTGCAGTTTTGAGTCTCAGTCTCGTCTGTCGAAAATAAAAAAATTCAGATCTCTCGGGCAGGCGGGTGTACCTAAAAAAATCGAAAATCTTCATTTCGTTTGCTATTGAGATGAAACTTCGCATTTCGGATAATTTCAAGGTGCTGATCACAAATCCAGTTGCAGTTTTGAGTCTTAGTCTCGTCTGACGAAAATAAAAAATTTCAGATCTCTCGGCCAGGCGGGTGTACCTAAAAAAATCGAAAATCCTTATTTGGCTTTCTATTGAGATGAAACCTCGCATTTCGGATAATTTCAAGGTGCTGATCACAAATCCAGTTGCAGTTTTGAGCCTCAGTCTCGTTTGACGAAAATAATGTTTAACATTCTATATGACCTAAAAGTTGTGTTTCCGGAACAAGTCCATTGTCTGTTTTGCAACAACAACAACAAACAAATATATATTATAACTACTCACTTCTGTATTAATATAGATTTGTTGAACCTATATGCACAACTTAACAATGCTAGAAAGTAGATACCGACCTGTTCCACAGTATGCGTATACCAACATGACCATCCAGTGCTTATGTTATCTATCTATATTCGTTAATAAGATATGGAGAAAAATGAATCGCTTAATGTTATAGACTTCTCACATAATCAAATAGAAAGTATTGCAAATTAATAGCCTATACTCACATTTATAGCCTTGTTAAAAAATGTATTTTAGTTGGCACTTTTCTTAACGTACTCACATAGTGTTATTCATGTCTATCTCATCAAATAAGGTGATTATTTAAAAAACACTAAACTTATAAAGGGGGCAGGTTTTCGTTTGGTCCCATAAAGTAATTATTCACTTCCATTTGAAATCCTGAAATAAAGCATATTTTGAACTAAAGTAGAAAACAGTTAACTGGTCAGTGATGAGAATGTATTAAAGGAAATGCAAGTCAGAAGGAGATTGCACTTGCTATATAATATTTTCAAGAATTACTACAGTGACAGTTATTTACATATGCATCTTATTAGATTTAAAACAATTATTTCAAAGAGATGGATTTATTTTCTTTATCTGGTAATGATTGGGTGGCAAAATTGCAATGTCACTACAACAACTCTTGCCCTAGTGAATGTGATAACTGTAATTCGGGAATAAACGTTTTTGCTTTGGTGTTTTCAATATGCTTTCGAGTTTTCATCATGTGCATATTTATTTTTTATAAATTACAGCATTTGAATTAACTGGTTTGCTTACCTGCAGAAAAAGGCTCCTTGAACAATACAACAGGAACGAGAACTACGCCCAAAAACTGTTAAAAAAACCCAAAATACTCTCATTTGACACTTTACGGACAACTACCATTGTTTGTCCAACATCAGCTGATCATATCGATTGAGATTAGAGTCGTTTTACAGCAATTTCTTTCATTTAGGATCGGTAGGTGACCATTTGCCTTTCCAATTCAGAACTACAAGATGTAGAATAAATTTATCTATTCGACTATGATTATGTGCGAAATTTGTTTGTACTCAGACTGTTACTAGTTTGTTACATATAATTGTGGTACGAGTTATTTTCTGAAAGGAGCACAAGAAAATATACGGAGTATAAAAGCAAGTTGTCTTCAAGAGAATACTCTAAATATAAGCCACAAAAGCTTCTGAAGGTGTTGACAAAACGTCAAGCAGCAAAGCGCGGCGACGTCAAGGCGGCGGAGCGTGTCGATGCCGACCGAACAGCCCAATAACCAACAGTTCATCGAACCCTCTCAATTGAAGCCAGTTGTGCTGCTGGTATATGTATATGCTGTGCTGATGCTGCAGATAGAACGCACATAACATAGCGATGAAAGGTCAGACTCAAGGTTGTCATAGACCAGTGCATACAGACAACCAGTTCTTAAACTATTAACGCTAGTTTGAGCTGGAACGGCACAATAGCACAGGATCCCACTGTTCGACCCTGCAGGTATCTGTCTTACTTCCCACAACGATAGGTGAGGGGAGTATTGTAATCGCTAAAATTTTCGATTTCGAAATGATACGCTTTTTGGATGTTTTGTATCTAACGAAAATGCGTGCTACTCATTTTTGCCTGTCGGTCTGTTGGTCTGTTGGCATTCTTCTAGCCTCGTAATCACAGTAACCGCTGCATAGATTGTGATAAAATTTGGGTAGTGATATGCTGTGGTGGCGTAGTAGGTAGTGCTTCTATAATTTCGAAAATCGGTGCATAGGGACCGGAATAATTAGCAAAAAAGAAAAATTCAAATATTTCTCAAATCTCGTTTTTAGGCGTTTTAGGGGTTTCTTATCGTTTTCTACTTTATTTTGGGTGGTGCTCAAATTGGGGTGGTTGGGGGGATGGGGAGTTGTAAAACTAAAAAAATTTTTGTATTCATAATGGGCTGTCTACCGACCTGTGAAAGGATGACCTAGCGACATAATACACTTATTTAGGTTCATCCGAACGTTGCCTTGCCTATTATAGAAACCAAGGGACCTGTAATTTTCTGATGTACAGGGTGTTTACGATCTTAATGCCGTTATATAAAATACGAATATTACACATCATTGTTATGCTTGTACCACGAATATAATACGCGGCACCAAGTCTAGAGATAATAGCATTCGTTTAAATAGAGAATATCTCCAAAAACACCTGACAGAAATTAGGGCGAATACTGGGCAATGTTGTCGGATTTTAATTCTGCAGTCATACTTTTTTAATTTTTTTCTGTTTAACTATGCGTTAACTAGTGAAATGGTACTGGGGTTTCAGGTTCGAAATATCATGATCTATCGTTCCTCCAAATGAATGCACTAAGATCGTAAACACCCTGTATACAGGGTGATCAATTTGTGCTCCGAACTTTGATACCACCGTCTCTATGGAAGATAAAAGAAAACTTTCAAATAAAACTTATAGGTAAAGCGAAGGTCTACATTTTAAAATGGTTGTGTAATATACACGGTTATCATAAAGTGACGGCATATCAAAGTTGCGTTTTTTTAAAATGGAACACCCTATACCGGGTGTCCCAGAATTTCCTTGACACGTGATATTTTCGTAACGAAAAACGGTTCAAGCAAGAACTGAGTGGTACTTTTGAAGGTACTATAGGGTCTATCATACCATGCATTCAAAACATTTTTTTTGTACGTCAACCCCTAAAACTCACCCCCAATTTTTTTTTTCAAATAGCACCTCATAGGTTTTCCTACATAAATGATATCCCCATTTTATTTAAAATCTTGTGGTACCTTTAATTTTAAATGCAAACTTATTTTTTCCGTAAAATCATAAGCATAAGACAAATGAAATGATAATTTGTTTGACGTCTGATATTTCTGTAATAAAACCGGATAAAAAAGAAAAGTAAGTAGGTTTTTCAAGGATAGTGAATAATCTATCATTCCTTGCTTATGAATCATTTCTTTCCTACTTAAACCCCTGGAATCCACCCCTAGTTTGTCCGTTCAAATTTCAATCCACAATTTTGCCTGGAAAAATAAATTCTTTACTTGAATTTAATTATCGTAGTGCCTTACTCTTTATGCCCCTACTGCAATTTATCGTTAATTTTGGCGTCCGTGTGCGGGGCACACCCTGCACACGGGGTTGGCGCGGCCCGATGTAGCCATGAAACTTTTTCACGTTTTTGCACTTAGGTTTGTTGTCACATTTTTTTTTATTAGTTGGTTCATGATAATAAAAAAAATATTTTCCACATATGTGTTTTAATTAATTTATGCTTACAATTTCACGGATTAAACGAAAAAAATTAACGATAAATTGCAGTAGGGCATAAAAAGTAAGGCACTACCATAATTAAATTCAAGTAAAGAATTTATTTTACCAGGCAAAGTTGTGGATTGAAATTTGAAAGAACAAGCTAGGGGTGGATTCCAGGGGTTTAAGTAAGAAAAAAAATGGTTCGTAAGCCAGGAATGATAGGTCATTCACTACTCTTGAAAAACCCACTTAGTTTTCTTTTTTATCCGTTTTTGTTACAAAAATATCAGGCGTCAAACAAATTATCATTTCATTTGTCTTATGCTTATGATTACACGGAGAAAATAAGTTTGCATATAAAATTAAAGGTACCACAAGATTTTAAATAAAATTGGGATATCATTTATGTAGGAAAACCTATGGGGTGCTATTTGAAAAAAAAAGTTGGGGGTGAGTTTTAATGGTTGACGTACAAAAAAAATGTTTTGAATGCACGGTATAATAGACCCTATAGTATCAAAAGTACCACTCAGTTCTTGCTTGAACCGTTTTTCGTTACGAAAATATCACGTGTCAAGGAAATTCTGGGACACCCGGTATATCATTACGAATTTGAATTGCGTTACTTTTCCGTATTCCTGAAATATGCGTTTTATCAGGTTATACAGGGTATTTTCAGAGACATGGCCACTTTTATGTGAAAATATTAATGAATTCACCACCCTGTATGTTAAAAAATCAATAATTGGAGTCCTGATTCTCCATGAATAATTTCGTAGTTGTCTAGTTTTGTCCAAAATTATCAAGTTTCTGCTATCTTTGTTTTTGTGTACAGGGTGAACCAAAACTCACGACCATAATTCTCTTTGTTATTTTAAATGGGACACCCTGTATTTTATAGCATCGTCAGAAGGTTCTTAGTATTTGCACGGCATAGTATAAGTGTCAGACCTGCCATGCTTCGTCCTCAGCATCTTCTTCCTTGCGTTTCAACTTACCTGTACCGCGAATCGCTCATAAAAATCATGGCAACTTTCGTTTGCAGCCATTTTTCAACTGGCGATCATGGATGTTTGTAACCAATATAGATGAAAATTTAATTTTGTATTAAATAAAAAAAAACAGGTGATTGTATATAATTAGCTGTAATATACCTGTTCACACCCAATACAGTTTACATATCCCACTCTATGCGGGCGCTTCATGATTTTCAAAATGACCTAATAATATACAGGGTTGGGATAAAGTATGGAACCAAGCAAATAACTTTGGAACGGAAAGAATGATATTGCTGGAAATCTGCACGCAGGTGTAGCGACGTATAGTGCATCCGAAGACATTATGTTAGCTGTTAATGTACTTCCGGTTTAACCGGAAGTACCGTCAACTTTTTCAATTCAAATGGGACACCTTGTATATTTTTGCAAATCTTAATACATCTTTTTTTCCCGAATACGTCCATAGTGGTTTGGGTATTAGTTTCTGTAAAAGCGGGAAAGATAAAGCTTCTTCGTATGTTTAAAATGCCGCCCATTTACCTCCTGACGGCCTGATCCTGACGTGAATTGATTCGACAAGGTTGTTAAGAATAAAGTAACCAGAGTGTTAAAAAGCATAAAGATTTTATTTAACTGTAAAATATCAACTTTATAACTTACGACGTGGGAGCTATTGGAATTTCTTTACTATCTACCATACTCACAATCTTCACTTCACCAACACACACAGCAACCATAGATTTCCCTTTTTCAGCTAGTTGTATTTCCTTAGGTTCAGTAAAACTTCTTACATTAGTCAGCAGTCGCTTATCTTTGATATAGTGATAAGTCGCTCCAGATTCTGCATACCATTGTATTTCATTGGGAAGGTCTTCATTCTCTGTGGCACAGAAAGCCACCAGCCCTGATTCTTCACATTCTGCTGCTTCATTTGCATAACTTGCCCTCGATTTTTCTTGGCCTCTTTCACGAGTCTTTCTTCTGACGCAATTGTTAGATTTATGTCCAAATTTGTGACAAATAAAACATTTTATACCACATACATTCTTAGTATGTCCAGATTTACCACATTTGTAACATTTTATTTTGTTTTCAGCATGAAACGATGATGACACCTCGGTTTTGTTCGGGTTCTTGTTCGCTTTAAACTCCAACAGCCTACTTTTAACAAATTCCATTCGTAGGTCATTTTCAGAGAGAGTCCTTAGTGCAGTCACCACACTCCCAAACTCGATTGGCATGGACAGGAGAAGAAAGCATGATATATCGGATTCTTCAAACTTACTTCCTAAACTTATCATTTCTCGAAATATCTGATCACACTTTGCAAAATGATTTTGAAGATCTGAGTCAGAGGTGTATTTCAGATTCATCACTTCCTTTAAGAGGTAGAATTTTGAGCACGTACTCTTTCTACTGAAGATTCCTTCCAGTTTATCGATCATTTGGTAGGCAACATCAATTTCCTTTATATAGTCCAAGTGAGAATCTGCAATACTCTGTATGATAATCATACATGCCTTATTGTTTTTCTTTTGCCAATTTCCATCCCGCTCACTCATCGGGACTTCTGTTAGAATGTCACTTAGCTCCATGGCCCTTAGTACTGAATATAATCGAAATTTCCAGTTATCAAACCGGTTGCCATTAAATGGTATTATCCCATGCTTATTTTCCTGATGATCCATGGCCTTTTCTTTTACCTTTATCCAATCTTCACCTTTTTCTAAATTTCTCCCATGTACCCAACTGGCCTTAACCTCAAAAACTAGGTTATATTCTTCGCGTTAGTTTACGCCTTCTTTATGCTTTTATCTGGTTCTCTGGGCCCATAACCATTGTTAATAATAAAGTAACCAGAGTGTTAAAAAGCATAAAGATTTTATTTAACTATAAAGTATCAACTTTATAACTTACAACGTGGGAGCTTTTTTGATATACCGGAAACACAACCGGAAATGGAATGCACACAAAACAGGTACAAGTCAAGAACATAGGCACAGACATACATTGCACCACGAAACTTAAACATATGTCACAATGACAACTGACAATTCAGACAGGGTTGCCAAGCTTCTACTCTAACAAAGGTAACTCAGCAATTTGTCAACAGACTTGCATATTGTTAGGAAGTAAACGGCGGGTATTTTGAACGTCTGAGATAATTCCTTGATAATTCATTTTAAATTTTCTTATTTTAACACATCAAATAAAATGAACGTTTCAGTAAATAGAATAAAAAAAGCTTTATCTGTCCCATTTTTACAGAAACAAATACTAAACCTAATATGGACGTATTCGAAAAAAAAAGATGTATTAAAATCTGCAAAAATATACAGGGTGTCCCGTTTAAATTAAAAAAGTTGACGGTACTTCCGGTTGGACCGGAAGTACATTCATAACTAACATAATGTCTTCAGATGCATTATGCGTCACTACATTTACCTTCAAATTTTCAGCAATATCACCCTTTCCGTTTCAAACATATTTGCTTGGTTCCATACTTTATCCCAACCCTGTATATACCTACGGACGGTTCGAAAACTCAAAATGCTGTTGGAACAGCAATTGTAGCAGGAAATAGAGAATTTATATAGACCATCGATAAAACAGCATATTTACTGCTGAATCGTTCGCAATTTGGCAGACACTACTCTACTTCGGATTCTCCAGTAAAGAAAGATGCGTGCTACTGATTCCCTCAGTGTGCTACATGCAATAATGAACAGACTCACTAAAGATCCATGTATTCGGAGGATCATAGAGCAGTGTGTTACGCTACAATCAAAAAATAAGCAGGTCCATTTCATCTGGGTACCAAGTCATAAAGGCGTATCAGGGAATGAGAGGGCAGACCTGCTCTCCAGACAAGCATCTGAGTATAGAACTGTTGATGGGGTATACCAATTCCACTGTATGATAAAACCAAAGCCATCAAATTAGCGATTGAGCAGATCAAGCAGAATGAATGGAATCAGTATGGTGGCCATCTGAAGCAAATTAAAACACAGATAGCCAAATGCGAATATCCGAAAAACCTGACTAGACATGAGCAAGCTATTTTATGTAGATTAAGGATCGGACATACAAAATCGACTCATCTATATATCCTTAGTGGCGATGAAGCACCAAATTGTGAGACATGTGGAGAACATTACATAACAACAGTTATTCTGTCTTGCCCCACCTTCCAGATACATAGGCACATGTTACAGATTGGAACAAACCTTAAAACTGTCTTATCGACCAGTCCTGCGGAAGTTAGAAAGATGCTGCTTTCTCTCAGAAATATCAAAATACACCTGAAAATCAGAATCATTCAGTTTAATAATAAAACTTATCAAAGCAGCCAATGAGCTTAGCAGTCAACGCTGCCTAAACAAAAAAAAACTTGTTCACACCTCGCAACCATAACGCTGCAGCTGACTGACAGCAAGCAAGCATTTTTTTCAAATCTATACATTGTTTTCTCTCAAATGACGTAAAACTGGCTAAAAATACATGTAGTTGCAGGTTATATTATCGCGTTAATTACACTTAAATTAATTACAGGTAATTTTGGATAATTTTCAGAAGGCAGCCTATCGTTAGTCTACTCTATACTTTCTCAAGGTTATTTTAAAACTAATTTTATCAAAAAAATAATAGGTACCAACAGGATCGAACACTGGGACCTTAGACTAAAAGCTTATATAAATGCGGCAGTCATACTGCTTTGTCGGTTTTAGTTCAGTGAATGCGCTTAACTAAGGACTAGGAAAGGTAACGAATAACACCACAAAATAAATTTTACTAAACAACGGCATATAGCACAGAAATAAAGGCACAAAAAAACATATCTAAAGCTTGGATTTAAGATTTTTCGCCCTTTCTCTCAGAACCCTCCTCAATATCTTGCCGCTAGGGTTTCTCGGAATTTCGTCCACGAATATGACGCCTCCTCTCAGTCTTTAGGCTGACGATACGTTCTCTTCCACGAACTTTTCAACTTCACGTTCCGTCAGTTTGGTGCCTGGCTTCCTCACAACAAAAGCTAAAGGAAGTTCTCCTGACGCTTCATCTGGCAGACCTGTGGAATAGCGATAAAAAACAATACGACGGAAGCTTATGGCCAAAAAACTTAATTTAGATGAGAAAATCTTGGGGTTGTGGCCAAAATTTTGAAAAAAGAGACTGGGTCACATCATAGAGGAGACTCTGGTGCTAACAGCCAAGCTTTCGGCAATGCTTATTGCCATCTTCAGGGCTTTAACGTTGAGGTTTGCCAATTTAAAACAGCAATTGCATTGAGTGCAGTAAGTGGCTTACTATTTCCACATTTCACAAAGTAACGGCCATTTTATCACCTGTTAGACCAAGAAAGTCTTTATTTAAGAGAGTCTAGATCATAAAATGTGTGTTTTTAAGCCACGGATTTAGCAATACCTACGGGTTTTAAAATTTAAACATGTAAAGGTCGTTTCTGTGTGTTTGTAATTTACAATTATATGTTGTTTGTTTCCTGAACTGTCAGGGGAAGATGCCATGACAGTCTAGTTCTTTAAAATTTTACGAAAATTTGTGACGATTATTAGCTGCATTAAGAAGTCGTTTGCACTCAATGCAATTGCTGTTTTAAATTGGCAAACCTCAACGTTAAAGCCCTGAAGATGGCAACAAGCATTGCCGAAAGCTTGGCTGTTAGCACCAGAGTCTCCTCTATGATGTGACCCAGTCTCTTTTTCCAAATGTTGGCCACAACCCCAAGATTTTCTCATCTAGATAAAAAACAATGTAGAACAATGTTCTGCCTGTACACTGCAGTATACAGTAGCAAAAATATGAAAAACCAGGTGTTGATAACTGGCATTCGTTATTTCGTTATTTTTTAACCATCTTCTAGAATGTTTTTTTATTTTTTGACCCAAAGGGATATGTTATCCTTTGGTGTTATAGAGGGGTGAGCTTGATAGCCCTGAAGAAGGCGTAAGATGAACGCCAAAAGGTCGGATTTTTGAGTAAAAAAACCTCTGCAGTATTTTTATCCCAAAATCCGAAGAGCATAGTATTGAAGAACTGGGATAGGATTGACTTTCTGCTGTATTAATAAAAAATATGGAACATAAGGCTTGCTGAGAAAGCATCATATAAATTGAACTTCGATACCAATCATCACCGCCATTAAAAAAAGCTTTTACTTCTGCTTTACATTGTATCATATTCCGAAAATTAAATAAAGATTTATAGTTAAATAATCACAATCATTGCTCGTTTAAATAGTAAATGGTTAAAACATCCATTTTGTTGATGCATGCAGTGAACAGTATGGTAATTTGAAGATATTTATAATTATTATACTAATTAAAGTTACTTTGCTTTACTTTTCGTTCAGTTATGGCATCAACCATAAGCTCTTAACAACCGTTTTTATGAAGTTTAGTTTAAATGTTTTTTTACAAACATGATTCCGATGACGGGACAAAAAAAATTCGTTTCCCGGCCTCTTCCTACAGAATAGTATACAGAAACATACTTTAGTTGTGCCACAAAAATTAACTGAGCATAAGTACATGTTTTTGCGTTTCTGAACAAGACATACTTTCCACTGTTGTTCGCATAACTTTTACATTCTGTTTAACACCAACTGACGCACATCCTAGCCAAGTAGGAGTGTAGCATCAATCATAGCTGGATAAGCCCTCGCTAAAGATCTAAGAGGCTCTCTTAATGTGTTTTCAGTCTTGAGTGGAAAGTTGTTCTAATTTCCCTATTGAGTACAAAGCACCCAATATGCTTTAGAATTTATAAGTTTAAAGCTTTGTTGAAAAGGTCATCAAAAATACTTGAGGTTCAAGTGCTCAAAATAAAAAGTTCGAAGAATTGAGAGTTTTTGAGTTTTTGATGAGCTTTAGGCTCCCAAAAGTACCACAAGCCCATTAAAGATATTCAGAGTACGGGAAGACATTGTATTTGTTCATGTTATTTATCTTTTTAACGAATTAACTATTTAAAATGTAAAAATTGAATATTAAATAAATTTAGCAGTACTGAGACCGTACTTTCAGGCAGTTTAGTAGTTTCTTATGAAAAAGTAGAGAAAACCAAAAAATCCAGAAATCTCTAATAATATATAAACATAATAATATATAAACATAAAAATAGTTTAGATAGAAATCTTGGTGTATAATACCCTATTCTCTTCAATCAACGATAATACGTTTCAAGACATTTTGAATGGACCACGCTTTGAGATTTCAATACGTGTCTTCAATAGCATAGTTAATGGTTCATTCATTCTGTGGTTTTGTTGTGTTTAATTTTCATTGCCTATTGCCATATATTTTTCCGAAGTAGATGACAAGATTCGAAATAAGTTATATGAAATGGTTAAAATTAGTGTTCTCAAGCTTACCATGTTCATAGAGACTATTTAGTAGCACCAAGCACTTAAACCTTGCTCAGCTCTGATATGAATAAGGTTTGACATACCTATAACAGCAGCTTCATCCACATATGCATGCGATATGAGTAGTGCCTCCAATTCAGCTGGTGGTACTTGAAATCCTTTATATTTGATCAATTCCTTCTTCCTATCCACAATGAAGAGGTACCCGTCCTCATCATAGTACGCAATATCGCCGGTGTGGAGCCAGCCATCTTTGTCTATGGTGTTTATCGTTGCTTCTGGATCACCGACATACCTGAGAATGAGAAAAAGTTAAAATATGGTCAAATAAATGGTTATCTTGATGAAGTTTACGGGACTATGGTTCAATATTAACAAGGGAGAAGGGAGAATAAAACACAAAGTTTTATCTCAACAATGGGGTCGAAACGTTTCGACCATCTTTGTGGTCTTCTTCAGTCTGTTTTTTTATAATTTCCAAAATAAACTGCAAAAATGTGTTTTTATAATTTTTAAATATATACCTACCAAAAAATTCTTTGAAAATAGGTTAGGATATTGATCAAATAGACCAGAGCTGTTAACAGCCTGGGTCATTTTATTATTTTATTATGTTTGTTTAATCAATATCCTAACCTGGTTTCAAAGAATTTTTTGGTAGGTATATATTTTAGAATTATGAAAACCTGTCATTTATTAACACACTTTTGTAGTTTATTTTGGAAATTATAAAAAAAACCAGACCGAAGAAGACCACAAAGATGGTCGAAACGTTTCGACCCCATTGTTGAGATAAAACTTTGTGTTTTATTCTCCCTTCTCCCTTGTAAATATTGAACCATAGTCCCGAAAACTTCATCAAGATATATAAGCTCGAAGGTTCAAATACTCATTGAAAAGGAATAAAACATAGAGGGTTATCCGACTAGACGCAAACATGATCACAGACTAATGACACTAAAGATCAATGTTTAAAAAAGTTTGATCTGTTGTTGGCTTCTCTTAATTACTGTGCTGTGAGTAATACTCTGGGGTATCTATAACCTAGGAAGTATTGGCGGTTTTATGGGAAATTAGGAAGAAGGAAGTATCAGGAACTGCAACAAACTACGAGGATGTACAAAGAAATATTTGGAAAATATCCTAGCAATCATAGCGATATTGGCAAATATTTTTAATGCGAGTTCAAAGCAGCATTTTGAAAACAAGCAATCTAAATAAGCACGATGATTTTCGAGCAGAAATAGTAGAGAATAATATAAGGCTTTGGACGAAGTCGAAGTCACGATCTAGTGTGGTTCAGTTGTACCGAAATTTGTTCTATAGCTAATTACTCAAAATTTAACAAACACTGCACAGCCTAAATACCACTAGACAAACTCACTTTTTCAAATTCCATATGGGTCCCCAAAACTCGACGCTTGTATCGGTACAGATATACTATGTATTTGCCATGTTAAAACTCGGATTTCCATTTCGAACAGAACTCACTTGTTTTTCAACTTACATACGAGTACACAGTATTTCAGAAGGTGATAGTTAAGACCTCAATGAATGACATCTATTTGAGATTTGCTCAAAAAAGTTTTTTAGTGTACAACAAAACTCGCAACGCAAAATCATACATTCTTCGAATGTCTGTAATTTAACAACCAAACATGATATCAAAAGAGGCCAAATAGGTGACAAAGCGCAAGCTTTCTTCTTCAATCTGCTTTTTGAATCATTACTGCATGTCTATAGGTAACGTCAGGAGCTTGGAAATGCGAAATTCATTTTTATGGTGACCTTTGGACCTCACCTTTGGATCTTTTGACCTTACCTTTGGATTTTAAAACTTATCTCCCCTCATCTTAGACACACACACTGGAGAAAGGGAACAGGCGGCCACGCCTCTTTGCTAACACGGGAATATGTGTTTTCTTGGATTCTCAATTTCGCGTGCTATACCCTAGACCCTTAAGATTAAATTCCAACTTTAATTATTACCTTATATACTCAACTTGTTCAATCAACCGTAACATGCATTATAATATAATGCAGAAACATGTCAGACAACCACGTAATCTGCAAGAAAGTGAAGCAAATAACAAGATACTTGTAATCGGGCGACTATCTATATTTCATATTCATTTGTTGATTCCTTTTCGTTTCGATCCTAAGGTTCAAGAGTCATTGTATATTTTTAATCGCAGGGTATCGTTATGCTTTATATCTCTCTTTTTTAACGTGACAGGTTGTGACATGGCGAAGTGTTTTCACAAAGCTATGTTGACTAATTAACTTCTCGAGATTACCTGCGTCATACTGATTGACTCCGCAATTTTTTGTATATTTCCTTTTACTTTTTAAAATACTTTACGGTGTAAAAGGAAATGGACAGGCGTAAAAAAACTGAAACTGGCTATTTTGTGTGGTTTGAGTCATTGGTTACGGTCATAGGTATATGTTGCATATTGTTTTCGTTCCTATCCTATATATATCAAATACTAAGATGACAAGAAATGGCAGAAAGGGCTTGAAAGCATCGGTTTGTTAAGCGCTGATACTGAATAATTCTTTCTGTTTCTGCCACATTATACTTAAAGCTTATTTCTGTATAGCCGGTAGATTTTTTAATTAAGGGCTCATGGCGATACTAACAGTATAAGTTGTCAAGGCCGCAGTAAGAAGGTGCATGTTTAATTTAGTATTGAATCAATTTTCGATAACAAAACTCTCCAAACAATCTGTCTGCAATCTACTTAAATCATCAATTTTCCCTTCAACTTACCCTTTTGCAACGAGTGGTCCCTTGAAACAAAGTTCACCCTCTTGAAGCTTGCCTAAACTTCTTCCTTGATTGTCTATCACCTTGGCCATCATGCCAGGTACCACCTTGCCGCTGGACCCGATCTTCCCCTCAGCACCAGGAGGTGATATAAGAACGGCAAATATCGTTTCGGTCATCCCAAAGGCTTGAGACATATGTTGTATATGGAGTTTCTCCTTTAATTCCTTCTGTGTCTTTGCGCCGAGTGGAGCAGCCCCAGATCTAACTTCTTTTAAGGACGACAAGTCGTACTCCTTCACCAGTGGGTGTTTGACCAGAAACAGAACCAAGGGTGGTGGTACTGAAAGCCTTGTTACGCGATACTTGACTATAGCTTCTAGGAACACCCTTGGTTGGAATTTATCCAAAAGTATAACTGACTTCCCACGTATCAAGTTCATGTACATCAACATAAAGCCAAAGGCATGGAATAGTGGTATCACAACCAGTAAAGCATCTGAAGGGTCATCGTTTGTCATCATGTCCTTCATCTGCGTGGAGACTATTTCAGAAACTGCGGTCATGTTACGATGAGTACCCATTACACCTTTGGGCATCCCTGTAGTACCTGATGAGTACAAAATTGTGGCAACTGCTTCATTTGGATCAAGTGGTACTGGTTTGTAAGTTTCGTCTAGCTCCTCTTTATCAGCGTTTCCCATGATATCGTTGAACATAATGATTTTGGGGTGGTGTGACCTGGTTCAGAGAAACGTACGTGCATAATATGGTTAAATAGACATTTAGATGAAGGGTGTTCAGAAATAATAAATAGTGATGAATACAATGAAAAACCAGGGGCGGATCTGGGTTTTCTGGTAGGGGGGGGGCAGCTTTTCCTATTTGTACAAATATTCTGTATTTCCATTACACTATTCACTACAGATCTAAGCAGGGGGCGGTCCAGTGCTGCCCCGGTCTCAAGAGCAAAAAAAAGGTCAACTTTCGGTATTTAAGCATAAAATATTTATTATATGCTTTTGTAGAGCTATAAGGGGGACGCTCCCCGTCGCCAACCCCTCTAAATACGTCACTGTAAAAAACCTAGTAAATCTCATCATCATCATCATCATAGTCACAATGTCTTAACAGACATGTTGTGAACTCGTAAAATGCGTTTACTCATTTTACAAGTTTCTCTTGGGATATCCTTAAGATCTTTAATGCAGTAGTTTCCCATTTGCTTTCTGCATCCTTATGCCGTTGACTGGATGGTATCTACTGGTTCATCCGCCTTAGGGGCAATTTCTCACCCCAAGGACAAGAGGGTGTCCTGACTCTTTTCAACTCGTCCACCCAAAGCTGTTGGTTGAGAAGAGGTTACTGCTTATACCGACAATAGAGCGGTAACCTCTTCTCAACCAACAGCTTCGGGTGGACGAGTTGAGAAGAGTCAGGACACCCTCTTGTCCTTGGGGTGAGAAATTGCCATCTAAGGTTGCTCAATATTGTACGTGTTTATTTATTTATTTATTTATTTATTCAATTATTCCCAACAGGTATAACCCAATTACAGGAAATTTACAAAACATCGAACGTATTTGCTTAATGAGATTCTGCTTTATAATAATCTAAAACTATGCTAATGGAGTCATTGAATATATCACATTTATCACAAATTGTATGAAATATTCTACACATTCTGTTAACAGGCGAATTTTGTGATAAGTTCGTTTGGCCTGATTTGCAATAAAAGGTGAGGTGATGCCGATTCCCTAGTCTAGGTATATTAAAATTTATTTGGCCGAGCAATACAGGACAATCTAACTTAGAGTTTACAAGCTTGTATAAAAAGGACAAAGCAAGAAGGTTGCGTCTTAATAATAGTGAGTCCATATGGAATGATGTTAATAATATATTGTTGTCAATTCCACGTTCAGGATAGTATCCATTACATTTCAGAAAAAAGTATTTCAGTGCTCTGCGCTGCACCGACTCAATTTGACGAATTGCGTTTCCATACATTGGTGACCAGATTAACGCCGCATATTCCAGTTTACTTCTAACGAAGGTAAAATATAAAATTCTTAAACTATCAATATTAGTAAAGCTGGACCAATTTCTAACTAAATATCCAAGACTTTTGGACGCCGATGCTACAATATTTGAAATATGATCCTTAAAACTTAATTTATTGTCAAACGTTACGCCTAGGTCTTTGAAGGAATCTACCCTAAGAATTTTCTCTCCGTTTATATTATAATCATCGTAATAAATAGGATGTTGTTTTCTAGTGAATGTTAGAATTTTGCATTTAGGTATATTCAAACTTAGCGCATTTCTGGTGCACCATGAATGAACCACATTCAAGTTAGCCTGCAGCAGTTTACAGTCGTCTACCGATTCTACAGATGAAAAAATTTTCAAGTCATCGGCGAAAAGTAAATGCATGCTACTCAATTCCTTTGAAATATCATTAATGTACAACAAGAACAACAAAGGGCCGAGGTTGGAACCTTGTTTTACAGTATCGGACTGCATTGTATGTTATTTTTGTAAAATTCTGCAAAAAATATTTTATATGTTAATGACTGGAAATCTAGCCCAAGTACACACGGTAATAATAAAATTCTTTGTAGTTATTAAATAGACAGTTTTTGAGCCTGGAATTATATTTGGCAGATTTATATCTTAGTACAAAGTCATGCCATTATGCCATTATTTGGCATTTGGATTGTCATTTTACTTTAGAAACAGGCAAGTACTTTCAGCTAAAGTTGGTTGAAATTATTTGATGCAGTTTAAGTTTTTAATTTTTACACCTGTGTTGTTAATTTTTGTTGTTGTTAAATATAAAATAGGCGATGATTTCAGTAGAATTTACATTATCCTATCTCATTTACTGTTATTTCTTATATGTGAACTCTTATAAAGACGCAACTAACGCCAGAAAAAAATTACAGACCGTGGCCTAAACCATCAGTTTCACATCCAGTGTCACATATCGTCGTATGCAGAATAGCAATCGGATTAAGTATCAGGTCCGTATTGAAAAAAATATAAAATTGATGATGATAGCAAAAGTCGAAACGTCTGAGAAAGATCCTGCTTACGGCAAATGAAAGCTTACAAAAAGTTGCTACAAGAAAGTATTGTTGCTTTTATTGTAATATGCAAAATAACGCTGAAAAAAATCAAGTCGATAACTGAAAATTTTCATTTTTTCGAAATACCTCCAAAACTAAAGCAAAACTTCGAGTTAATTTATGAACCTCTAAAAAAATAAATTTTCCAATTTTGCAACAAGAAACACATTCGTTTCACGATAGACATTGAAGAAATAGTTCTCTTCGCGGAACAGCAAGAAAAACAAATTAGTTTTGAACTGACCGAAATGCCAACCTGAATTACTGTATACTATTAATAATAACAATGAAAACGCACACCTATACATCAGTACTCGAAAATAACCAATTCAAACTATACTGGGACGATGAAATACATACAGACAAGACTACCCGAACAACTAGGCCAGATACACAGAGTGGGTCTAAAGTATAACGCCTCAATTATCTTGGAAACGGTTTGCAAGATTTTCATGAATTTTGGGGTATAGGGGTTTTCCAATACAGCCGATCTCACGAAGGTGTTTATAATGTTGTCAGATCTACCATTTTTCCGAAAATATAACAAACTTTGTTATTTCATGCTAAAGCGATTCTGACCCAGTAAGGTATCTGTCGTGGTGTTTTTTAGGGTTAGGCCAACTAAAAACAAAAACTTCTCTACTCTTTCTGCTACGTTTCGACTGACGTCCAAGCATCAGAGAAACGAAGTTTTCATGGTTCTATGTATCATCATCGGAGTTGGTTAGATAAAGATGGCAGGCAGGATATTTAAAAAAATGACGGCACAAATGACAAATTAAAAACTGCGGTTGAAAGTAGCTAGCAGCACTCTCCAAATACCAAATGCGACTGTATTGTTATTTCAAATGGATCGCCCTGTATATTTCTACATTTTTGAAATCTTTGAAAAACACTGATTTTTTTATTTAATATTTCCTGTACCTGAACCTTATAGTTTTATAGTAGTTATAACTAAATTTACGTTGCATCTGCCTAAGTTAAACTAACTAAATAAGATCTCTATAATTACTGCTGAAAATTTAGACATGTTGCAAAATGTATTGTAAGGTTTCAAAAATCACATGGCTTGTTGTATTGAAGCGAATGGACAACATTTTGAGCATCTGCTGTAACCACCTTCATGTTTTTTAAAGTTAATATTTTATTTCAACTTCGTCGAATACGAAACTTAGTTGTAACTCCGAGACTATAACGTTCAGGAAATATCATACAAAAATAATCACACTTTACCCATTTCTCTAACATCAAAATTTAACAACTTATTACCTTCGTTCTTCTCCAAACAAGACAAGATACTCGACACAAGGGTACTCATGTAAAATCGAAAGCATCTTATCCACAGTTTTCGGTGAACAAAACACGATCTTAGGTTTGGATAAACCCATCACATGCTTTAGTTCCCAAGGCGTATATTCAGGACTGAAACCGGTGAAAATAATCCCTTCGAGAAACCCTGTTAAGGGAACTATGTAATACTCTAAACGATTCTCACTGTTCACACCAACACAGTCACCAACACTAACGCCCTGATGTTTGAACCATTTGGCCAAGCGGATTGACCTCTTCAGCAAGGTATCTGCTGTAAGAGTTTCACCAGTTTTTCCATCCACTTGTATCACGTTTTGTTTGTGAGATTTTATGACAGGTAGGAGATATTCTCCAAGAGATGCGTGGATTTTTTGTTCTAAAGGCGGACCAACTAAAATATTTGGATCCATCTCGGTAGCGGCCATTGTCACCAGGTATGATTTCACAGCATACGCTACCTTTCGCGAATACAGTACGACTAGTACCTCTTTTTGTGGTGTTGTGTCTGATATTGGAGTTTACCGGCTCAGATGATACAACAGCGTACACATGCACCAGCAGCACGACTTGATATCATGGACTAGTATCACGAGGTCAAGAACAATGATTTAATTGTTATAACCGCTTAGTGCATACAAAAATAAACGTACTGCTGCATTTCGTTACTTTCTACATCATTTTGTCTTTTAGTAATTCCATTCTAAAGTTTAAAGAAAGGAATTCAAATTCAGCCAATCAGTGCCAATCGCGCGAATCATCAGCAGTGCATTGTTGCCAAGAACAGCTCCGACTCGCAGACGAGAACAGAAAACAAGATAGATGAGCCAGCCCGCGTACAGCTCCGGCATTTCGCGCGCCATCAGAATGCGGCAACACAGCACACATATCTGTCTTTTGATTGGCTGTTTGCCTTTAGGGCAGTGACGTCACTGCCCTAGGAGAATTCAAATATTTTCCTTATTTTCACGGCTTTCCTGTGTCCAAAAAGAAATCGGAGAAGAGAATGAGATGCTTTTTATGACGTACTCATCATATTCAACCAAAAAAAATTCATGATACTAGTCCATTACGCAAACTTTTTGTCCAACTTGTCATGGTCTTATACATGACCGCTTGCGTGGTTTGATTCATCGTCTCCCCAGTCACGTTTCAGCACAGGGTCGTGTTAGATACATATGGGTATCACACACACCTCGGATGCTTGGATCCAGTAATTCGTCTCTAATAGGAATAATAGGGTTACAATTAGTAACCATCTCTCATTTAACTTTGGGGTTCCGCAAAGAAGTATTGTGGCACTACTGTTGTTCCCTCTATTCCTTAACGGCCTAGAAAACTATATTGTGTATACCAAAATGTGGTTAGTTTTGTACGCGGAAGACACAACACTTATCCAGAATGCCAACACTTGATGATGATGATGATTATGATGATGATGTCATTAACGTGTGCCTGTGCTTGAGTTACGAAGCTGAAGGTGTACCAAATGCTCTCGTTTGATGCATTTCTCCATCACACTGCTGAATGCAGAGCTGTATTGCATTGTTTTTTTGGCACCAACTGGATATAAACGGACTTCCAGGATTTTTTCTGAGCTGTACGACATTCGAAAAAGGAGAGTAAAGGCTCGGTCAAACAGAGGGCGTTCTAGAATGTGGCGTTACGGCGTTCTTTAACGCCGCGTTCCAGCATTCCGTCATTTGTACCAAACAGGCCTGTTTGACGGGTTGAGCAAGAGCGTTACGCCAATTTTTGTCAAGATGTCTAGTAATTCAAACATAGATGAACTCAAGGCCCGGTCAAACAGAAGGCGTTCTAGAACGCGGCGTTACGGCATTCTCCAATGCCGCGTTACAGCGTCCTGTTTACGACAAAAACCGGAAATATGTCGCTACCAATAGCTCTATTTGTATCAAGTGACTGCAGCATTTTTTGGACTGTTTTGATTTTGGAGCACATTTGGCTCATAGTTTGAGGTACTTTCGGTATCGCCGGCACCGTTTATTCTAGATTTTTCTTGGCAAATACTTCTGATATTCATTTCGGCAATTATTTCAATTACCATTTTATAAGTTTGTCAGCGGACCTTCATTTTTTACTTCCCACACCGATAGGTGAGGGGAGTATTGTGATCGCGAAAATTTTCGATTTTGAGTTATATACTTTTTGGGCGTTTGAGTTATATACTTTTTGGGCGTTTTATGATGCCTACAATAACGAAAATCCACGTCATTCATTTCCGTCGGTCTGTCTGTCGGCCAGTTGGTCTGTCGGTCTGTCGGTCTGTCGGTCTGTCGGTCTGTCGGTCTGTCGGTCTGTCGGTCTGTCGGTCTGTCGGTCTGTCGGTCTGTCGGTCTGTCGGTCTGTCGGTCTGTCGGTCTGTCGGTCTGTCGGTCTGTCGGTCTGTCGGTCTGTCGGTCTGTCGGTCTGTCGGTCTGTCGGTCTGTCGGTCTGTCGGTCTGTCGGTCTGTCGGTCTGTCGGTCTGTCGGTCTGTCGGTCTGTCGGTCTGTCGGTCTGTCGGTCTGTCGGTCTGTCGGTCTGTCGGTCTGTCGGTCTGTCGGTCTGTCGGTCTGTCGGTCTGTCGGTCTGTCGGTCTGTCGGTCTGTCGGTCTGTCGGTCTGTCGGTCTGTCGGTCTGTCGGTCTGTCGGTCTGTCGGTCTGTCGGTCTGTCGGTCTGTCGGTCTGTCGGTCTGTCGGTCTGTCGGTCTGTCGGTCTGTCGGTCTGTCGGTCTGTCGGTCTGTCGGTCTGTCGGTCTGTCGGTCTGTCGGTCTGTCGGTCTGTCGGTCTGTCGGTCTGTCGGTCTGTCGGTCTGTCGGTCTGTCGGTCTGTCGGTCTGTCGGTCTGTCGGTCTGTCGGTCTGTCGGTCTGTCGGTCTGTCGGTCTGTCGGTCTGTCGGTCTGTTGGTGTTTCTCCAGCCTCCTAATCTCAGTAACCGCTGCATGGATTTTGTTGAAATTGGGATAGCGAAATGGTGTAGGGTCGTACCTAGTAGGTAATGTTGCTACAATTTTGAAAATCGGTGCATGGGCAGCGGAGTAATTAGCAAAAGACGAAACATTTCAAATATTCCTCAAACTTCGTTTTTAGGCGTTTTAGGGGTTCCTGATCATTTTCTACTTTTTTTTTGGGTGGGGGTGAAATTGGGGTGGTTGGGGGATGGGGGGTAAATCTGAAAAATTTGTTGTAATCATAATGGGCTATCCACTGACCTGACAGAGAAAGACCTTGCGGTATAATACACTTTTTTAGATCCATCCGAGCATGCCTTGCCTATTACAGGAACCAAGGGACTTATTTTCCGATGTACACATACAAAGAGTATTGCTTTAGATCGTGCTGTATTTTATAATGTGGAAACTACTGAATTGATGTTCATGAAATTTCGGCACAGTGTTACTACTTTGACGAGGATGGAAAATGCGTCTGATTTTTAGAAATCGTCTCAGTGGCGGCGCAGCAATATTAAAAAAACCAAAAATATGAGAACAGGTCAAATTTCGTTTTTAGGCGTTGTAGGGGTTCCTGATCATTTTCTACTTTTTTTGGGTGGGGGTGAAGTTGGAAAGGTTCGGGGGTGGGGGGTTGTAAAACTCAAAAGTCCATTGACCTGTGAAAGAGGTACCTAGTAAAATAGAACACTTTTTGCGGTCGGGCGAGCGATGATTTGGTTGCATAATGCAAGGGCATCCAGACTATAGTTTCATGCTATGGGAAAATAATAAAACTATCATCATCAGAATGTGTGAGAAGTGCTAAGTCAATTGACTAGATTTTTTTATCAGCAGCTTAAGGGTACAAACAGATAACGTCTCAGCTTTGTTAAAATGAAATCCTCAGGATTCCACATGGCTCGACGACTATCAGTCGTGCGGAATACAAACCTAAAACTTTTGCTCGTCGTTGTGCGTCAGTCAATACAAAATCAAAGTTTGTTTAATTTGATGGCAAATACCAATCAATGGATATTACTCCAGAGTGGACCACTTATCTAATGAACTGGAGCAAGTAATCACAGAGGGTCTATCTATCCGCCATTGCGGACTTTATTAGCAGTATCAGGATCCCTTGTCAAACCCTAAAACTGCCAGGGGCCGTATTTGGTCGCAGCATCGAAACTGAGCGGTTAATTTCTCTCGTCTTGGGATACACATCCCAGCTGTTGGAGAAGTTGTCCTGCTCCCTTGTCACGACACACTTTCAGAGTTTAATTGATTTACTTACGGGGACATGCTTCGTCTGCTGCTGCGACTTTCTTTGGTTGCCGTTACCTTCGGGTACCAGATGGCGCACCGGCAGAATTCTTTCTGTCTGCTCTCAAATTTTTCACATGTTTAATAAACATGGAAAAACTGATGCTCTCTATTTCCGTCAATCGACCTATGGCGCACTGATGATCGCTAAAAAGCGTGAAACAGCTGTCTGCGTACTGGTGGATTGACGGAGATAGAGAGCAACCCTCGTACATCGGCTTTAATATGCAGCGGCATATTTATTTATTTTATTTTATTTATTTAGTCGTACAAACTGGTACAAACTAATGCCACCCTTGAAAGTAGAACTTGTATAAGGGTATTGGCTGATAAATAATACATTAAATTTTGACACTCCTCATTGCCTGACAGTTCCACCAGCGGTTCTCCTATACACTCGCCCAATCCATATAGTTCCGTATACCTTCATGGTCGGTGTTACCTTCTTCTGGTGGGCCATCATAGCATCCAAACATCATTCTTGTGGAGTCCGTCACGTATCCCGTTAACTGCAACATAACGTTTTTCACATTCTTCCCTCACTGACAATTTTGGTTGTTGACATCGATGACATAATTGCGCTTCTCTGGTGGCTCAAAGAGGACACGCCGTGGCGTTCCACCAAGAAGTATGCTGCTGTTTTTAGCAGCGACTTTTTTTGGTTGCCGTTACCTTCGGGTACCAGATGGCGCACCGGCAGAATTCTTTCTGTGTGCTCTCACTTATTTTTAACTTTTTAGTTCGATCTTCTTTAACGTGGTTCGTCACTTTGTCTAGAAAGCTAAATCCGCGAGATGGCAGCATCTGTACACAGCTTAGTGCTACGAGGAAGCTCCTCCTTTTTCTACCTAGAGACCGCCAAAACTTGTATGGCCGTCCCAGCAACGTTGCCAAGGGTTTGCAGTCCACTGATAAAAGAAATGCCGACTTTTTATGGCCCATAAATTATATGGGTCATTCGCTGTGTCGGCTGCCGAAAAAACCTCGGAGTTACGCAAAAGGAACAGGTGTTGGCCATTTATACTAGGGTATGGGTTCAGTGTATTCTCCTTTCTGGAGGTTTGGAATTTGATATAATACGGCTATTTATTGGTTATGTACGACATTTGAAAACATTTTACAATTTGAAAAGGACTATCAGAGTATGTGCAAAAGTATGAATGCAGAGTCCTATGAAAAATTAGTACATAATCTCGTTGAAAAAGCGATCGTTATAATTATATAGGACGTCAGCAATATATCAAACTCTCTGGTGTAACGAATAGTTTCTGTATCAGAATGGTATTATCATCAGAAAACATGCCCAAATATCTTCCTGTTCCCGCCATTTTAGAATCGAGGAGGTGAGGAAGGGGGAGAGAGCAGAAGAAGACTTTTAAAGTTTGTATATATGTACATATTACAACATTTTTTTTAAACATTGTAAATAGTATTTTCAGAAATTTAGAAAATGCAAATGCTAGCTGTCCAAAATGTATGTAGCCAGGTAAAAAAGTAGATGGAATGAGTTGAGATTCTTAGTGATGACACGTCGTCGTGGCTCCGCCGTTCTTATCATAATAATAGATTATCAGCAACTGAGGTGCCAAAAATTCAAGCTTTCAGCACTCAAATATGAACAAATAGAAAAAGAAATGAAAAATCTGAACAGTGACCTGAACCTGAGAATATTCGAATATTTGAATTGGGGAATGGCTAGGCTTATTTCGCAAGTGGGCATTATACAGGAGGGTTTGTGTATGTTATTTTCGGATTATTTGTATTTCGTTACTTTTGATAGTATTGATAAATTTTTTCAAAGCATAATTATTTATACGACTTATTTATTTCTACTTGGGGTATCGGCTCGGTATGTCTTTGCTGGAAGTTTGAAAATTTGATCAGATATAAGGTTGACGGTTATTTTGGTTATGTACGATCGCGATTTGAAAACATTTTACAGGGTGTGACATGTGGTTAAAAATGAAATTGCATATTAGTACCTAGTATTTTTAAGAATTTATAAAATGCAAATTCTGGCTGTTTGGCTAATGGGACAAAGAAGGTGATGAATACCTACTTTGAAAATATGTACCTATGTAGCCAGGTAAAAAAGAGCTAAAATGAATTGAGATGCTTGGTGATGGGCCTTAGGAGCAAAACACATTTGCAGTATTAGCATAACATATTGTATACCTACCTACTTATTACTTCCCACACAATCACACAGGTGCGGGTCTATAGAAATGTATTATTTAAAAAAAAACACTCTACAAGGGCGTACCCAGGTAGGGGCAGGGGGGGGCAGCTGCCCCCCCCTAGAAGATTAAATAAATGTAATTTTTTTTGGCAAATAAAAATTAAAAACGTGTTACCTACTCTGCGCAAAATGAAGTGTTGGAAACAAAATATCTTTTCAGCCAGATTTGTTCTTTATTTTCTATAGTTAAATATTCTACAACATTCGATATAGAGTCTGTATAGTGAGTCGTGTCGGTCGTGTCACAACGTATTTATTAGAATATTTTATATGGCGACCTTCAGCCGCCGTCAAACGAAACGCAAAATGTTTTGATCAAGTTTTGATACACTTTATTTATTTCTTTATTTCGTTTTTATTATTTGTTAGTTATCACTAACAAATGAAAGTGTCAGTAATGATTTATAGTCGATAATTTAATTTCTAGAATCTGATTTTGATTACGAGACAGAATAAATAAAAATTAAGTACGGTTTTGATGCAAGTTTGGTTTTATTATATAATTTTTGTTTTCAATGCTATGCTAAAATAAAATAATATTCAATATGTTGCATATTATTTTAAGTAGTATATATCTGTACAGATTTAGTTTAAGATTCTTAGTGTTCATAAAATAAAATAGTGAAAGTATCAAACTCAAATTTCATAGCATATTCTATTCAGTGCTTACAACTAAATTATTTTTAAATTTGCCGCGGTTATTTCTGTGCCGCGACTCACTAGACAGACTCTAGTATACTGTTAGCGATGCAATATAATTTAAATCTCCCACAAAACCGTGGTATCTCGTAGTTTCCGCTTCCGACGAGACAATCAGAGCCATATAGGATTAAAGCTGAATATAATTGGAAGAAAATAACATCTAACGCCATCTAGTTTCGGACGGCAGTACTTTTTCCAGTAAAAAGAAATAGGCTCAATGTATACTGTATACGGTCAATAGAGACATCTAGTATTGAATAGCAATACCACGAAGAATATTCTAGCATGGACTATTCCGGAAAGAAAAGACAGTGATAGCATGTATTATAAGACAAGGATGGAAATAGAGTCGAGCTCGAGTATTTTCTACATATTTCGGGAGCGAGAATATTTTCAATATATAAGCGGAACGTAAGGCAGAGCACGTGAATTTAGTTCGAATACAATTCAGTTCGGAGTGGAATACGAGCGAATATTTCATACGCCATAGATAGTGTCTTATAGTTTCGTTGCGGAGACACGAGATTTACGTTTACTGCGCAACAACTGGAAATATTACTCCGTCAAATGGATATCAGGAAATTCTTTGAAAGAGGTGAGTCAAAACAAAACACTTAAGTACATACTTAATATGATTATTTGATTTGTTTAAGGGGGGCTATGACTCTCTTGTAAGTGTATATCTTAGGCATTACTTACAATATTTAAATTTATTAATTACAACACGTGGTTTTGTTATAATAGCTAAAATAACATTTGTGAATATTTTGTGATAAAAAAGTTAAAAAAAAAACATAAAAGAAAGATCCTTGCAATATTTTGGATTTATTAATAAGATCATACCGACAACAAAATCCCTTTTCTCTAACGTCACAACAAGTGTATTATTTCAAATTACTTACCTAGTTTTGATTATTTGGCGTTCAAACCATATGCAAGAGAATGTGAAACTTGATCTTTGATTTTCGTCCTATGCAACCCGCCTAAACACTGTAAGGGTAATTCTGTGTATCCATTTTTTAGGGAGGCCACGCGAAAAAAGAAAAAAAGGTCGGGAAAGTAGCAGTGGAAGCGATGAAAATGACAACCATGATAAAACCACTCATGTAATGCCAATATCATTGCATGCTAACATTGGACAAGCGTCAAATTCTTCAGTAGAACCTCTTAATATATCTGTTGCCGACTATTCTTCTCCATCGACATCCCAACAAACTTATGACGTCAACGTCGATCCTGAAATTATAGTGGACGGTGGCTGTCATGAAAATGATCTGGGTCGTTATGTTGGATTGGCTACCCAGCTATCGACGGAAAAGAAGAGGGAGTTGTTACAAAATCCTTGGATCCCGCCCAGAAATTACGATTTTGAAAGTGATGCAAGCCATTTAAAAAGAAAATTTAATCATGCTTGGTTGGATCAATATTCACCATGGCTAGTATATTCCAAGCGACTAAAAGGTGCTCTTTGTAAGTATTGTGTTTTGTTTCCTCCGCCCATTAGCACTGTGAGAGGAATTTTGGGATCGTTTATGGTCAGGCCATATTTAAAGTTCAAAAATATGCATGAAGACTGCCGAAAGCATGCAACGACCAACCTTCACCAAACGGCGACAAATGCTGCAAAAAATTTTCTTGAAAATGTTCCTGTAGACATCCAACTGCAAAGTGGACACCAAAAAGCAATCGATGAAAACAGACAAATATTGTCATCAATTATTTCTTGTATAGTATTTTGCGGTACACATGATATGCCTCTTAGGGGCAAACAAGCAGATGAGGGTGTTTTATTAGATTTATTGAAGTTGAGAATCGATTCAGGGGACAACAAATTAAAGAGTCACTTTGAAAAGTGCCGTCGAAATGCAATTTATACTTCGCCAAGAATACAAAACGAACTAATAAATTTATGTGGCGAAGTTATTCAGGAGAATGTAATTAGTGAGGTTCGGAAGACCATGGCTTACTCAATCTTAGCTGATGAAACAGCAGACGTATCTGGGAAAGAACAGCTGTCAATAGGCGTGCGGTTCTACGACGAAAGCAAAAGTAAAATCAGAGAAGAATTTGTAGGGTTCGTTGAACTAAAAGCACAAAATGCTTCCGCAATCGCCGAAGCAATTGACAATTTCTTAATTAGTTCTAACCTCTCCAAAGAAGATTGCGTAGGGTTTGGATTCGATGGCTGTTCTACAATGGCAGGAAAAGAGGGTGGCGTACAAGCCATTTTGAGAAAAAAATATCCTCGTGCTTTATATTTTCATTGCTCAAGTCACAAACTCAACCTTGTTGTGAATGATGCGAACGCAGTGCCAGAAATTAGAAATACTGTCGCCACTGTAAAGGATGTTATAACGTTTTTCAGAGAATCGACTACACGTCGAAACTACGCTCCAAACCTATCACGATTATGTGAGACGAGATGGTCCGAAAAATATAAATCAATCAGAAAGTTTTCTCAACATTTTTCAGAGCTCGTGAAATCTCTAGAAACGTTATCTGTAGAGGGAAATTATGCCACCAGAAAATCTGCATATCAGTTGCATTCAGCCGTTACAAAACCAGTGTTTATTGTTTCTCTACAAACAATAGCCAAATATTCAGCAGTTATAGAACCAGTAGTTAACGCACTGCAAGCTAAATCGATCGACATGATCTCGGTAGGAAAACACATTAAAAATATCAAGGACATTCTCAGAAATGACCGCGAGTTTCCTGATAGAATAAGTAATGAAATACTTCAAAAAGCACGAGCTGTTGCAATGGATTTGAACATAGAAATTTCGGTTCCACGTCTTGCTCATAAGCAAACACATAGAAGTAATCCGCCATCAGACAATGATAACGAATATTGGCGGCGTTCCCTGATAATACCATACATTGATTCACTCATTTCATCATTGAATATTCGATTCTCCCAAGAAAATACTCCGGCGTTTGCTTTAAGCAGGCTACATCCCTTGTATATGACAAAAACCAGCATTGCAGACCTACACAAAAACGCAGAATCATTCCAAGAATTTTATAACCTGGATATCACCGGGGAACTGAACCTTTGGCATAATTTATGGGTGACGAAGGCTTTATCAGATGATCAATTAAAGGACATAGAAGTAGTTGATCTGTTCAAAGAAGCGAACATTTTTTACCCTGCTGTCAGAAAGGCATTAATTATTTTAAGCACTATCCCATGCACCACGGCGACCGTAGAACGGTCCTTCAGTACGCTGCGAAGAGTTAAAACGTGGCTAAGAAGCACCATGGGTGAAGAAAGGCTTACGGGTTTATGTCTGATGAGCGTACATCGCAATTATTTAAAAGACAACAGTGAGTTTATTGAAAAGATTGTCATAGACAAATTTTCGGCAAATCCGAGAAGATTACTGTTAAATTAAAATAAACATATATAATATTATATATTATACATAATGTATAGTATAATTATTATGTACTTATAATATTTGTTTTGTGTCATCATAAAAGTTAATGAATAAAAGTCAATTTTCGAAACAGGTATAAGCACTAAGCAGCCCCCTGCCCCCCCCTAACTGAAATCCTGGGTACGCCCTTGACACTCTACATACAATCTGGAAATTGAATGATAATATAAATATATATTGGAAAAGCGAGTCAGTCATTTTACGTTAGGTATAACATTTTATTCATTTATTATTTGTTATTTTTTTTCTTCAGAGTTTAATTAAGTATAAAGATATTTGCGATACGGTGCGCAAAATTTGTTTAGCCCGTCGTTATGCTCGATCCCATTTATGATGCATGTGGCGTAAGAAAAATGCATCGGGCACTACAACTTTTGAATGACATTTCACAACGCTTTCAGAATGTTCGGTTTAGGTGCTTATGCTTCTGAAGAAAACTACAAAAAACATAATGAAAAAATCAGATTTATTAATTTCAGCAGTACATTTATGTTCCTGAAAAAAGTAAAATCTGAAATGGTGAGCTAGAATTTAAAGATTACAACCCTCCAATTCATGATGATATCAAAATGTAACAAAAGTTAAAACAACATTTCGTAAAGTAGGGACACATAAAGATTATCAACAACTGAGGTGCCAAAAAATTCAAGCTTTCAGCACTCGAATATGAACAAATAGAAAAACAAATGAAAAATCTGAACAGTGACCTGAGAATATTCAGGAAAACGTTTGAACGATATATGTTATATAACGTTTATAGTGATAGTTCATATAATATATGAGCTCAAAAATTTTTAAATCATCTAGATGATGAGGAATATGCTGTAACCTCGTTATTATGTCATTATTACAGGGGCCGCAACTATTATTGGCTCTCCAGACCTTCCTTGTGGCAGGTCGGTTTCGCCTTTTGTCCAGAACTATCTGCCGCCTACTCAACACCTTTTTGGTAAAGAACCCCACATTACCACTAAGCTTCTGTAGCACATTTACATGCCAACTGGGGCCTCTGGAATGCGAAATGGCCGCAGCTTGCGCTCTAGTTGCATAGGAGAATCTTTTCGTAAAATTTACTCTCTTGCCACCTGTTAACTTGGCCACTAGAGACATGTACCTGGAAAGTGTAAGAAGTAAGCCTGTTATTGATGAATTAGCATGTTTGTACACTGCTGTATACATTATTTATTTTGTAACGTTCCCTATAGTTCTACTGTAATGAATCTATAAAAAAGTGCTAGATATGAATAAACGGTTAAAATTTCAATTGATATCGTTGGAATAGGTAAGTGTCGGGTATTATAGGAAGTAGATATTAGGGACAACTAAAATATGATAGATAATGCAGTTTTAGTACATTTTTACACTCCATTACACCAATATAGATATAGTATAAATATTATCTACATGTATCCTAGTTACCTTTCAGCCTGATTTGTTGTTTGATTGTGTTTAAGTCGGTCAGCCTTAGCAATGATAGGGTCCAAAATTTTTTTAATTTCGTAATAAATGGATTGCTCTATCAAAGGTATGAGGTCGGTTTCTAGTTTCTTGGCACAGAAGTTACCACTAAAAATATATTCTATACATTTTGGTACAATTTAAATAATAAATATAATTACCAGTTACTATGACGCCCGAAAACGTGATTAGGTGTATTACAGACCTCTTCTCGCAAAGCTGTAGGATCTCCAATATTCCTTTTAATAGCCGTTCTCACACCTTTAACTATTCTTTCAATCCTAGATACTCCGGCGATTCTCTCCGTTAATAATTTACGCATTTGCAGAGGAATGCTGGTATTTGCACTTAACTTGTGCAACTTTTCGCTTACACAGCGAGTCATATGGTTGGCACACTCTATCTTCTCCACGCTTCTGCCGTATGGAACTTTTTCCACTATTTTAGCGTAGACGCTAGAGTCGCCGTCGCCTTAAAATTTATGAAATAAAATCTATACCAGTGCAATATTGTATCATCTTTACCGATCAGTTGTTTATACACCAATCCGTGCTGATCAACACTGTGGCAAAACCCTTCTACAATAATATCCTGCTCCATTGCAGTAGATGGACCGCTAAAGTTTTTGAAACAAGCGTGCTTCTTCGGCGTCATATTCTTTTTTTCATAGAATAGGCAGAATGAACAAACCTTGTTTCTAACTCCAAGAAAAAGAGGTTTCTTTGTTTCTGCACCTATTATAATTCCCTGCAATTCAACGTGGGATATAGTATGCTACAATAATCAGTTAAAACCTGGATTCAGGTATTTAAGCATAGCTACAGAAGTAACACATAACATAGTGTGAGGACTAAAATATTCTATTAGCTCGCCTAAGGCTACGGTCAGAGTGCATCCGTCTTCAACAGACTTTTTACACTGGCCTAAAAACGGGCGACCTAATCGGCCGACTTACTCTGATGAATTTGTGGTCATACTGCACGTGTTTCGGGGTTTTTTTTCTGCCGATATTCCCAATTGCCAATCAAAAATGGACAAGGATGAACTACTGTTGTGTGAAACACCATTGGTGTATATGTTACGGTTAAATACACTAGCTGGATATTATACAAACAATACAAATGTCTGGTTATTTTGATAGAAAATCATATTTCTACTAAAATAGCTATGAATATTGGTTGGTTTGTATACTATCCAGCTAGCTTACAAACTATAAAAGATATGCCGCTAAAGTATCGACAACAAGGGTATCACACATATTCGAGTGTTTCTGGTCAGTTTACACGTTCTGGTTATATTCAATAGAATTAGACGGTACATAGGAAAACGGCAATTTTGTAAAGTATGCCACTCATGATCTAATACCGGCGTACACGGCCGAAAAAAAAAACAAAATTATTTGTTTTCTACCTACAGTCGACCGAGCAAGTTCGTGCGCATCAGTGCTGGATGGCGCAACTGTGACCGTCTTCGTTAGATTTTCCGGATTTGTTTTTTCCACCGTTGTCTGCCGTATACGCCAGTGTAAAAAATCGGTCGAATACGGATGCACTCTGACCGTAGCCTAATGCTACACTTACCACTCCAGACGCCGCGTTATACTCATGGCCGTAACTCCTTTTGCTCCAGCCTCCGTCAACAATAACGGCTATGTACGGGGTACCATCGGGCATAGTGTGACCTTTCTCGAGAGCAATTTCTTTCTCTCGCTTCCCATTCTCTTGCATATCTTCATGCATGTAATCTTGCCAGATCTAATATAAAAGAGACAGATGAGGTTTAAAATGGCAACCAATTAGGGAAAAACTTTCTCCTACTGTGCAGCAACGATATAATATAAAGAATGAATCAATAATACTTATCACTTTACTTGTCAAGTTGTAAGAGGATGGTTCCAGAAGTACCCGACCTCGCATAAGAAACGAAAATTTTTGGAAAACTATTATTCATGTCTGCCTAACAAAGATTTTATAATATACAGTGATCATTCTCAAACAACTATTGCCATATCTAGGTCAGGTGAGGTTCTTGTGGGATCACCCTCGCATTTATTGCATAACTAAAAGCTGTGGACATACTTACATTATTTAGTTTATACGTCTCCTTTCGGAATGTACGAGGAGCCATAGCAGGGATATCCAAAACAGCCATTAGCTCTTCATATTGGCTATAACCGACGCCAGTTGACACTGTTCCCCACGCTACAGCATTATTGATATTTTTGCTTTGGGAATGAGCAGGTTCTGACTGTATTGTGGTCATTTTTTCACAATTATCACAGTAGAAGTGCAGTTTTGTTAGATGACCCACCCTAGTCTCCTTGACGAGATCCATTCTGCCCATAGTGCATTTCTTGGAATGCTCTAAAACCGCCTTGTATTCCGTCAGGATATATCCAAGGCTTACAATTCTCCGACCATGCAATATATCAGTGAGTTTTTTGAAGTCCTCATCAATTTCCACTTCCATTTGATCGACAGTATCGACACCACTTTGTGAGCCATTGAAAGCAGCTTCCATATCTATGTCAACACTTGCAACACCTACAGTATCGACGACAGCACCTGTAGACCTGGTGGGACTATCATTTTTTGTGGTACGAACGTCACAAGCAGCTTCAGTAATACCCACGTTGATACTAACAATAATAAAATACAAAATATATGTAGCTTTATTAGTTCACAGGTTACTGAGATTCAGCGATAACAAAAATGAAGTCAATTTGATTGACTCAATACTTCCCACACACTATGGTGATACTAGTTTATTATTTTCCCATAGCATGAAGCGATAGTCTGAGATCCCCTTGCAACCAAAACGTTACAAAATATAAAACGATCTAAAGCAATAAATACTAGTATGTACACAGAAATTCCTAAGTCCCTTAGTTTTGATAAGGTAATGTCCAAAAAAGGTGATTTATCTGGCTAGGTCTTTCTTCACATGTCAGTAAACAGCCTATTATGAATGCAACAAATTTCTCAAATTTACAACCGCCACCCCCCAACCACCCCAAATCTCACCCCACCCAAAAAAAAGTAGAAAATGATCTCCTAAAACGTCTAAAAGCGAAGTTTGAGGAATATTTGATTTTTTTTGTTTTTTGCAAATTACTGCGCCGCCCATGTACCGATTTGCAAAATTAGCAGCATTACCTACCTACTCAAACAAAAAATCATTTACTTACCTTATTTCTCTTTTTCGGGCTCTCATTCTGAGAAAGGTGCAGTTGTTATTGGAATTGCGTTTATGCACCCTAGAGGGAGCCTTACGTGTCTTCGGCATTTTAACACTCTCAGTGAAAAAGCACAAAACACTAAGACTAACACTAACAATAACAACAATTAATAAAACAATAACGACGAATAACAAAAGGGATAACGAAATAACAATGTAACAAGAACTATTAAAAAATACTGGGATTACGCCAAGAACATGCACCCTGAAAGACAGGCTTCAGAGAACTAAATAACTAAATACATATATATTTAAAATACAGGAACCTATCTCCTTTTGCGAACAAAAAATTCGTTTTCTTAGTCCCCTTATTGTAGCGGCATGTTACTTACAAAGTCGCCACCGACACCGCCACGCCGCCGCACCACTTGGCGCTCGTTACCTATCGTCAATGGGCCGCCGCGCGGCGGGCTCTTTGCAATTTTTTATGATGACCAGACAACCCGTACCTACCGCCAGTCGGTAGCACCGTTAAAGCAATGTCCCTAACGATTTGGCAATACCGCATGCGAATAACCATCTAGGTGTTAGAAATGGGCGGGATTAGTGTGGGGCGTGTCAATAGGGATTTTTCAATAGTTGATCAGTGTTTTCTCCCTCACTGTTTTGAGTATCGCAATCAAATTTTGCGGTTTGGTAAAAGATTCATGATTACGTGATTTTAGTTCAAAAAAATTGAAAAATAATGAGCAGTAATCCACCCAGCCAAATTTTTTTTTTGAAAAATTGAGCTGTGTAAAAAGTATCACATTCTTGTCACAGATATAGTGCAGCTGATTATAAGTGCTAAATTACAACCTTCTAGCATATATATATTTCCAGTAACGGCTGTCCTAAAATCGGAGAAATACTACACAAAAAAGATTCAAAATTTCAAAAAAAATCAAAAATAACTGATCAAACACATCATATTGGTATGTCCGAATACATAAGAACATTATAAAGTAATTATTAAGCACAATATAGAGTGTTTCTAAAAGGTGACCAACCACCTTAAAAGCGTGTTTTTTAAAGTATATTTATTTTCAATTCTTCAGTTTACTTTATCATTAAAGCGTATCTTTTTAACTGTATTTATTAATACTCTGTGTAATGGAAATGAACCATTGTTTTTAATTAAAATTGTCGACTGTTCTGAATAAAAAAATAAATAAAAATACCAACTCCCAAACAGTTGAATATCACGCCTTTTAAGATCTCGTCGCTACACTTATGTAATATTAACAAACTTCAAGATGTCTGCGCCATCGCTTAGTCAGCAGATACGATCGCTGGACCGACGGACTTGAGGCCGTCATAGTCGTTTTCGCGGCAAAGTTGGAGCGTTCAATGTTCTTAATCCAAATGAGAGTTACAAGCCCACAAACAAACATACAAACATATAGGTGAGGCTAATAGAAGCGTGTTAATAACGGCCGATATTAAAATTGTCTGGAATGAAAGGTATGTGCCAGTTCTACAAAGGCTCAAATTTTATCAATGTTCTCAACTAGAAAGACCGTACTATATATAGAAATAAAGAAATTGTTGTGCTGCATGGGCGATAGTGTATGTTTTCCCTCTTCGTACTTCAGCAGCTGCAGCACAGCGGTCTGCAGATGCTTTGAAGCACCAAATCGATCTCGAGGGTTTAAGAGAGAAAGAAGGAAAAACGTTATTCACTTTTTCCTGACTCGTGTACAGTGGAAAACGCTACCACTCTTGCTTGCTGAATCGCAGGGGTGGACTTGGAACAAGGAGACCCCGGGGATACGTAGGATGTAACTTCAGATACGTCTCTTGCATCATATCGCATTTGTTTGTTGATAGCATATTGATTAGATTCCTTGCAGCGCTTTTAAAGAAATTACAATACAGTTGAGGTCAGTTGATGCCAACTGTACAATGGTCGAGCTTGTTGGCTTCACTGGCCGTATATATCAAACTACCTTTTTTTAGCATGTGTAGAGGATCACATAAAGGTATGCATTGAATATTGGGACTTAAGTTAGAACGGCAATACGGCACACACAACCGTCTTTCGATTGGCTGTTCCCCTATAGTTCCGTGACGTCACGCGACTAGAAAAATTCAAATATTTTCCTCATTTTCTCGACTTTCCCGTGCCCAAATAAATTTCGGAAAAATATGAGGAGGTTCTTATGCCATACTCTATCATATACAGCCATAAACAATTCATGATACTAGTCCATTCCACAGATAATAAAATATAAACTAATAAAAACATTTTAGCATTTACAACGTGTCCCCTTCAAGGGTGTCGTTTCTTTGTACTCGCACGAATAAATAATAGTGATATTAACATATTATAGGTATATGTTCACACAAACAAGTATTTTGGACATAAATATACCAAGTGTAAATTAGTATTCAAAGATAAAAAGTTTTGGACGCGCGCTCAAACAAGTTATAAAGTGAAATTTATATACTCATCTACAGAACATCGGAATGGATTTTTTTCTAAAAAGATTTTTTTACTTCATTTTTGTAAACGTTCAAGAAATTTAGGTTAGGTGAAAGTTAATTATATATAGTAGAAAGTAATGCTTATCCCAGTTTATTTCAGTAGAAGAGGTTCTTCGAATTTTGGGATAAAGTACTGCAAGAGGTTTTTTACTCGAAGAGCCGACGTTTCGATGTTTATTTTACGTCTTCAAGGCTAAAATTCATATGAAGACGAAAAAATATATAAGCAAAAATATAAACTGGAATACATTGAGTAATAACTTTGACACTTCAGTCGTACACACACATTTAAAAATTTATTACACATAAAATTCACAATTAACATGTAAAAGTACAAAATGTGACTTGGCAAAACAATCAAAATTAGAAAAACCAGTACATTTAACTATTGACAGGTTGCATAAACATATAAAGAAGAATAAAAATTTAAAATATAGTTCAAATTTTCCACTCAATATCATTAAAAAGTTGAAGCAACAACAAAATGTAAAGCATAAATAAAAGAATTGGAAAAAATTATTTTGTACTTAATTTTTCTTCCAATGACGTAAAACTGACTAAAAAAACGTATAGCTGCAACTTATTTATCGAATCATTTTAAATTATTTACAATAATGGCAACACATCTTTAAAAAACAACCTATCGTTGCTCCATTCTATACTTTCTCAAGATTTATTTAAAATTAATTTAATAAAAAAACAGGTACCTATAGGATCGAGTTGTGGGATATTAGATTTAAAAGCTTATACAATACCAGTAGCCATACTGCTTTGACTGTTTTGTCTAAGTGAATGCGCTTACCTGAAATACGGGGAAAAGCTATGAATACACTACAAGATTAATTTTACTAAGCAACAGCAAATAGCACCGAAATAAAAAGTAGATAAGGTATCTAAAGCTTAGATTTAAGATTTTTCACTCTTTCCTTCAGAACCCTCCTCAATATCTTGCCGCTAGGGTTTCTCGGAATCTCATCCACGAATATAACTCCTCCTCGCAGTCTTTTGGCTGATGATACGTTCTCTTCCACGAACTTTTGGACTTCGTGTTCCGTCAGTTTGGTACCTGGCTTCCTCACAACAAAGGCTAAAGGAAGCTCTCCTGATGCTTCATCTGGCAGACCTGTTCAAAAGCGATAAAAAAGAATGTAGAAAAATTTGAGGTATACCCAATATATTTTCGAGGATACACATCAGTATATAATAAGACTGGCGATGTGATTTTTTTAAAAGTAGAATGTTATTTTTTTCCTCTTTCTCTGATCATTGATCAACTGGCCAGTGGTGTCATTTTAATTACTCATTATTTCATAAGAATGCTATTACATGCAAAATCTTTACCGTGCCACTGTACCAGCTGCTTATTTTTTTTGAGAAATAAGACCCTACCTATCAAGATTATTGACAAATCTAAAACAAGAGCCAGCAATGCATCGTTGTACCAAGATGGTGATGTTGTTTGCCTTATGAGCGTATAATATATTTACTTAATCATGTCTGAGCAATACTTCAATTAAGTGGGTTGGTTAGTTTTATATACTTTTTTAGTTTAATTTATTTTTTTAGCTTTTTTATTTTAATTTTTATATTTAGTGTGCAATTCTTCGATATCTCTCAAGATGGTAGAAAAAATGTTAAATACAAAAGTTATTTGATTGCTTAACACGCACATGCTAAAAATATGTTGAAATATACAGGATGTTGCAGGAATGCATGATATTTATCAACTTGTTTTTTTTATATCGAACTATAACTTTTTATTACCTCGTTTAGTTTATATTATTGATCACTATTTAATCCTCAAACATTTCTGGGATCAGGTGCGACGTTGCCAAGTCATAATTTATTTTCTATGAATTTCTGGATTTGCAAAGTCGCAAGTAATGCGTCCAAATTGATATGTCCCTTTAACTTTTCTCAATAATATTATACAAGTAGTTACTTGAATGCTAAGTGAATATTATTTTCGATGTGCGGCTATGTGCGGCTACAGGGTGTTTTCGGTATTTTTAAATGTAACCCCTGTACGTTTTATTTAAAATCGAAGTACGCAGTAATACCCTATCTCGCTTTGTAACATTTTTTTAGAGTTTACGACGTTGCCAAGTCATAAAATGTTTTTCCGAAATTCAAACAAGCATATTCTAGATTTTTATTTATAGAAAGCATTGTATATTTTATTTAACATGGAAGTACTCCCTAGTTGTTGTTGGTAGTTTACGGCGTGAACAAGTTTTAACTGGTGTCCCTGAAATAATAAAACTATTTTCCATGCTCATATGCTATTCATTCCGTCTTAATAACGGTTCAAGAACGCTGAAATACCTCCAAAACCATACAGAGCTGGAACAGTAAAATGCAATAGCTGGAGGTTTTCACAGATCACAGATGTCGCAAGTGAGAAATGATTATAGTCCGGGATCCCAGGCCCATTTTCACTACTTACTACTAACAAGCTAACTTTGCTTGAGTAGCTTCATTTTGATGAGACGCCCAACTTTTTCCTCTACAAAAATTCTCGATTGTGGTAGCTAACAGGGGTAGCAGGGATGAAATATGTCAATTTGACGAGTGTAAAAAATTGATTACTAACAGTTAGTTTTTCAACTAAATCTTAAGAATGTGATCAACCTTATTAGAAAAAATGTTTGTCCTACAAAATCTATGGTTTGATCACATTGTCCCCCTCCATCCAACATGTACCAGTAACAAGGTCATACAAATTTATTACTAACAGCCTGATTTTTTCACTATTGCTTCGTTAATATTTATACAATTTGACAGCAACATTGTCCTACAAGTCACGTGGTATGTTATCCTGGTCCTACGCTCAGAAGTTGTAGTACAAATCCCGGATGTAAAAATAATTACTATCAAGTCTAATGTTCGTGGATAGCTTCATTTTGATGAGACGCCCAACTTTTGCCTCAACAAAAATTCTCGATTGTGGTAGCTAACAGGGAGAGCAGGGATGAAATATGTCAATTTGACGAGTGTCAAAAATTAATTACTAACAGTTAGTCTTTCAACTAAATCTCAAGAATGTGATCAACTTTATTATAAAAAATGTTTGTCCTACAAAATCTATGGTTTGATCACATTGTCCCCCTCCATCCAACATGTACCAATAACAAGGTCATACAAATTTATTACTAACAGCCTGATTTTTTTACTATTGCTTCGTTAATATTTATACAATTTGACAGCAACATTGTCCTACAAATCACGTGGTATGTTATCCTGGTCCTACGCTCAGAAGTTGTAGTGCAAATCCCGGGTGTAAAAATAATTACTATCAAGTCTAATGTTCGTGGAGAGCTTCGTTCCGATTTTGCTATACGACAATTCTCGATTGTGGTAGCTGACAGGGGTAGCAGGGATAAAGTATGTCTATTTAATGAGTCCCAAAAATAAATTATTAGCGGTGGGTCCTTTTAATCAAATCTTAAGGGAGTAATCAACATTACAAAACAAATATTTGTCTTAACAAAATTCAGCACGTATCAGTCAGGAGGTCATAAAAAATGATTACTAACTTATATTTCACGGTAGCTTAGTTAATACTTAAATAATTTAACAGCCACATTGTCCCACAAATTGATTGGTACGTTATCCGGGTCCTACGCTCTGAAATGATCCTTATTACTAACTGCAGAGCATTGTGCATCATGTATTCCAAGTTGGTGTTGACCATAAGGGTGTCCATGCAAAGATCTGCTTGAGCAGTTTTTTTTCCAACATGTGAGCAGAGCAGCATGATTTAGATAGATAGATACGTTTATTTCCGGAAGAATGTATAGAACATTGTGTAAAAGGTCAGACATGAAGCAAAAATAGTATACACAATTTACAGTACAATGATACTATCGTTATTAATAAATTGATTATTCGGCAATTTATATTGTTTATATTATTACAGAGCCAGATATCACGAATAATGAAAATGAGGGAGACGAAAGAGATGAAGACGATAGTGAATTCAGTAGCGGAGGTGAAGATTTGTCAGATGAGTCTGATGCTGATTAAATTAATTTTTGCATATATTAAAATAAAATTTTGTACTCAACACGGTAGATAATGGAGCTATTTCTTATAGATTTCGACAAACATTACACTTTATAATTATAATACAAGTAGAAAAATGACAATTCTTGTCGGACTAACGGTACATACCTGTTTTCTTCTGGGACATTATTTCCTTTGGACAGAGAACATAGTTAACCTATTATGTGATATTTTGTCTTACAGTTAGTAATGAAAAAATGTGGTATTGACAACTTCTGAGCGTAGGACCGGGATAACATGCCACGTGATTTATAGGACAGTGTCACTGTCAAATCTTATATATATCAACGAAGCAATAGTGAACAAATCAGGCTGTTAGTAATAAATTTGTATGACCTTGTTATTGATACATGTTGGATGGAGGGGGACAATGTGGTCAAACCATAGATTTTGTAGGACAAATATTTTTTCTAATAATGTTGATTACATTCTTATAATTTAACTAAAAGCTAACGTTAGAAGTTAATTTTTGAAGCTCGTCAAATTGACATATTTTATCCCTGCTACCCCTGTTAGCTACCACAATATAGAATTTTGATAAAGGAAAAAGTTGGGCGTCTCATCTAAAGGAAGCTACTCACGCAAAATTAGCTCAGTAGTAGTATTTATTTATTATAGATTTCGGCAAAGATTACATTTTATAATACAAGTAGAAAAATGACAATTCGTGTCGGACTAATGATACATACCTGTTTTCTTGTAGGACATTATTTCGTTTGGTCAGAGAACACAGTAACCTATTATGTGATATTTTGTCCTACAGTTAGTAATGAAAAAAATGGTCTTGTGGTACTAACAACTTCTGGTCGTAGGACCGGGATAACATACCACGTGATTTGTAGGACAATGTTGCTGTCAAATTGTATAAATATTAACGAAGCAATAGTGAAAAAATCAGGCTGTTAGTAATAAATTTGTATGACCTTGTTATTGGTACATGTTGCATGGAGGGGGACAATGTGATCAAACCATAGATTTTGTAGGACAAACATTTTTTATAATAAGGTTGATCATATTCTTAAGATTTATTTGAAAAACTAACTGTTAGTAATTAATTTTTGACACTCGTCAAATTGACATATTTCATCCCTGCTACCCCTGTTAGCTACCACAATCGAGAATTTTTGTAGAGGAAAAAGTTGGGCGTCTCATCAAAATGAAGCTACTCACGCAAAATTAGCTTGTTAGTAGTAAGTAGTGAAAATGGGCCTGGGATCCCGGACTATTATCTGTATTTGCTCATATCTCTTTCCAGTGTCTGTAATGCAAGAGGTTTTCAAAGATGATCATGCATCGTCCTTAGCGTATCTCCTTTTCATTATGTGATCCCCAGACCTGCCTATCTGGCATCTAATCATTTCAGTTGGGTTCCAACGTGGTATGTGGTCCTCTATTAGCCGTCGCTGCCTGTGTACCTCTTTGGACACTGATTTTTAGTCTGTCAGTGGGTTTGTGAACATAATGTGATTCTGGATTCTGGAAACTTGTGCCTGTATCTTTTATCTAATGACTGCCTATACACTGCAGGGTACAGCAGCAAACGCGACAAATTAGGTGTTGACAAACTGTATTCGTTATTGTTTTTAACCATCTTCTAGAATGTTTTTTATTTTTTGACCCAAAAGGATGTTATCGTTTGATGTTATAGAGGGTATGCTCGACAGCCTTGAAGAAGGCGTAAAACAAACGCCGAATCGGCTTTTTCGGTGAACAATAGCTGAATATGGTACATAAGGCTTACTGAGGATGCATCATATAAATTGAACTTCAATACCAACCATCACCGCCATTAAAAAAATTCTGTTTCTTCTGCTTTAAATTGTACGATATTCCGGTAAATATATGAGCATTTGTAGTTAAACAGCAGCAACATAACCGTTGCTCGTTCAAATAGCTAAATGGTTGAAACATAAATTTTTTTGATGCATAGTGTAAAAAGTACGGCAATTTGAGGATATTTATAATTATTATACTGATGAAAGTAACCTTACTTTACTTTACTCTGCTTTCTTCATTCAGTTATGACATCAACCATGAGCTTTTAATTATCGTTTTTTTAAGTTTAATTTTAATGTTTCTTAAAAAAAATTGATGCACATGGCGGGATAGAAGAAATGCGTTTGCTGGAGTTTTTTATACAAAAGTATACTGAGGCATACCTTACTTGTGCCACAAAAAAGGAACAGAAAGTATACTTTGTTTGATTACATTAATGGATATCATTTTATCGTACACCACTCTATTGGACAACTGTGACTCAATATGCCAAATAACCTGTCAAAATTCGAGGTCTAAAAGTTGCAGTAAATATTCCGAAATATGCGAGAAGAATTTGATGTGACGATGTTTCAGTTTAATCAAATCCTGATCTACCAGTGGAATTATATGCAGTGGTATCAGATGCAGGTATTAATTGAAGAAAGTCGACAATTGATCTATCGCACGAAATTCATCGTTTCTTTTGCAAATTGCAAATAAATAAACTAAACTAATAAACTAAACCGTCACTCTCATTCTGTCAGGTAAATATCATACTAGATATTTTCATAAGCGCCTTTTGATTTAGTAGCGAAGCCCGCCGACGCCAAGGCGGTGGAGCGTGTCGACACCGACCGAACAGCCGAAGAACCAACAGTTCGTCGGATTATCACCGCGAATGTCTTACACAATCCTCACTTTCAGGCACACTGGTTTCTTACATATTTATATGAGAACCATAAAAATAGAGAAAAATATAAAGAATCCAGAAATAAAACAGTATCAAAATGAAAATAGTTCAAATCGAAACTAATCTTGAGTGAACAGTACGTTCAGGATATCTTTAGTAGACTAGGTTTTGAGTCAAAGGCTTCCATACGTTATTGGAATGCACTAGTCTAGTTACTGATTCGTTCATTCCGTGGTTTTGTGTTGTTTTATTTCCATTGCTTATTACCATATATTTTTGGCAAAACTCGAAACCAGCTATATAAAATGGTTGAAATTAGTGTTTTCAAGCTTCCAATGTTCCTTTTTAGAAGCACCAAGCACTTAAACCCTGCTCAGCTCTGGTATGAATTAAGTCTGACATACCTGTAACAGCAACATCATCCACACATGCATGCGATATGAGTAGTGCCTCCAATTCAGCTGGTGGTACTTGAAATCCTTTATATTTGATCAACTCCTTCTGCCTATCTACAATAAAGAAGTACCCATCTTCGTCATAGTATCCTAGGTCACCTGTGTGTATCCAGCCGTCTTTGTCTATGGTGTTTCTCGTTGCTTCTGGATCACCAACGTACCTGAGAATGAGAAAAAGTTAAAATACGGTAGATTCGTTGGACTAGACACAAACGTGAGATTAGAGGCTAATCACAATGAAGATCAATATTTAAAAAAATAATCGGTTGTTGGCTTCTGTTAAATGCTCTGCCACCCATACTCTATGGTGTTAAGGGCATAGGAAGTATTGATTGGTGGTATTATGGGAAGAACCTTCTAGGAAGTATCATGAACTGCAAGAAACTAAGAGAATGTACAATCAAATATTTGGGTAATATCCTAAGAATCAGTATAATATTGCGAGTTTAAAACCGCGTTTTGAAAATAATCAATCTAAATAAGCACGATTTTTTTCGCGCAAAAATAATATAGAATAATATAGGACTTCAGTCGGGACTTTCGAAGTCACGATCTGGTGTGATTCAGCTGTGCCGATGTTCATTCTATAGCTAATTACTCAAAATTTAACAAACACTACACAGCCTAAATATTACTAGACAAACCTACTTTTTCAAATTCCATCTGGGTTTCGAAACCCCGACACGTGTATCGCAGCTTCAGGGAATATTAGGACTTAGGGTCGTATTCATAGTCCCTTAATACTTGAGGGCCCCTTAACCCTAGAATACTAACCTTATTTTTATACCTATTACTACTAACCTTCGTAAAATTTACTACTTGAGAAAGGATCACAATTAAAAAAACGTTTTTATCGTTTATTAACTTTTACTGAAAATTGTTCATAATAAGAATATTTCTGAATACAAATATTAATAATAACAAGAAAAATTTCAATTTTGAACTGCAAGACACACAGCAAAGAGCAGATGTTCTCCCCAAAAGGACCTTTGGCAGTGCTCACATTAGCGCGTCGCCATTCTAAGTTTTTTGAAGGACAGTGTTGGCACCTTGCACTCTTGTTTAGACTAGGAGTGGCTCTATCCTCTGATCCATCTTGGTTTAATATATTCCCTATAATTAATCTTAGCGAGCGTGTTAAAGTTGGTCAAGTTTTTCATTGTACTAACCATGGTTTTATTAGCTGTTTTTATGATAAATACATAATTTTTTTCTCGAGATGGTTCCTAGCTCTTTGTTTGTTGGTTATGATTACACACAATCTATGAACTCAGACTCAGATGGAACACTATATTCGCTCTCGGAACCACTATCCAAAGCACTCTATTCTCCTCATTTTCATCGGGCAATAACCTGCTAAACCTTGTTTGGCTTCTAATGGTAATTATCTTTGTCATATCCCATTTGTTAGCGTCCATAATGTTGTATTCTGAAAAAACTTATAAACTAACGATATTGACAAAAAATAATCAAAATAACGCTAAACTGGTGTTATGTTTAAATATAGCATTTATACTAACCTTCGTAAAATTTACGACGCCGTTGTCCAAATAAAACTATTCCAATTACTATCAAATGCACTTTGGGTCACTAACTTACTCACACCGATCTAATAGAAGATTAGGTGAGCGTACAAGGTCAAGGGCTCAGCCGCGTCGATAAAATTGCAGATTGAACTAAGTCTCGTCGTAAAATTTACGATGGTTAGTATTCTAGGGTTAAGTAAGATTTTGTGTTTCGAAACCTCACTTGAGGAACCCTTACGTAAGGCTCCCTTGCGTAATACTCAAGTAACGAAATGTCAACATGACGTATCAATATGACACTTCGTTGCAGTCAAGGCGATTTGCGAAATACTGACACAAAACAAAAACAGAAAAAATCAAAATGAGTAGGCATAAACACAACCATAACTAATTGACTTATATCTGAAATATGACAACGTCGCCAAATTAATGTCGCCATACCGTAGATGTTGTCAAGGAAACATATATACAAGGAAAGCCACACTTGAGGGTCGTTCAAGTATCCCTTGAGTGTCACTTAAGGAAACCTTAGGTATTACTCAAGGGATGATTTTGGATACAGCCCTAAATTTCAACAATAATTGCCTCATATATCCAACTTGTCTAACCAACCCTAGCATACTCTACAGAGGTACGTCATATACAGGGCCGCCACATCGCAAGGTTGGGCCCAGGACCAGATTCTGGCCACGGGCCCCCAATACCATAGCCGTCTCAATTGATAAGGCCTTCGAACTGGCAACGAGGTGGTTATGCCAATATCATGTTGAAAAACATCTGATTTCCTCTCACCACACAAAACGTCATTTGTACTTGCTTTCAAGTTTCAGTGATTGAAATGTCTAAATTTTTACTGAACTATGTTTTTTATCCTTCATTTTCTCAAATAAATTTAAGAAACTGTAACTGAAAATTGGACACACTAGTATTCACATACATTGAGTAGTTAGTAGTTATGGGATTTTGTTACTTTTTCGTCTTGGAATAGTACGAATTGCAAATAGAAGCCTTATTCAGAGAAATTCATAATCACTCATTTATTAAGAGTAGCTGACAGAAAATAATGATTGACTAAATTTTATAATCAACACATTCAATCAGTTATGTTCAAATTGAAATTTTGTGGACTTATTGGAAAAGAGAGTCTATGTGTACAACATGGCTGAAGGGTTTGATTGAAACAGCACTTGAGAGAATATTATAGAATATGTATTAAGTGATAAACCGGAACAAAAAATAATTGCCACAAAAATGAAGTTGCTTCATTACAGTTTATTCACAATTCATTATAGATGTTTGTAATAAAGTTACCTAGAAAAGAATTAGATTATTAAAAAAACAAATCAATCAGTAAAATATGATCTTCGTTTTGTTGAATAACATAACATACACTGTTAAAAAACAGTCGCCTGCGCGACAGCGTTTACTAAGACAGTACCCAGTTGCCCCCCCCCCCTTGTGGCGGCCCTGGTCATATAACCAAGTAATCTTGAAGAATCTAAATCACAAGTTACTTGTAATCGGCCCTCTATCCATATTGCATATTCATTATACTGTTTTCTTTTCGCTTTCAATACTAACTATCTATAATGATTTTCAAGACTCTTTGTACAACTTTCTGATCGAATGGTATTGATATGTTCCAGGTCTCTCTCTTTCATCTTGGAAGGTTGTAACGTGGTGAACTGTTTTTTTCAAGCTATGTCTGCTAACGATCTTGTCGACATTATATGCATCATACCGATTAACTTTAGCAACTTTTTGTATCTTTCCTTTTACATTTCAAAACCTTCCGTGGTTTAAAGTGAAATGGACAAGCGTAAAAAGTAAAAATATGTGAAAAATGATGAAAAATGAAAATTGTTTATGGTCCTATATTGTTGCATATTGTTTTCTTTTCTATCCTAAGTACATCAAACTCTAAGGTGATAAAATATCCAGAAAGGGCTTGAAAAGATCGGTTTGGTGAGCGGTTAAACTAAATAATGTTTTCCATTTTTACGCCAGATGATTCAATGACACATTATACTGAAAACTCATTTCTGTATAGCTGGTAGAATTTTTGGTTGTGGGCTTATGGGAATACTAACAAAATAAAATGTTAAGGTGGCAGTAGAATGTTGCATGTTAAATTCAATAGCGAATCAGCCTACGGTAACTAAAACTCTTTAAGCAGTATCCTCTCTAAAATCCACTTCAATAATCAACTTCCACTTCAACTTACCCTTTTACAACGAGTGGTCCCTTAAAACAAAGTTCACCCTCTTGGAGCTTGCCTAAACTTCTTCCTTGACTGTCTATCACCTTGGCCATCATGCCAGGTACCACCTTACCGCTGGAGCCTATCTTCCCCTCAGCACCAGGAGGTGATATAAGAACCGCAAATGTCATTTCGGTCATCCCGTAGGCCTGAGATATATGTTGTATGTGGAGTTTTTCCTTTAATTCCTTCTGTATCTTTGCGCCGAGTGGAGCAGCTCCAGATCTAACTTCTTTTATGGACGACAAGTTGTACTGCTTAACCAGTGGGTGTTTGACCAGAAACAGAACCAAGGGTGGTGGTATCAAAAGCCTTGTTACGCGATACTTGACTATGGCCTCTAGGAATACCCTTGGTTGAAATTTATCCAACAGTATAACCGACTTTCCACGAATCAAGTTGATGTACATCAAAATAAAGCCAAAGGCATGGAATATTGGTATCACAACCAGTAAGGCATCTGAAGGGTCATTGTTCGTCATCAAATCCTTCATCTGGATAGAAATTACTTCGGAAACTGTGGTCAGGTTACGATGAGTTCCCATCACACCTTTAGGCATCCCTGTAGTACCTGATGAGTACAAAATCGTGGCAACTACTTCTTTTGGATCAAGTGGTACTGGTTTGTAAGTTTCGTCCAGTTCCTCTGTGTCAGCGTTTCCCATTATATCGTTGAACATAGCGACTTTGGGGTGGTGTGACCTGGTTCAAAGAAACGTACGTGCATAATATGGTTATAAAAACATTTAGATGAAGGATATTCAGAAATAAAAATAGTCATAAATACCACGAAACACCTAGTAAATCTAAAACTGCTTGTATGTGTCTTGCAATATCGCATTGCATTATATGTTATTTTTGTAAAATTCTGCAAAAAAATATACTTCACCTATTGACGGCTCCCCAACTAACAATTTTTTTTATAATCTCCAGGTAACCCGACTATTTAAGTTTATAGTTATTGTATTAGTGTTGTAAACATCCAAATTTGTTTTGCGCCTTGTCTGCGCCAACAACCATTTTGCTGCTTGCAGGCGAAATATTATATTAGCTAGCTATGATAACATTTTAACAGCAACATTATAAAGCATCCTATAACACAACATCAACACTGCTTTGTAAACGCTTATATATCAATTCTTATTTGATATATTACCTAATGCAGCTAAATTAATTTATTACTGCTTTATAATAATACTTACTGCAGCTAATTTGCTTTATAGATGGTTATTTTATTATAGCTTATAAAATCTGTATACAGTAGTTTTATAAGTCTTCGTTTGGTAGATAATTTGCACGAAGATTAAGCACTATAAGCAGCTTTATCACAGCTTTAAAACAATTATTTTATAGTAGTTATGTATGTATTAATCGATACTGTAATAAGCTCTTCGTGAAACATTACTGTTCATCAGTAGTTTAATTGTTCTATAAGGCATGTGATGAGTGCGTTCTCAACTGCTTGCGAGATTATAATGTCTATTCATAGGTTACTTATTCTGAAATCTCTAATATCAATATCTAACTCTTTATTACCTTCGTTCTTCTCCAAATAAGACAAGATACTTGACACAAGGGTACTCATGTAACATCGAAAGCATCTTATCCACAGTTCTCGGTGAACAAAACACGACCTTAGGTTTGGATAGATCCATCACATGCCTTAGTTCAAAAGGCGTATATTCAGGATTGAAACCGGTGAAAATAACCCCTTCAAGAAACCCTGTTAAAGGAACTGTGTAAAACTCCAAACGATTCTCACTGTTCACAGCAGCACAGTCACCAACACTAACGCCCTGATGTTTGAACCATTTGGCCAAGCGGATTGACCTTTTCAACAAGGTGTCTGCTGCAAGAGATTCACCAGTTTCTCCATCCACTTGTATCACGTTTTGTTTGTGAGACTTCATCAGAGGTAGGAGGTATTCTCCAAGGGATACGTGGATCTTTTGTTCCAGAGGCGGACCTACTAAGATGTTTGGATCCATCTCGTGGGCGGTCATCTTCACCAGGTATGGTTTCACATGTAACGCTACCTTTGACAAATACAGTACGACTAGTACCTCTGTTTGTGGTGCTGCGCCGGATATCAAGGTTTGTCGGCTCAGCAGTACAGCGTATACATGTACCAGCAGCACGACTTGGTATCAATCACGCAGACCTTTTGTTCAACTTGTCATGCCCCTTGCGGAAGCTGATTCATCGTCTCCCCATTCACGTTTCAGCACAGGGTCGTCTTAGATATATGGGTATCACACACCCCTTGGATGCCTGAATACAGCAATTCGTCTCTAATAGGCAAATTAGGGTTACAATTAGTAATCATTTCTCAACTAACTTTAGGGTTCGGCAAGGAAGCATTTTGTCACCACTGTTATTTATTCTATTCACCAACGGTCTAGAAAACTATATTGTGTATTTCAGTTATTTTTTTGTAGGGTAAGTTCATTTAAACAAAAACTCATTTCTGTATATGCGACGTTTCGACTTATATTAAGCCATCCTCAGGCAACTGAAACAATTGATGGTGCAAGCTATAAACAAATTAACTTAAACAACAGAAATAAACAAATCCTAACAGTGACTTTTCATTTTTTTTTATTATTGAAAGATGATGGATACCACTTGCTAAAACGCACGAGTGATTTGATTTGTGTTATAAATAGTATAAAATATGCAAGAAACCTCAAAAACAATAAAAGTATTTTTTCCCAATAAGTTAACTCACCAGAAAAACGAAGTTTTCGTCGTTAGTATGGCAATAATCATCTAATATCTAGTTAAACTCTGATGATTATCATTAATTTTTTTTAAAACTAAAATAAACATTTTTTTTTAAATTTCTCTAAACAGTGCTTGCAACACTGGCCTCGAGAAAACTAACCTAAAATATAAATGTACAGAGTGTATAGCACTTATATAACTATATTATAAGCTACAAAAAATGTGCTTTTTCAGTTTTGCAACAAAGGAACTAAAATTTTGTATAGTCTTTATGTCTCTAGGTAGATTATTAAACGTTTTTGACGTTTTTAATTAAATAATTAATTATCATCTAATATCTAGTTAAACTAGATGACTATTGCCATACTAGCGATGAAAACTTCATTTTTCTGGTAAGTTAACTTATTGGGAAAAAATACTTTTATTGTTTTTGAGGTTTCTTGTATATTTTATACTATTTATAATACAAATCAAATTACTCGTGCGTTTTAGCAAGTGGCATCCATCATTTTTCTATAATAAAAAAAATGAAAAGTCACTGTTCGGTTTTGTGTATTTCTGTTGTTTAAATTAATTTGTTTATAGCTTGCACCATCAATTGTTTCAGTTGCCTGAGGATGACTTAATATAAGTCGAAACGTCGCATATAGAAAAATAAGGAGATTTTGTTTAAATGACCTTACCCTACAAAAAAATAACTGAAGTTCATCACAGCAGGTCAAAAGCCTTTACAAACTATATTGTGTATACCAAAATGTCGTTAGTTCTGTACGTGGACGACACAATAGTTATCCTGTGTGCAAACACTATAGATGAACTCGAAAGTAGAACCAACTTCTTACTTCAACAGTTCTATCTTTGGACCTTCGAGAATAAACTAGACATTAACTTGTGCCTGTCGTTGATTGCGTGATATAGCTGAAGGTAATCAAAAAGCTCTCGATTCATGAATTTTTCCATCACACTGCTGATTGCGGAAGGCAGAGCTGTATTAGATCCCTTTTTGACACCGGCTGGATATAACCGGACTTACAGTATTTTGCCTCATAGTCTGCTAAGAGCCTGGTAAGTTTTTTTACCTCGAAATGACCGACACTTTGGAAATCACGTAATCAATTTGTCATGAAAAGACGTTTCCAAAATGACAACAGTGTCTGTTTCAATGTTGTCGGGTTTGCCACTCGAGGGGTGGGGAGGTGAAAACTCTCATTTCGGTAAGCAATATCGAAAAAAGTTTCAAATGATTTAAAATTTTGCATAATTTTGGTCCTTAAATTTTTCGTGTGAGACCAGTACAGTTTCCCTCTTCAGTGCGCCATAGTTAGGGGTTGGTTTGTGATCTTCACTGAAATCAGAATTTGATCGCGGATTAAGACGAAGAACTTTATCAAAAAGTCGTGTAACATTTTTGTTTCCCTAAAAGAATGACAGCAACGTCATATTGACAACAATAACAAACAAATCGCTAACACTGTACAGTATGTTACACCCTTCGTAGTCGTTAAATTTTCTCACGTTTTTTAAGATTTTCTAATTTTCTGTATAATTCTCCTTAGATTTCTTTCCGTAAGAACCTGCTTCGGAGGATAAGAAACTTTATAAAAAAAAATTTGATGAAATCGGTAGAGTCGTTTTCTCGTGATGCCGTCACCGTGGCCGGGAAAAAGGGATTCATTTTTATATATAGAGATTTGAGTTTTACCACTGTCATTAAGAATATAGAAAATATTTTTGCACACTGTTTTCAAATCATGATAGGTTTTCTTCCGATTTAATATTAGCATCTTTTCTACCACATCCTAAATATTTAACAAAAATTCTTTAAAAATTGCACCTCACATTTCTTCAGAAAACAGGCCTTATATTAAAACTGTTGCAGAGGGTTTATCAGTCTCGGAGAAGTACATTGTTTTACAAATTGATGAAATATGCATTAAAGAAACGTTAGACTATAAGAATGGTAATTTTGTTGGTTTTTCTGAAAATGATATCCAATTTAGCAAAATTACATACTTGTAGATGATGGAGAAATAAGTATTGACAGTTTTAGAGATATTTGAGGCAATGATTTAATGAACAAACCTCAACACATTCCAGACTGAGCAATTCATTATCAACTGCAGTGTACAACCTGTGTAAAATGTTCTTGTCATTGCGGAAATAATAGAACATGAAGAATAAAAATAGTTTGATATGTTAAATAGATAAAACTTATCGTCGGTGGGCTTAACCCTTCCATCAGTTTACAGTTCAAAGTACCTACAGTCCTTATTCACAATATAGGTAAAATTTTGATTTCAGACCAATGTGAAAGTAAGTTTTTGGGAAATTCCACAAATTAGTTTTAATGAAAATAGCATCAATATACATATATATGAGATCGGTTTTAGACAAATTTGTTCATGTAATCAACCTCAAACTGATGAAATTCTCTTGAATTAATGTTGTTAATGTAGCAAATATTTTTATTAATTAACACTAAAACAGTTCAAGACAAAATACAGACTGACTGAAAAAAGGACATCTAATGGAAATGAGAAATGTCCAACAGAAAGGACAATCTCTAAACCTAAATACATGTTACATTTTTGTACTGATACTAGTGGCCTTTTTCACAATTCTTATTTTTTCAAAAAGTATTTTTCTATAGTTCTATAAAAAAAGGTTCAAATGAGTGAATTCAATGTGCGAACCCTGGGGTTTGTCGCTTGAGGGTGAGGGGAAGGGGGTGAATTATTTTGTTTAAATAAATCAGTTGAGGCTTTTTTCGATATCGCTTGCCAAAACGACGTCATTTTTCGAAAATCGTCACAAGGCAGATTTTACACCCCCCTCACCCCTGGAGCGTCAACCCACCGATAACATTAAAGCAGGCACTGTTGTCATTTTAAAAACGCCTTTTCATGACAAATTGATTACGTGATTTCTAAAGTATTGTAACAATGAAATTGTTCATGTAGCAACCAGCAGCTCAGTAGGTTCACATGAGACAAGGGTATGTGGGTGCGTGCGTATGCGTGTGAGTCTAGTTAGCCGCCAAGAAATGAAAAATAGGACAACAATAGTTTTAATAAAGATTTATTTCAGTACATATGAATGCAGTACATTTTATTTTTTTTTTAAACAAGAACTTAACTTCGGAGGGAAGTCCTCATGGTGCCCTTCCGAAGAGAAGGTGGTGCTCCAAAGGGCTGGCTTCTTCAGAAGGAGTTCAGGTGGAGTCACCCCGAAAAAGTGTTCATAATGGTGGCATAGAAGAGGTGTGCTGCCCTTCCAAAGAGAAGGAGGTGCTCCAGAGGTGTCTTGATGTTGGCACCCCGAAAAAAAGATGTTGATGGTGGCACCCCGAGAAAAGGTGGCTTTGATGGTGGCACCCCGAGAAAAAGTGGCTTCGATGGTGGCACCCCGAGAAAGGGTGGTTTTCTTTGATTATCACATGTTGGACACACACAAAAGATTGTCTTAGAGAGACATAATTATATTAGGTGTTAACTGTTTGTTTTAAAAAGGGTGAGTGATCTATCGCCACCCATTTTTATAGAGGTTAATGTCGGTAGTGAGAGAGAGAGGGCATACCCCCACTCATTCGATCTTTCCCAAAATTTGTGTGCACTTGCGCAGTGTGTATAATAAAGTAATATTTTCACCTGAAGGAAGTAGAGATGGGAAAAAGGTAGAAGTGAGAAGCAAAATAGTTATAAAAATGTACTAGTATAATGAGGAAGCAGTTGCTAAAAATGGAAGTTGTAAACTATTAGTATATGGTAGCCAAGTAAATAATATAAAAATAATTTTGAAAAAGGGTGAACCATTACAGTATCAATTGCTTCAAGGTAGGAAACTTACCGGGCTCTTAGAGTATGAGCTGTAGGACATTCCAAAAAGGAGGATAAGCTTGCAAGTGAGCTCTGTTAAACACCTCTTTACGACAAGAACCGGAAACATGTCACGACCAGTCTCCCTATCGGTATCAAGTGACTGCTGCATTTTTCGGACTGTTTTGAATTTGGAGCATATTTGGCTCATAGTTTGAGACACTTTTGGTATCGAGGGCACACGGGTACTAGTATGAATATTTTTTTGTGAACTTTTCTTGCCAAATAATTTGCTTTTCGTTTCAGCAATTTTTTCAATTATACAGTACGAGTTCACTTTATTCATCAGCAACGTAAGCAAACCAAAAAATCTCAGCTTTGCTAAAATGAAATAATCAGGATTCCAGATGGCTCCACGACTATTACACGTGCGGAATACAAACCTAGAGGGCCCCACAGACATTGTTCTTTTTCATCAGGTTTGCACGACGTGCCAACCGATGTCGATTAAACTGATGGAACGATACCTCCACACACTGTTCGGTTTTTTTTCAGTTTCTCGCAACTTTTTGGTCCGTTAACATGGATAATACTTTAGCATTGGCTTTAGCTATTAAAGTGAAATACAGCAAGGAAAAACGTTCTAAATGGGTGAAACAGTGGCTTTCAAAAAGAGACCAATACCATCATTCCATTCCATCATAAATTGTTTCCTATTTTGCCGTGTATCGCACATTTTTGATAGGTGTCGCTAATTCTAGATACGCTTACTCGAAGGCAACCAGAACGACACTGCAAAATCCCGTCGTAATTGCACGATGAACGGCCACACATGTACCGAGTTGCACGATGGCGTTTGAAACCGACGGGTAAAATCAAGCTCGGACAGATTTTTTGGAACGACGGTAAACACGACGGTTTTTCGGCACACAAGGACCGAAATAAGTATGATCGGTTGGCACGTCGTGCAAACCTGATGAAAAAGAACGATGTTTTTGGGGCCCTTAAAACTTTTTCCTCGTCGTTGTGCGTCAGTCAGTACTGAACCAAAACTTGTTTAATTTGATTGCAAATACCAATCAATGGATATTACTCCAGGGTGGACTACTTATCTAATGAACTGGAGCAAGTAATCACAAAGGGTTTATCTATCCACCATTGCGGACTTTATTAGCAGTATCAGGATCCCTTGTCAAACCCTAAAACTGCCAGGGGTCGCATTTGGTCGCAGCATCGAAACTGAGCGGTTAATTTGTCTCGTCTTGGGATATACATCGCAGCTGTTGGAGAAGTTGTCCTGCTCCCTTGTCACGACACACTTTCAGAGTTTAATTGATTTACTTCCGACTTACGGGGGTATGCTTTGTCTTCAAAGATGTGAGGGGTATGCATGATTGTAAAGCTTATACATTGCTTCTTACACAGTAGAAAATTGTAATACTGAGCTTTGCGATGAGTATTTGCACTATTTTTCTACAGCTATCGCTAATATTGTAAATTAATACTCATTACCAAGGGAAAGTTCTTTATCTGGTGGTGTGTACTCCAGGTCTCAGATCCTGAGAACAAGGTGGGCTATTTAAAATAACAAAATTATGACGTGTAACGTAAAAGTTGTAAACTTGGGAACATTGTTGTTAGGTTTTTTGAATTTTGCATGTTGGAAAGCTTCTAGGTATTGAATTTTATCGTTATAGTTGTGCAATTTCGGAAATATTTAAGGGTCTAGGATATAGCGCGCGAAATTGAGAATCCAAGAAAATACGTATTCCCGTGTTAGCGAGGAGGCGTGGCCGCATGTTCCCTTTCTCCAGTGTGTGTGTCTAAGATGAGGGGAGATGAGTCCAAAAATCCAAAGGTAAGGTCAAAAGGTCCAAAGTTAAGGTCCAAAGGTCACCATAAAAATGAATTTCGCATTTTCAAGCTCCTGACGTTACCTTTAAACCTACAGTAATGGCTCAAACAGCATATTGAAGAAGAAAGCTTGCGCTTGTGCAACTATTTAGCCTTTTTTTAATATCGTGTTTTGTTGTTAAATTACAGGCATTTATAGTATGTATGATTTTGTATTGCGGGTTTTTTGCACATTAAAAAAGTTTTTTGGGAAAATCGAAAATGGGAATTCATTAAGGTCTTAAGTATCGCCTTCTAAAATATTATGTAATTATGTAGTTGAGTTATGCGAGAAATTGTGAGTCCGTGTTTTACATGGCAAATACGTATGTATAAATGTGTGTATCCAGGCCCCTTAAGCGTTCTTGTAATGTTTACTAACCCGGTATTCGAAATGGACAGTACATGAGCATTGAAAACGGTTTTATTATTTTATGGACACCAGTTAAAACCTGTTCACGCTGTAAACCATTACTAGAAAGTACTTCAATGTTAAATAAGATATACAGTGCGTTCTATTAACCAAAATCGGCGAAATGCTTGTTTGATATTTTGGGAAAAAACATATAACTTGGCAACGTCGCAAACTCGAAGAAAAATATTACAAGGCGGGATAAGGTATTAGCAGATACTTCGATTTAAAATAAAATATAAAGTGTGTTACATTCAAAAAAATGAAATCAAGCTGATTGACTTAGTACTTCCCACACATTATGGTGGTACCAGTTTATTATTTTCCCATAGCATGAAGCTATAGTCTGAGATCTCCTTGCAACCAAATCAACGCCTGCCCGACCAAAAAAGTGTGTTATGCCGCCAGGTCTTTCTGGCAAATCAATGGATAGCCTATTATAAATACAACACATTTTTTAACACCCCACACCCCAACCACCCCAGATTCACTCCCACCCAAAAAAAGTAGAAACGGATCGGGAACCCATAAAATGCTTAGAAACGAAGTTTGAGGAATATTTGAATTTTTTTGTTTTTTGCTAATTACTCCGCCCCCCGTACAACGATTTCCAAAATCATGAGAACATTACCTACTACGGCCCCACAACATATCGCTGCCTAAATTTTATCACAATCCATGTAGCGGTTACTAACATTACGACGTTAAAAGAACTCCAACAGACCGACAGACAGACCGACAGACAGATAGACAGACAGACCGACAGAGAGACCGACAGACAGACCGACGGAAATGAGTGACGTGGATTTCCATTATGTAGATATCATAAAATGCCCAAAAAGCGTATCACCTCAAAATCAAAAATTTTCGCGATCACAATACCTATCAGTGTGGGAAGTAAAAGGATGTCTTATCTTATTGTCCGAATGTTCAAAACACAAGGTTTCATCTCAATAGAAAGCCAAATAAAGATTTTTTATTTTTTGAGCAAACCTGAAGATCTGAAAAATCCGAAACTTTTGATTTCTGCCAAACGTGGCTGAAACTCAAAACTGTGTTCAGATTTGTAATTAGCACTCTCAAGTTAGCCAAATCACAAGGATTCATTTTAATAAAAAGCCAAATACGATTCTTTAGTTTTTGGACAGACCTGAAGATCCGAAAAATCTGAAATTTTTGATTCCCTCCAAACGTGACTGAAACCCATAACTGCGTTCGGATTTGTAATCGGCACCTTAAAATTGTTCAGAATACGAGGTTTCATTTTAATACAAAGCCAAATAAAGATTTTTTATCTTTTTGGGCAAACCTGAAGATCTGAAAAAACTGAAACTTTTGATTTCCGCCAAACGTAACTAAAACTCAAAACTCCTTTCAGATTTGTAATCAGCACCCTCAAATCATCCGAGGCACGAGGTTTCATCATAATAAAGAGCCAAATAACGATTTTTGATTTTTTGGGCAAACCTGAAGATCTGAAAAATCTGACATTTTTGATTTCTGCCAAATGTGACTGAAACCCACAACTGCGTTCGGATTTGTAATCAGAACCCTCAAATTGTTCAAAACACGAGGTTTTATTTTAATAGAGAACCAAATAACGATTCTTAATTTTTTTGGGCAAACCTGAAGATCTGAAAAATCTGAAATTTTTGATTTCCGCCAAACGTGACTGAAGCTCACAACTGCTTTCAGATTTGTTATCAGCACCCTCAAATTACCCGAAACACAAGGTTTCATTATAATTAAAAGCCAAATAACGATTTTTGATTTTTTGGGCAAACCTGAAGATCTGATAAATCCGAAATTTTTGATTTTCACGAAACTCACAACTGCGTTCGCATTTGTAATCAGCACCCTCAAGTTAGCCAAAAGTCAAGGTACCATTTGAATAGAAAGCCAAATAACGGTTTTTGATTTTTTTGGTCAAACCCGAAGATCTGAAAAATCTTACATTTTTGATTTCCGCCAAACGTGACTGAAACCCACAACTGCGTTCGGATTTGTAATCGGCAGCCTCAAATTGTTCAAAACACGAGGTTTCATTCTAATAGAAAACCAAATAACGATTCTTAATTTTTTTGGGCAAACCTGAAGATCTGAAAAATCTGAAATTTTTGATTTCCGCCAAACGTAACTGAAGCTCGCAACTGCGTTCAGATTTGTAATTAGCATCCTCAAATTATCCGAAATGTGAGGTTTCATCTCAATAGAAAGCCAAATAAGTATTTTCGATTTTTTTGGGCAAACCTGAAGATCTGAGAAATCCGAAATTTTCGATTTCCACGAAACTCACAACTGGGTTCGGATTTGTAATCAGCACCCTCAAGTTGGGCAAAACACAAGGTATAATTTTAATAGAAAGCCAAATAACAATTTTTGATTTTTTGGGCAAACCCGAAGATCTGAAAAATCTGACATTTTTGATTTCCGCCAAACGTGACTGAAGCTCACAACTGCATTCAGATTTGTAATTAGCAGCCTCAAATTATCCAAAATGCGAGGTTTGATCTCAATAGAAAGCCAAATAAAGATTTTTGATTTTTTTGGGAAGATCTGAAGATCTGAAAAATCTGAAATTTTTGATTTCCGCCAAACGTGACTGAAGCTCACAACTGCGTTCGAATTTGTAATCGGTACCCTCAAATTATTCAAAACACGAGATTTCATTTTAATAGAAAGCCAAATAACGACTTTTGATTTTTTGGGCAAACCCGAAGATCTGAAAAAACTGAAACTTTTGATTTCCGCCAAACGTAACTAAAACTCAAAACTGCTTTCAGATTTGTAATCAGCAGCAATAAAAAGCCAAATAACGATTTTTGATTTTTTGGGCAAACCTGAAAATCTGAGAAATCCGAAATTTTTGATTTCCACGAAACTCACAACTGCGTTCGCATTTGTAATCAGCACCCTCAAGTTAGCCAAAACACAAGGTATCATTTTAATAGAAAGCGAAATAACGATTTTTGATTTTTTTGGGCAAACCTGAAGATCTGAAAAATCTGACATTTTTGATTTCCTCCAAACGTGACTGAAACCCACAACTGGGTCCGGATTTGTAGTCAGCACCCTCAAATTGTTCAAAACACGAGGTTTCATTTTAATAGAAAGCCAAATAACGATTTTTGATTTTTTGGGCAAACCCGAAGATCTGAAAAATCTGACATTTTTGATTTCCTCCAAACGTGACTGAAACCCACAACTGCGTTTGGATTTGTAATCAGCACCCTCAAATTGTTCAAAATACGAGGTTCCCTTTTAATAGAAAGCCAAATAACGATTTTTGATTTTTTGGGCAAACCCAAAAATTTGAAAAATCTGACATTTTTGATTTCCGCCAAACGCGAGGCCAAACGTGACTGAAGCTCACAACTGCGTTCAGATTTGTAATTAGCACCGTCAAATTATCCAAAATACGAGGTTTCATCTCAATAGAAAGCCAAATAAAGATTTTCGGTTTTTTTGGACAAACCAAATCTGAAAAAACTGAAACTTTTGATTTTTGTCAAACGAGGCTGAAACTCAAAACTGCTTTCAGATTTGTAATCAGCACCCTCAAATTATCCGAAACACAAGGTTTCATTATAATAAAAAGCCAAATAACGATTTTTGTTTTTTTGGGCAAACCAGAAGATCTGAGAGAGCTGAAATTTTTAATTTCTGTCAAACGTGACTGAAACTCACAACTGCGTTCTGATTTGTAATTAGCACCCTCAAATTAGCCAGATCACAAGGTTTCATTTTAATAGAAAGCCAAATACGATTCTTAATTTTTTTGGGCTAACCTGAAGATCTGAAAAATCTGAAATGTTTGATTGCCGCCAAACGCAACTAAACTCAAAACTCCTTTCAGATTTGTAATCAGCACCCTCAAATCATCCGAAGCACGAGGTTTCATTATAATAAAAAGCCAAATAACGATTTTTGAGAAATCCGAAATTTTTGATTTCCACGAAACTCACAACTGCGTGCGTATTTGTAGTCGGCACCCTCAAGTTAGCCAAAACACAAGGTATCATTTTAATAGAAAGCTAAATAATGATTTTTGATTTTTTTGGGCAAACCCGAAGATCTGAAGAATCCGACATTTTTGATTTCTGCCAAACGTGATTTAATGCAAATCAGGCCCCTGTTCCACTCAGAAGTGAAGTAAAAAGGTTCAGAGGGGCTACAATAGACTCCTGTTGATGTTAAATGAAAACGCTTGCGTAAAATTGACCATCGACTCGACAACTGTATATGAGTATTATGTTCATACGTGCCACACACACTACAGCACCGTAACTCGTTCAAAAAGTTCATTATACCAAAACCCAAGTAAAGTCGTATAAACTCTGGCTACCACTGCCAAAATGCAAATGTAAGCCTCGTATGGTGACGCCAAATACTTTCCAACAGCCCAGCGGAAAGCTTACCGAAGCTATTAAAATATCTAAAACTTGTTGGCGTACATTGTACACAAGAGGTATTATGTGAAATACCTACGACTCCACGCATATTCCAGAAATTCCTCGAATATCTGAGGGGTTCGCCTGGGAAAAGGGGGTTGGATTTTTTACTCGCGCCATGCTCACACTACAAGAATCATTGCCAGGTATTGTGCGAGAGGTGTTATACAGGGTGTCCCAAAAAATAGTGTCAAGCGGAAGTCCAGAGATAGAGCACATCTAGAAGTATCTGAACCACCCCCATATATGTTATGCAATTTTTTTTAGTTTCCGAGTTATTAATTTTTTTCTGAATTTTAGAGAATTCTCTACCCCGACAACTTAAATCTGTTCCAAAAGAAAAATTAAAAGACTTTTCCAAATTCTTTTTTTTGCTAATTAATCTTTAAGAGTTTACTGTTCATACATGAAGGAATCGGCTTAGTAAGTCTGATGAAAGTCATGAAAATTATAGCGTAAATTGAAAAATTTACGTTCTGTTAATTATGAATTAGATTTTCGACTCGCAATTAAAAATCTAAAGAGGTGATTTCATGATTTCTATGCAGGTCTAAAAACTTCTTCACTCTCAGCTATCATAATCATTAAAAAAAAGGAGTATTTAGTGGGGCTACTTTGGCTCCAATCGACCTTGAACGACAAGAGGTGGAGATTTCCTGAAATTAGCGATGGGATTTCAAATGAAACAATAACTAAGTTTAGGGCGCTAATAGCAGAATGATTGTCAGTGACGCAATAAAAACATTCAGTGCGACCAGAATATCGATAGATGACTACCTGTTTCACTTTGCTAAGATTTTTTTTACATGTACTTCCTTTTGTAAGTAGGAAATTGTAAAATGAAACGAAATTATCAGATTTCTTCACTAAGTTTGTTAAATTTCACAAGAAATTTTCAAAATGTCTACCTTCTTGCTCAATACAATGTCGTGCATTCAAGGTCCGTAGGAATAGCCAAGTAGTCAGACAACAGAAACAACACCAATCCAAACAAAAGCTTATCGTTTTAAAGCCGCAAAGACAGACAGACCACTGAATAAAGACAGCGAAAACATCCTATGCAATGACACATTTTGAAAAGACATCACAACAATATCATAGCTATCTCTTTCTAACATCGCCATCGTTTACCTCGATAGCGTTAGCCCTTTTTATTGTCGCTCAGGTAAAAACCGGTTTTGAAGGATACGCTCCCTGGGGTTTTTTAGCAAGAACTAGGATCTTAATGTTAATGTTTAATTTATGGAACGTTTTTAACGTTTATTATTGCGGTATTGACAATCATTCTGCTATTAGTGCGTTAACATAAGTTATTGATGAATTGAAAATCACATCGCTAATTTCAAGAAATCTTCGCCTCTTGTCTTAGAAGGTCGATTGGAGCGAAAGTAGCCCCATTAAGTACTACTTTTTTTCAATGATTGTGATAGCTGAGAGTCAGAAGAAGTTTTTAGACCTGCTTAGAAATCATGAAATCACCTCTTTAGATTTTTAATTGCGAGTCGAAGATTTAAGTCATAATTATCAGATCGTAAATTTTTCACTTTACACTAAAATTTTTATGACTTTCATCAAAGTTGCGAAGCCGACTATCTTATGTATAAACAGTCAACTCTTGGAGATTAATTACCGAAAAAGATAAGTTGGAAAAGTCTTTTAATTTTTCTTTTGCAACAGGTTTATGTTGTCGAGGTAGAGAATTCTCTAAAATTCAGAAAAAAATTCATAACTCGGAAACTACAAAAAATTGCATAACATATATGGGGATGATTCAGATACTTCTAGGTGTGCTCTATCTCTGGACTTCCGCTTGACACTGTTTTTTGGGACACCCTGTATGCATGAGCGAGAGAGAATTTTATCTATAAATAAATAAACAAATAACATTACCATGAACACAGCAAAGTCTAGCCACAGTTAGTAGGTACTCGTAAGTATCTCCTTAACTGGGTTGTAATTTTTTTTGGATTAGGACCGAAAGAGGTGTTTTTTAAGGTCGAATGCCTCACTTGGAATTTTGAATCCAAATCAACAAGATAAAAACTAATAAAGCTACAGACATTGATGCTATTTCTGCCGAAATGTTAAAATGGGCTAGTAAACAGCGAAATGTACTCTTAAAACTATAGTTTTCTTTGACCCCTTCTTCAGAGAACAAGTTATAATTGGAGATCTACCGAAAAATTGTCATATCACAAGGTAATCAAGTCATATGCACAAAAAAATGTCACTGTATAAAACACTGATTTAATAAAAATAGTTATAATTTGAAAAAACTTTATGATCAGGTGCCTTGATAACCTCCATGATGTAACATGTTGCCAGAACCGCATCATAAAGTTTTTTCGAATTACGAATGTTTAATAGTTTAATGTTTTATACAATTACAATGTCATTATCTTTTTATGTAGACGTATATGACTTTATTACGTGATGTTTCAATTTTTGTTTAAGTTGCATGAAAAGATCTAAATAACATAAACCCTAAAAGGCGTTTGCCTATGCAAAAACGAGCATTAATAGAAAAAGATATAAATCACAATGAGAGATTTTATAAACTATATGCAAGGAAGTGTGATCTGCGAGAAGCATTCCTGAAGTACAAAAACTTTTTTGTCCACGTCCATCTTGGGAAGTCATTCAGGGACTACGGAAACACAACACACAATGGAAATGTGAGTTACTTTAACTTTTTCAATAATTACTAAAACTTTATAGAAAGGACCTTCGAAGACCATCCTTGCGACGATTGTAGTATTAAGGACAGAACGATCCAAAGCAATACTCATAATATGTAGGTATATATCAGAAAAGTGCTTGATATCTATAGCAGGCAAGACAATGCTCGGATGGATCTAAAAAGTGTATTATGCCACTAGGTCTTTCTTTCACAGGTCAGTGGACGGCCTATTTATGAATAGGTATAATACATTTTTCAGTTTTATAACCCCTACCCCCTACCATCCCAATTTCATCCCCACCCAAAAAAAAAGTAAAATATGTTCAGGATCCCATCGAAAAACGAAGATAGAAGAATATTTAAAATTTTTAGTTTTTTTTGCTAATTACTCCGCCCCTCATGCACCGATTTTCAAAATTACGTGACCTTACGGCATATCGCCACCCAAACTCCATCACAATTTATGCAGCGGTTACTGAGTTTATGAGACTTAAAAACATGAAAAACGCCAATAGACAGACAGACCGATAGACCCACAGACCAACAGACAGACCGACCGATGGCAATGAGTGACGTGGATCTTCGTTATGTATATGTTACGGTTAATATGTTTACTTGGATAGTTTAAATACTAGCTGGATAGTATACAAACTATCCAAATTCCTGGTTATTTTAATGGAAAATCATATTTCTACTAGAATAGCTATGAATATTTGTCGGTTTGTATACTATCCAGCTAGTCTACAAACTATACAAGATATGCGGCTAAAGTATATACCACAAAGATTTCATACATATTAACCAGTGTTTCTGGCCAGTTTATAAACTATCCACATCATTTGGATAAATTATTACCTAATATGTCTAGTACATAATAATCAACTCGTTGGTTAGTATGTAAGCTAACCAATCCTCTTTAGTTACTTTAGGTTAGGACAACAATTTCTAGTCAGTTTAGTTAGGTCCTTGTTCGCATATTCTCTTTATATGTTGCAGAAGTACATTATATTCACTGTCATTCATTAATTATTTTGAATTTTGAGACTTTTTCTCGTAACATTCTAATAGTAACTTTTCAAATTGCTGTTGCTGATCCATTTTTGGTAACTAGATATTTGTTCTTGAACAAATTTTACAAGGCACGACTGTAAACAATACAATATAAACAATACAAAATATAAACATAGTCTCACTATTCTGTTAAATTAACCAAAAAAAATTAGTTAGTCACATACTAGCCAAATAAAGTTGGTTAATTTACACACTAACCAATGAGTTGGTTATTATGTATTACTAGAGATATTAGGTGGTTACCTTATCCAAATAATGTGAATAGTTTGTATACTGACCAGAAACACTGGTTAATATGTGTGGTATCTTTGTAATGAATAATGATGATGATGATGATGAATATAAATATGATTTTCCATTAAAATAACGAGACATTTGACTAGTGTATAAACTATCCAAGTAAATACTTTAACCGTAACATATACAGGGTGTCCCACGACGATTAAGACAAGCAATATATCGGAAGTGGGCAGTAGTAGCGAATTATAATTTTGGGGGTGTCCCATTTTCTTGTTATTGTGTCGCCCAATGAGGTATTTGTTTTTGGCCACGTGACGTCCGATTCAAAAATTTTAATGGGACACCCTATATATTTGTGACTTTTTGTATTCCTCCTGATAAAACAATTCCAACAACCTAGCATACTTGGGGTCTAAAGTGATTAATTCAAGAGCTACAGGTACTTAAAGGATGATACTACTACCATTGATTATAACATGTACCCCTACAATTACTTTCGTAGTGTTTCATAATGGTAGTGGTACAGTCCTTTCAGTACCTGTAGCTCTTGAACAAATCACTTTAGATCCCAATTGTGCTAGTTTGTTGGAATTGTCACAAATATACAGGGTGTCCCATTAAAAATTATTAGTCGGACGTCACGTGATCAGAAATAAATACCTCATTGGGTGACACAATAATAAGAAAATATACTATATTTGCTCTAATTTACACCCCCAAAATTATAATTCGCTACTACTGCCCCGTTCCTATATATTGTTTGTCTTAATCGTCGTGGGACACCCTGTATATCATAAGACGCCCAATATTATCTCAGAATGGAAAATTTTCGCGACCACAATACTCCCCTCACCCATAGTTGTGGGAAGTAAAATGCTTATTATATAGCGCACTTTAGCAGGCAGGCCAATTATGACATTGGCTGTTGATGTTACAACCTTGTCTTTCAAAGCGTATTGTCTATAGGGAAGTGTAGAAAGCATAAAAGCAAATCCCTACGGTTTTCCTCCTTCAATTCCTCACATAAACGTACAGGACGTAGGATTTTCGTTCGCTTGTGTGCCGTATGTCTCCTGTTTCCCTTAAAATATTCATGCAGATATTTACAAGGAAGTCGGTTGCCATTTCTCGTCTTCCGTTCCACACTCTGGAGTGGCAGGTCGACGACTTTTCCCATTTTTACTCTTCTAGTCGACGTCAGTCGCAACTGCTGTTATTACGTTTCCAATGGTAGGAAAGCTGCAAAGGTCACGATGGAAAATGTTCGTGACACGCTGTTATTATTACGTATGGCACGCTCAGTCGCTCAACGTTGTGTATATAGATTTGAAGTTTGAATAGCCGATAGGCGAAGTGCTGCCAGTTACAGTTTACCACTCCTCCTTTCATGAAGACATTTCTGAATAAAATATGATCGTTTCTGTGGAATAAGTGCTTATTTATTACTGCCTTTTTTATTGGGTGATAGGGTTCAAATAAACACAATTTTAGCTCAAATTTGCCAACGTTTCGAAAATTATATTTTCATCTTCAGGGCTCTAGAATACAGAAAAAAGGCAATTATATACATTTTTTAACATTATTGGTTGTTGTTGTTAATAAGAAGCATCAATGTAAACAATCACATCATACTTATCCAACGAAATATTAAAAGTATTGCTAAAATGTACAAACAAAAAAATTTTAAAGTTAAACAACACAGAATTAAAAAGGAGAACAGTCAAAAACTTGTACAATAAACTAAAAGTAAAGATTCCCCATCATATGATCTAATTATTGGTCATTTACGCAGTTAATTGATGGATTGATGAAACAAAGCAAAAATATAGGACCAAAAAAGGGAGACAATCACAAAAAAAAAACAAAACAAACATACCCTTTGTGTTAAAAGTTGTGGTAGTCACCAGGTTCTTTAAAAATAACATTAAATAAACCTGGTGACTACCACAACTTTTAACACAAAGGGTATGTTTGTTTTGCTTTTTTTGTTATTATCTCCCCTTTTTGGTCCTATATTTTTGCTTTGTTTCATCAATCCATTAATTAACTGCGTAAATGACCAATAATTAGATCATATGATGGGGAATCTTTACTTTTAATCTATTGTACAAGTTTTTGACTGTTCTCCGTTTTAATTCTGTGTTGTTTAACTTTTAAATTTGTTTGTTTTTACATTTTTGCAATACTTTTAATATTTCGTTGGATATGTATAATGTGATTGTTTACATTGATGCTTCTTATTAACAACAACAGCCAATAATGTTGAAAAATGTATATATATTTGCCTTTTTTCTGTATTCTAGAGCCCTGAAGATGAACATATAATTTTCGAAACGCTGGCAAATTTGAGCTAAAGTTGTGTTTATTTGGACCCCATCACCCAATGAAAAAGGCAGTCATAAATCTATAAGAAGGGTCGTAAAATCATTACTAGATAAGTGCTTATCCTTGTGTATACCGTACAGAAGGCCGTTATTATTTCTTGTGTAAAATCCCCCACAGACGTCGTTTTGTTTGGCAGTTTTACCCGCGCGGGTAAAACGGCACGGGTAAACACGATCGGTCCCTTGTGTTCTCCACATTTTTGTATGCCTCGGAAACTTGAACTGTTGAAAAGGCAGATCAAGCTCGCATACATGCTTCTGAGATGTGGACGTGGAGGAGAATGCTGAGAATTCCTCATACCGCCCATCGAACTAATGTTTCCATACTGGATGAGCTCGGTAATCCAAAGAGACTATCCTCCATTGTGTCTACGAGAATGCTTACATTCTTCGGACATATTCACAGAAGCGATGATATGGAGAAACTATAGGGTGCCCCAATAAGAACGATAGGAAAGAAAAATTAAATAAAACAACAACGGTTTGAGATATCAAATTGGTTTTGGCTTTATTTTCAAGCTACGTTCATGATGTTATGTATGGAATAGGACATCATTCAAATATCCGCCTGGGGCCAAGCTGTCAGTCCCATTTCGGATGATATTTTCGAGCATGTGCGGCGTTGATTGCTACTCGACTATTATCTTCGAGGGAAAATAGTCGAGAGGTGTCAAATTACACAATCACGATGGCCAATCAATGAACCCTCGTCTGGTGATGATCCAGTCGCCAAACTTCTGTCGAACAACTTCCAGCGTTGTGTTGCTTGTGTGGCCCGTGGCTCCATCCTGTTGGAACCACATGTCGGTAATATCGACAATAACTAAACAACGACGTTCTAAAAAAAATTAAATCGAAAAATTTGTGTTTTCAAATCACGAATTTTGTAACTTTTCGGGCGATTTAAATATGTAAAGGTCGTTGTACGTTCTGTATTTTGTACCTATGTATGTGTTGGTTGATTGTGTGACCTGTGTTGTGAAAGATACCGAGTTAAATTAACCAAATTCTTTTTCACATTTTTTTGTTTGAGAATTGCATTTGATAGTATGTGAATCAATGCACATTGCTGTTTTCTGCGAGCAAATCTCAACGTTAGCCGAAGATGGCAATAATTATTGCCGAAAACTTGGCAGTCTCCTTTATGCAGTACCTCGTGTTTCCTTCCAAAATTTTGGCCACAACCCTAAATTTTCTCTTTAATGTATACATAGGGTGAGTCCTAGGTTGATACTTTTTTCAACCGTGTATAGAAGTCATTGAAATAAACTCGTTTTTTAAAAAAAATCATAAAACTGAAAAATAAGCGAGACCCATAATAAAAAAAGTAAACCTAGGCTTGCGTATCAAGACGTACCTACCTTGTAGTTTATTTGTTTTTTTGCTCGGACTTTTTTTTATCGATTAGGCATTACACCTGTCAAATAGCGCAGTAGTCACTTTCTGTTTAACTTTGTTAATTTTAAATTGGTAATTCCTAAAAGCAACACATTATTATAAACGCAACTCTTAGGATTTACCACTTTAGAATTAACTACGAGAAATCCAAAGTGACTAGTGCACTAATTGACAGGTACAATTCCTGATAATAAGACAAAAATTCGAGCAAAAAACTAAACATAAAGAGACTAGGTATGTCTTGATACTCTTAATATGCAAGTCCAGACCAATGCAGGCTGACTTGGAGGCAGGATTATAAGGTAAGCAAGGCTCGAAACCCATTATGGGCCTGCAGAAGAGTTGTCGGTAGTAGCTGGGGCCTGAGCCCAAAAGTGGTGCACTGGCTCTATACTACAATAGTCAGACCGTCATTAATATATGACTCCATAGTGTGTTGGACCTGTATAAAGACGGAGGCAATAAGAGCCAAACTTAATAGTTAAAGGTTCAACGTTTGGCATGTCTTAGTATAACCAGTGCAGTGCTCACAACACCTTTGAGTGCCATTGAAACACTATTGAATCTTCCTCCTTTAGATCTGGTAGTTCAAGCAGAAGTTAGAAAAACCGTCTCTGGAGTCAGGGTAGCTGGACTTTTATGAATTCAGGCAAAGGACATTCGACGATTCTAGCAGAGTTGCATGAGGATTGTCCTATTTTGTTGGCGAGGAGCTATGCAGTTTCTTCTACGCTAGAGAGGGCTCGGGCTCGGGAGTCTACGGACCCCATACAAGACTTTCACTCCCTCTTGCGGGGGGAATACCACAGTATTCCAGGCTGAGATCTATGCGATACTTGCTTGTGTAAATCGTATTCGGAAAATTGACGGGTCTAGGAGGCGGATTACTATCTGCTCTCACAGTCAGGGAGCCGTCAAAGCCCTGAGTGCTTGGAAAATAACGTCGGGACTGGTCCTGGAGTGCAGGAGGGCTCTTGACGACATCTCAGCTAAACACAAGGTATCACTGATGTGGGTACCTGGTCACGCTGGGGTAAAGGGTAATGAAATGGCGGATCATCTGGCCAGAATGGGATCCGGCAACAGTTTTGTGGGCCCGGAACCAGCCTTAGGACTATCTGCAAACTTGATTAGGAAAACAACTGGAGAGTGGATCCAGAATCAACACTCTCTGAGATGGAACAACATCTGTGGTCATCTCCGTCAAGCTCGGGAACTATTAGCAGGGCCTGCAGAGAGAATAGGACGATTTTATCTCTCTCTGGATAGGAGTAACTTGAGATTGCTAGTAGGCCTACTAACGGGTCACAACACCTTCAGGCGTCACTTGTTCGTGATGAGGGTGGTCAACGACCCAACGTCCATGTGGTGTGGTGAAGAGGAAGAATCTTCGGTACTCATCTTGTGTGGCTGTGAAACCCTGGGTTATCACAGGCAGACTATGCTGGGCTCAAGAACCTTGGAACCAATAGATATAAAACGGATAGGACCTAAGAATGTACTTGCCTTTGCCAAAAGGGCAGATCTTAGGAACTAGCGCGGATAGAGGCGCAAAAGGGCCCATCGTGTGGCCTATGCACCAGTCACATTCCGTGCTGGATAGCCTCTGGTCCTTATTCGTTCATTCAGACCAATGTTCAGACTTACTTTTTTGATTCTGTATCTTGCTTATGTTTCAGTTTTTGGATAAAAGTTGTTTGAAAGAGTTGTTTATTTTAACGACTTCTATACACACATAGTTAAAAAAAATCAACAAAAAGAAGCCTCGCAATATTTCTCATGAGGGGCCCCGGGGAGTATGTTGCGGGGGGGGGGGGGGGCGAATTTGAAGTTACGCCACTGGATTGAGGCTCTAAGACGCGAGGAATAATACATCATCATGCTAACACCGACTTAATCTAGGATCTTTCAGCTCTTTGATCCAGCTACATCTTCCGGCATCTTTCTTATTTCGTCCGCCGTCTAACTAATTGTTCCGGAAATTATTCGTTTGGATAAAAAGCGAAAGGTGTTTAGGAAAAATAAAAGGAAAGTTTAGCCAGCACAATGGAGAAAGAAACGAGATGAATCTGTTTGCTTCCTACAAAGCAAGTTGCTGGAACAAGCTTTAGATGAGGTCATATTATACGAGGTTTCCTTAATTAAAGTGCTATTTATATTTTTATTATTAAATTACTTCTGTGCATTGGGACCAGTATTTTATCTACATTTATGAGAAGTCAGATGTCTTGTTCAAAGTGCCTCACGCCACTGGCGGTCATAGCTTACTTAATGGGATAATGGGGGGCATGGAAAAATAACAGTTTTTTTCTTCTTTTGGGGGTAAATGTTTCTTATGTACATAATTAGCTTATAAAATGTTATTTGTCGGAGGGAGGGGGTGCACAGGGTGCAACAGAGATAGATTTGAAATGAAGAATACGAATTAAGAATTTTTACTATTATTTAACTTAAAGGTAACCTGTATTTAACATTTACTCTGAATTTGCGATGATGAGACCGGTATTGGAGAGCTGGAACGGCGGTATAACTATTGGTGGAAGCAAAATACCTAACTTAAGATTTGCTGACGGTATAAACCTTGCTGCTTCTCAAGAAGAACTAGTAGCTGTATCAAACATCTTAGAACAATATAGTGCAGTGTATGGTTTTAATATTAACTACAATAAGACCAATGCTATGATCGTAGATAGAGAGCACGACAATAATCGAGCAATAAATTCAGTAGGCCGTTATGAAGTAGTTCAAAGTTTTGCGCACCTCGGTTCTTTGATCGACAATTCGGATAGCTGTGAAAATGGGATTCGACGACGCATTCAACATGCACGTGCATACATGCATACATACATGCATACTAAAATATGGCGTGACCATGACATCACTAAAGCTACCAAAATGTCGCTGGTTCAGTCTCTGGTGTTCTCCATATTTTTGTGTGCCTCGCAAACAGGAGATCTACTGTTTTTATCGATATCATAAATTCTTATGGGCTGAAGCAAACTGTAAATGATTTTACTAGAGTGCAAAATGGCTCTAAATCATGTCTAGATAATATTTTCATCAATACAGAGATAAACTATCAATCCAAAATTGTGGAAACTAATTTCTCGGACCATAAAGGGCAGCATGTAGTATTCTCAGTAAAAATGCACACCGAACAAGAACCAAGATTAAGTAGAGTTTTATCTGACTTCAATCTAACTAACTTTCTGAACGACTTAAAATCCACTTCATGGACTGAAGTTTATAATGCAGTTGATGTTAACAGTAAGTGGAATACATTTTCTCGCGTAATATAAAACAGTTTCAATTATCATTTCCCATTGACACAAAAAAGGCGGTCCAGAAAAAACAGAAGGCCTCCCTGGATAACAAAAGAACTGGATTTACTTAAAAACAGGGTGAGTACATTTCAACTATTATCTCAAAATAACCCAAAATATAAAGATCTGTTCAAGAGCTATAATCTGACATATGAAAAACTTTTACGAGATTCAAAATCAAAATTTTATTCAGAACAAATGAACACTTTTGGAAACAAAAGTAAATCTGTTTGGAATGTAGTTCACGAGCTGACTAACTCTCGCAAAACTAATTCAAAGAACAATTCTCTACCTACACGTAGTGATATGCACCTTTTAGCGAACCAGTTTAATGACAGCTTCATTGAAGCTGCTCCGAAACTTCTCTTAAATCAATCGAAACTAGCCTATGACTGCGACCTTGAAGTAAATAATAAAACTATATTTCTAGAACCAATGGATAACTGTGAGCTAATTAGAATTGTAAGTAACTTAAAGAATAAGAAAAGTTGTGGTGATGATAAAATTCCAATATTTATAATAAAAAAAATGATATCCCTTATTACCGGTCCTCTCTTAAATATACTAAACTCATCACTCAGTCAAGGAGTATTTCCAGAAGCATTAAAAATGGCACTTGTTCTGCCAATCTATAGAAAGGATGACCCAGAGGATATGGCCAACTATCGGCCTATTAGTCTACTGAGCAATTTCTCAAAAATCTTTGAAATAGCCTTTAACAACCGACTCATAAATTTTTTTGACTCCAACAAACTTTTAAATAAATACCAACATGGTTTTAGAAAAGGTAGAGGTGTAGATACAGCACTATTCGACTTCACAAAACAAATTCATGAATACCTAGAAAATGAAGGAGCGGCCTGTGGACTGTTTGTTGATCTCACAAAAGCGTTCGATTGCATAGATCATGATATATTGTTAGATAAACTATACAAATATGGCATACGTGGTAATGCTTATTTTTGGCTTGAATCGTACCTTAGAAATAGACAACAAAAAGTGGTATTAAACAAAAGTGGGTCACATATAGTATCCCATACTCGCACATACTGTATCGGTGTTCCTCAAGGTAGTATACTTGGCCCTACTTTATTTAACATCTATATCAATGACATATCTAGCTCTACAAAAAGCACAAAGCATGTAAGCATCATCTATGCAGATGATTTGACGATTCTAATGCCTCACAAAAAAACAACAGATATTAAAACCTTAATAGATGCGCAAATGAACAACGTCCAAAATTGGTTGCAAAGAAATAAATTAATTTTCAACACTCAGAAAACATGTTGTGTCCTGTTTCAATCACAGTCTGGTACCACAGAACTACATCCGATTGATAACCAACATACCTTGTGTATCAAAAATGACACAAAAATTCTCGGTGCAACATATGACAAATATCTTAAATTTAATAAGCACATTGACAATCTTGCGGCTAGACTTAATCAAGCATGCTATGCAATACGCGTGCTTGCATACCATCTGCCATTATACTCTGTGCAGTCTGCCTACTACGGTCTCGCGTATTCTATTATGTCATATCAAATAACTATCTGGGGTAGTAGTTCTGCGGCGAACAGAATTTTTATTATACAAAAAAGAATATTAAGAACTATGTTCAAAATGAAACCCAGGGAATCATGTAGAGGGATTTTCAAAAAACATAATTTTCTGACATTCCCCGGTATATATATCTATCGCACTCTACTTTTTATATTTAAACATAAAGAAAACTTTGTAGGAAATGTCTTCAACCACACATATAATACCAGAAAAAATCAGAAATATATTTATCCATCTCATAAACTGAGTTCTACTAAACAATGCCCACACTATTCAGCACTTAAGATGTTCAATTTGTTACCACAAAACATACAATCTATTTCATCAGTACATCTATTCAAGAAAACCATTCATAAATACATATGCGATTTAGAGCCTTACAGTTTAGACGAGTTCTGCGCTCTAGTGAAATCATAAAAAAAAGTCCACCAAACAGTTGCTGTTCTGTTTTCATCCTTTTATGTCTTATGTATGTACTATCAACAAAAATTGTGTGTCATTTACTCTACTACTTGTATCTATTTTTTTTTTTTTGACTTGTTACTTCAGTCGCAGTTTTTGTAACTGAAAAACCAATAAATTTCTATTCTATTCTATTCTATTCTATTCTAATCTTGGACTGTTAGAAAGACAGATCGAGCTCGCATAGATGCTTTTAAAATGTGGACGTGGAGGAGAATGCTGAGAGTTCCTCATACCACCCATCCAACTAGTGTTTCTGTACCGAATAAGCTCAGTAATCCAAAGATACTATCCCCCATTGTGTCGACGTTCGCTTACATTCTTCGGACATATTCACAGAAGCGATAATATGGAGAAACTTTTAGTTCAGAGTCATGCCCCGAGTGGGCGGCGCCGTAGCCGTTCCCTACACGCTAGGTGGATACGACGAAACAGTTGCTGGATATGAGTATCAAGAGCGCCACTGAACTGACAATAAATCGCGAACGATGGCAAGCTACAGTTCTAAAAATTACTGATAATATTCGTGTCAGCAGTACTCTAGCTCCGACGCAATGAATTTTACGAGTTTACAACATGTCTGTTAAGACATTGTGACTATGATGATGATGATTAGTGGTTCAAGATTTTCACCTCCATGCCCCAACTGTGACCGCCAGGGCTTCACGCAGCTATGCAGCAGCGGATAAAGCACCACCATCTCATTCGTACCTTAAGTCTATTATAGACGTATAATGGTATCTGATATCAAAATCTTTTAAAATACGCGTCAAGAGCTGTTCTAGAAACCTATTTCTGTATCTTGCATCTTGTCAACAGCAAGACAAAACAGGTATCATTGTGTGGCTCAGAAACGAAAATATAGCTTCAACACCTGCGTATATCCAAATTATTCAGAACTATCTACTACAGTTTAGCTAAATTCTACCTTTCTACTTTCCAGATAGCAGGAAAGTAACATTTATAAGGAAATAAATGCCTTGGATTAATACCGATGTTTGCCGTCATAGCGTTCCACTTACATTTTCCTTATCTACCGCAGCTTTCGGATCCTGTCTTATCCCTTATCCTTCGCAATCGTAATCCAATTTACAGCCTTTCGGACCGTGACCCAAGTTATGTGGTGGAACGTCCATCTAAAACCCGCTCGGGTTTCCCCCTTTTGACCTAAAAAACTGGAAACTTCTTAACAACATTCTCGAATTTCACAGCAACACGAAATTTGACATAGTGGAAATATTGTAAGACCACCAGTAGAATGAACGACATATAATAATAATTGTAATATATCACTCCCAGGTGATATGCTATAACTTTCCCCGTGCACACTGCTCCAACTGGGGCTTACTCGAGCCCCGAGTAAAACTACGTCATACTCGTAACGTGATGTATATTCATCTTACTATTTCTCTAACTACAAACTTCAGATCTATCTTATATCTAATCCATATCCTATTGATCTACTAGCAAACTCACTCAGTTTATAAACACTCGTACCTAAACATATACATACTTATTTTCCTATGTTTGACGTTCGGGCTGGTAACCTCCTGTTCAAAGTGGAACAATACCATATACTGGATGTTACCAGTTCTCCTTATTTTACTAAACTACAACACAACCCTTAATCTATTACAACTATACATAAATACATTATACATGTCACAAATAATAAACTGAAAAAACAAAACTGAATTCTTGAAAGGTTACAAAATCCATTAACACATTTGCTGTACCGGTGCTCATATACTCCTTTGGAATCATCAAGTGGTCACACACTGACATAGAAGACTTCCATATACTTAGTCAGACATTTTTGCCACAGCAAACGAACCAACTAACATAAAGCAATGGTAAAAGCAGACAGATATCATATTGTCGTCTACTACGCCACCTGTTGATTATTTTAGAGAGTCAATATATGTTTTCTAGTGATTTTACTTGAGTATTATCTATAGCATGGTTACTAAAAGGTCCTAACGAAGGCTATTTCCTTATAGGGCAGCAATTATTTCTGAAAATCACATCACACTTGTCATAATACTCTTTTCTTCGGTTTGGAAATGGCTAGGAAGTTGAATCTTGTGCTGAATTTTTAAGAATTCCGTCCTCAGAAATATATAATATTAAAACAAATATAGTAATAACGCGTAATAATTGTTATGATGTCAAATACCACCCTATAGTTACTAAGTCAAGATAAACTTGGATAATTTTTATGTAACAGATTATTAGGTAAGAACAGCTCTTTCAAACGAGACCTAGCTTGTAACAGTAGGCGACAGCAGCAGCAGACTTCTTGGTGAAACGCCAGGGTGCGTCCGATTTAGCCACCAGAGAGCGCGGTTCCATGCCAACTGCATATGGGAGTCGATATACGAGAGCTGCCCTATATCTCCATCAATCCACCAGTACGCAGACAGCTGTTTCACGCTTATTAGCGATCATCAGTGCGCCATAGGTCGATTGACGTAGATAGATAGATAGAGAGCATCAGAATTTTTATGTCTACCAGACATGTGTATGAAAATTTGATGCTCCGTCAATTGACCTATGGCGCACTGATGATCTCTAATAAGCGTGAAACAGCTGTCTGCGTACTGGTGGATTGACGGAGATATAGAGCAACCCTCGAGACCTAGCTTGTTTAATGCCGTTAGCTCACCGACTGTTCGTTAGCTTATACCAAAGTTATAGCAATTTAAATAAAAACTCTTTTGACATTCACCTACCACTAATCTTACAACATGGAGCAAAAAATTGTTAATAAAGAAAATCGAATATTGTCCAGTTTATATGATGGTAGAATTTATCGTATACCATTATTTGCATATTTTTTGAGAAAAAGCCGTTTTTCTGATTGACCGTAACAGCTACGCCCCCTAACGGCTACTTGCGGAAGTTGAAAATAAGTTCCAGCCATTTCTCTTAGCCGATTTATATTATCAGTGTTTATAAAATTTATTCAACAGATTATATCGATTTATAGCTGCTTTTGTGCACAATTAAAAGCAAGTAATCATCTAGGTAATTGCATAATATTTTCTTTATTCATCTCTATATGTAGTTGTAGACGATCATATTATATCCTCACTCATCAGGTACCTACCTTCTCCTGATTGTTCACTTTATCTGTAAATTTGCAATTTATAATGCGATAGTTTGCATTTCGTAATGCTTTTGAATATTGCTACTGTACGAATGAATAGCTGCTCCTCTTCTTTAGTAAAGTTACTACCACGCGCACGTTTGGATTTTTGTGGCTTTGACTCCATCATCATCATAGTCAGAATGCCTTAACAGACATTTTGTGAACTTGTAAAATGCATTTACTCATTTCACGAGTTTCTCTTGGGATATCTTTAAGATCTTTAATGCAGTAGTTTCCCATTTGCTTTCTGCATCCTCATGCCGTTGATCAGATGGTATCTACTGGTTTAGCCGCCTTTAGGGACAATTTCTCACCCCAAGGAAAAGAAGGCGTCCCGACTCTTCTCAACTCGTCCACCCAAAGCTGTTGGTTGAGAAGAGGTTACTGCTTATACCGACAGTAGTTCGGTTCCTTTTAGTCGCCTTTTACGACAGGCAGGATATACGATGGGAGATATTCTAACCTGCCTCCACACGGGCAGGTGACTCCACACCTTTCCAATATTTAATAATGCAATAATAATATCAACAGAATTGCAAATACGAAAACTTATGACACATTCACTTTTATAGGCTAAGCAAAATGTCATAATGTCTTTCAAATAGCACAAAATGTGGCATAAAACCTTCTTTGGGGTGTACCAACCTCGTTTAATAAAACAGACAATAGCCTGTTAACTAACTGACGTTTCCAGGTGCATTATGAAAGGCGTATCACTTTAATGGAATGATTAAGTTTATAGGTACATTTGCTAATCAACGCATTAGTGAATGATTATGAAACCGGGTCTAATGGTTAGCGAGATATTGCAGGCATCCACTATTATTAGGACCCGTACATATGCAATTTTTCTCGCCATACATACTGTTTTTGGGTGGCAGATTACACCAGCACTATTTCATGGCTAGCCTGCGTGCTTACGGTGGACCGTATGATAAAAGATATGTGCAATTCTACCTCCATTGTTTCTGGGATAGATACCAAATCCATTAACACATTTGCTGTACTGGTACTCATACACTCTTTTGGAATCACCAAGTGGTCACACACTGACATAGAAGACTTCCATATACTTAATCAGGCATTTTTGCCACGGCAAACGAACCAAGTAACATAAGGCAATGGTAAAAGCAGACAGATATCATATTGGCGCCTACTACGCCTGTTTTAGAGTCAATATATGATTTCTAGTGATTTTACTTGAGTATTGTCTATAGCATGGTTACTAAAAGGTCCTAACGAAGGCTATTTCCTTATAGGGCAGCAATTGTTTCTGAAAATCCCAGCACACTTGTCATAATACTTTTTTCTTCGGTTTGAAAATGGCTAGGAAGTTGAATCTTGTGTAGAATTTTTAAGCATTTCGTCCTCAATAGCCTGTTAACTTATTGACGTTTCCAGATGCATTATGAAACGCGCATCACTTTAATGGAATCATTAAGCTAATAGGTACATTTGCTAATCAACGCATTAGTGAATGATTATGAAACCGGGCCTAATGGTCAGCGAGATATTGCCGGCGTCCACTATTATTAGGACCCGTACATATGCAACTTTTCTCGCCATACATACTGTGGGTGGCAGATTACACAAGCACTATTTCATGGCTAGCCTGCGTGCTTACGTTGGACCGTATGATAAAAGATAGGTGCAATTCTACCTCAATTACCATTGTTTCTGGGATAGTTTCTTAACAGGCGAGTAGTAATAACAATGCCGACTAAGCGCTGCTCGGAACAGTGCTCCATAGTTAGTCGCCAGCTAACCGACGCTCTATATCACATTTCCTCTCTGGCTGCCTCTGAAATTAGACCCCGTATTTCCTTGTTCCCCAAAGGAAATTCGATTTGCTCCCTTTAATGATAATAAAGCACTCCGCGCTTCCGAAATGGACCGAGGTAGATCTTTTTTGTTTGTTTCATAAACAGGTAACTGTACCTGGATAAACAAGGAAGAATGCTTCTGTATTTTGTAACTGGACTGCATAATTCAACTCTACATGCATTCAGCATTACTTTATGCAGATGCCCTGCTACGGGTTGTACCAAATATAGGGCAGACTACCTGAAAAATGCCTGCCCCAATAAGCTAACCGACTGACAGGAATCGCGGTGAAGAATCAACTGACTTAGAGTCGTATTCATAGTCGATACTTAAGGGTCCCTTGATAGTTAAGGGTTCCTTAAGGGGCCTGGGTATGCACAGTTATACATATGTATTTGCCACGTTAAAGCACGGACTCCCATTTCAAACAGAACTCACTTGTTTTTCAAACTACATACATAGTATTTCAGGAGGTGACAGTTAAGACCTTAATGAATGACAACTATTTGCGATTTTTGCGAAAAAAGTTTTTTAGTGTGCAAAAAAATTCGCAATGCGAAACATACATTTCTCAAATGTCTGTAATTTAACAACCAAGCACGATATCAAAAAAAGGCCAAATAGGTGACAAAGCGCAAGCTTTGTTCTTCAATTTGCTCTTTAAATCATTATTGTAAGTTTAGAGGCAACGTCAGGAGCTTGGAAATGCGAAATTCATTGTTATGGTGTCCTTTGGACCTTACCTTTTGACCTTTAGACCTTACCTATGGATTTTTGGACTTGTCTCCCTCATCTTAGATACACACACTGGAGAAAGGGAACAGGCGGCCACGCCTCCTCGCTAACACGGGAATACGTTTTTTCTTGGATTCTCAATTTGGCGCGCTATACCCTTGACCCTTAAATGAGGTTTTATGTTTCGAAGCCTTACCTGAGGGTCCTTAGGTAAGGCTCCCTTGAGAAATACTCAAGTAACCAAATGTCAACATGACATTTCGTTGCAGTCAATCATTCATTTTTCGACATATGCTAGCCACCATATTTGTTATGTCAGTTGAAGTCAGTCAGACAGAGTTTATTCGAATTTTTACTAAATAACGTGAATTTGGAAATTCTATTTATTTAACTAAATGAACGAGTAAAAGTTAACAATAATGAGAAAACCTGTCAATTAATAACGTGCATCTCCTCCCCTTGCATTAAGGGGCCTGAGTATACCCAGTTATACACACAGGGTGAGTCAAGCTCAACGCCTCGGACTCTTGTGACCGAACGATACTACTTTTCGAAAAACCGACTTAGCAATTGTATGTAGGTCGAGTTGGGCTACATTTTAAAAATAATTACTTTTATACAGGGTGTCTAATAAAAGCGTGACATATCAAAGTTTTTTTAAATGGAACACCCTGTATATTATCGCATATTTAGGTTCCTGGGTGCATTTTAGTGTGACTTTATGTATCACACATGGGACTTTAAGCGAACCGTTTAGGTGCAAATCACAATTTTGGGTATAGGCAGATGTCAGAAATAAATTGAATATCGCAGCGATTATAAATCCTAGAGGGCTGTAACTTTGCCGTGTGACTGAGCATGAAATGTGTCAGCTTGCGTTAGACGGTCGAGTTCGAATTACATTTGTACTTGGAGAAACCGGTAGATCAATTAAGGAAACTTCAATCAAAGGTAACTTGATTTTTTCAAACGGGAATGCATATTTTTTTTCTACGATCAAATGTGCAACTTGATAGGCTTTCTAATTATATCAGATTGTGAATATCAATCTACGGTAATTTTTATTAAATTTCTTGATTTCAATCAAATCAGTGTCTTTCAATTTCCCTACCTATAAACAAACTAGCGTGCCATTAAATATAAACAAAATCGTATTCAGATGGAAGAAAACAACTAACTTAGCAAAAAGATCCAGCAGAACTAGAGTAAAAGAACAAGATTATAAAAATTCTCTACAACAAATCAACTCTAACCAGGAACAACGGCGGTAACATTTTTAAGGTTAAAGAGAAGCTTGAGTACGACAGAAATGAATAATTTTTACAGCCTACTAGCGACTGCAATGCACTAGAGGATCTAGGAGCAATGTTTTTCAAAAAGTTTTATTTTATTTATAGCATTCTTCAAATGTCTGTAATTTAACAATTGAACACGATATCAAAAAAGGCCAAAACAGTAACAAAGCGCAAGTTTTCTTCTTCAATTTGCTTTTTGAATCATTACTGTAAGTTTAAAGGTAACGTCAGTAGCTTGGAAATGCGAAATTCATTTTTATGGTGACTTTTGGACCTTACCTTTGGATCTTTTGACCTTACCTTTAGATTTTTGGACTTATCTCCCCTTATCTTAGACACACACACACTGGAGGAAGGGCACAGACGACCACGCCTCCTCGCTAACACGGGAATAAGTCTTTTCTTGGATTCTCAATTTCGCGCTCTATACCCTAGGCCCTTAAGGTAGGCCAGGAAGGGGTGGACGATGACCATCGAACTGGACGACTGTCAAGAAGCAGAATCAACGACAATGTCAATCGTGTTCGTGATTTATTGAATACTGACCGCACTACTACGTTGAAGTTCTGTAAATTTTGAAAAAGAGGGTCCTCTGCCTGCGAAAAAGACATCGCTGCTACTTGAGTGCTGCATCGTGACAATGCGCCAAGTCACACTTCTCTGCGTGTCCGTGAGTTCCGGGATAAACACAACATGGCAACGCTGCCGCAGCTACCCTCTAGTCCTCATCTCGTTCCACCCGGCTTCTTTCTTTTACTGAAAATCAAAAATGACCCCACAGAAAACCATTTTCGCAGCATTCAGGATTTCCAAAAAAAAATGTGACAAGGACTTAAAACAAGATTCCCTTCAAGGCTTTCCAGGGGGCATACCAGGCATGGAAAATCACTTGTAGAAAATATGTAGATAGATGCTAAAGGTGATTACTTCAAAGAATATTAACACTTTATACAGATATATAGAATACATGTTTAAAAAATATATATTTCATGACTTTTGGGACACGCCCGTATATTGAAGGTCATCATATAACAAAAGTATATACAATGTACATACACTGGATTTCAAATCCATGGATATGTATATCCACAAATGGAGGAAAATGGCCAATGGATATCAAACAAGAAAATATACATTTCACGTACGTTTGTCGCGAATTTCCACATCCATGGTATATCCATTAAATGTATATTCATGTACTTTTAATGCACATGCGTAGTGTATGAAAGTTCAATATAGAAGCAGAAAAATAAACAAACCTTATACTTCCATTATGTATTGTAATTAATTCAATTTCTAGTTAGACAATAATAATACTTGGCAAAATCGATTACTGTGATTGTCATCTCATTCCTGTTGAACGGCATGTCAAAAATCACAAAGATATTAAGGTTATAAAATTTTGTAGGTGATTTGTTCCGCTTATGACTTACCGTCAAACGCTGGATGCGAGTATTATCAGTAGCCAGAAGATAAGTAGCATTGCACACTATTTCTATTTCACTCGATCAGGTAATCAGACATAACCAGCACCAGCACACCCACGCTAACTACGACTAAGGATGCGAACGGTGGAATGGCCAGAAATCAGCAATGGCGGCATTAGTTGTCCTTCGCGCAGGCGTAAGCTATCAGATGTATATATGATATTTAGACCAACGTCTTATGTATATTCACATATGAATATAGCTGCGTGAATATACATAGTATATTACACTGGTGTATATCATTTTTCATATGTACATTTAACATTCAATGTCCTATGAATATTCAAAATGTACATGTTCAAACTGGAATATTTAATATAAATTCTGTGGATGAACATACCCATATAGTGTTATGTGGTATTTCAGATGGAAAATGCAAACGAAATAAGTTTACTGAGCCTCTGCATTGATGGGAGCTGTAAAAGCCTTCATCTGTCTGAAAATCGTCCACACTGACACCTGAACGCGCATGGCTGTTATGTATAACATGTTTGTCCCATCCATAATTTATTTTTCCCGCTTATTTATCATTCCATGAATTATTTTTACGGTAATTAACCTTCCTGTGTGCAAAATTAAATTTGCATAACGGTGAAATAATGGTGCAGCAATTTTGATGCTGACAAGAACTTTTTTGATCGGTTAAATCGGTCGATCGTTGCTAAATGGATTTTGAAAGTAATCGCAATCTAGATTCAAATTAGGCCGGACAGGAAAATTATATTTCAAATTAACTATTCTGCACTCTAAATTACTTTTGTTGTGTCAAACGTGAAATATGTATGTGAGAAATAACATTTATTATTTGACAAATAAATCAATAAGTACGACTGTGGACGATTTATTGCTGAATATGTTTGATCGGGATTAGTTGATTCTATAATTCTCGTTTTTGTGCGTTGCTACTTTCATCTTTTAAGAGTATCGGAGCAAAAATCATTGTGATGATCCAAAGTCTGGAAAAGAATATAGGAAGGAGGAATAATAGTGTTACAAGTCTTTAGTCCGATTGGGCAAGGAAAACACTTGGTGCGGATTCAACTATTTATTTACACTAACTATGTAAACTACGTCTAGCCTAATACTTAACAGTCTAATTTATCTACAGTCACTACACCACAGAGTTAACATCTCTAGAGGGAATGTAAACAACAAAATGCACAGGTCGCTGACCAGCCAACATGTAGCGGAAATTTTGACAACTTGAGGGCATTACCAGTGGCGTACGATTTTATATTGAAATTGGATGTTCATTAATAGATTCAATTATTACTGTGATGTTACAAACTGATACAATATGTTGTATTAGTATTTAGCTATACTTAGAGAGTTACTCTTATTATAACTTGATTGTAACAGTTGATAATTTATTATTACCATGAAGTGTTTCCCCATATTTTACGCTACTGAAAACCAAAACAAAACCCATACTAACCTATGATAAGTGGTGTTTACCGATTCGTCGCTATTGCAGCAAACTATGCACTTTTTATTTCGTCCCATCATGCAATTATGACAATATTGTTCATAAATAATTTAACTCACACCACAAATAGTCACAAAGTCACTCAAATATGCACTAAAACAACAAAAATCTCAACATACGCAATAATCACAACTACAATGACAGCCACATGACAGCTTTAGGGGACGCCGATTGTAGGTTGCCAGATTTACGACATATCTGAAGTTATTGCGACATTCCTCTATGAAATTTACCATTTTTGAGATTTCGTTAAATCAATACAAATTATCTTCACGTAAGTCAGTTAAATTGCAAGTATATTTTAATGTATAGTTAAATACCCAGTTAAATACTTTGAGGAACATGTGTTCCAACTGCGCAAACTGCCAGATTGTGAAAAAACTGGAAGGTCCTTAAGCGGACGAAGAAAAGTGGCAATAGCACTATAGATATTGGCTGGCCAATATTCAAATTAGGCTCCCTCTAGAGATGTTAACTCTGTGCATTACACTAATTCATATTGGTCCTACACTTCACTAATTTATGTCACAGTTCATTTATTTCGCGCGCGCCCCTGGAACGTCGCGTATTGTACTACCGAATACTGACTGCTGCACTGCACTGACTGTAACTGTCCCCGTCTCTCGTGCGACGGCGCTTTATATTATGCGCGCCATCTCTGGAACTTTGTCGGCGAACCCTCTGTGCCTCCTAGACAGTTCGCGGCTATAAAATACGGGTCGAGAAGAAAACTTTCTAGATCACACGGCCAGGGCCGGACTGGCACAATAGTATATAGTTCAATGAGCGGTAGTGACTGAAATAACTCACGCAGTCAATCAACAAGTGGGGGTTAACATTACCGCGAGTTGAACTTCTTCTTGAGATGCCTTACCTTGAGGACGTTGGCTAATTACATTTGCCCATTTAATCTTATTTGTGGTGGCTTTAAGTAATTCTATTGAGGCCATATTTGAGCACTGTTGCAGGTTTTTGAGCCAAAAGTTGCGTCTTGTTCCTGGTCTCCTCTTACTATTGATTTTGCCTTCGATGATAAGACGGAGCAGTTCTCGTTTCTCATGTAGCCAAAATATTGTGTTTTTATTTCTTTTGTGAGGTTCATAAGCTCTGTTGTCCTGTTCATTCTCCGCAGGACTTTCTCATTTGTCGTATGACTCACGTAAGATATTCTAAGCATTTTACGGTAACAAGAGAGTTCGAAAATTGAATTCTTTTTAGTGTTGCTTCTGTCATTGGTCAAGCCTCAACACCGTACAGTACAATGGAGAATATAGCATTTCAGTATCCGAGCTCTTAATGGGATATTAAGCTGGCGGCTGCATAGTACCTTTTTCATTCTATAAAATACGTTACGTGCTTTTTCTATGCGTGTTTTTATCGCCAGTGGATGGTCCCAAGCTTCATCAAGATTACATCCAAGGTAATTTATGCTTCTTACTCTTTCTAGCTCTGCTTCGTTGACGTTAACTTTTACTTTCTTGTTCTGATGTTTGCTGATAACCATCGTTTTTGTTTTCTTTGTGTTTAGTTCCATCCCAAACTCTTCACATGCTGTTGTTACTCGGTTCATTTGTCATTGCAGTGCTTCAACACTTTCTGCTGGAATAACCGTGTCGTCAGCATGACGCAGGTTGTTAATGCGAGTTGAACACTGTACTTTATCTACGACCGAGGCTATAATAGTACGATTTCAACACATAATACAACTTGGCCTCACTTCTGCCACTTAAATAAACACTGTCACCGTTCGAATTAGCATTTGATGTTTCATAGCTACATTAGCAGTAGCAGTTAAGTCCAGGTCAAACAGAGGGCGTTCTAGAACGTGACGTTTCGGCGTTCTGTAACGCCGCGTTACAGCATTCCATTATTTGTACCAAACAGGCCTGTTTAATGGCTTGAGCGAAAGGGTTACGCCAATTTTTGTCGATGTGTTCAGTGATTTAGACATAGATGAACTCAAGACCTGGTCAAGTAGAGGCCATTCTAGACCGCGGCGTTACGGCGACGCCGTGTTATAGCGTTCCATTGTATTGTTAGAGAACGCCGTAACGCCGCGTCCTATGACGCCCTCTGTTTGACTGGGTCTTTATTATAGCGTATATTTAATCCTACGCATTTCCAAGAGATCATTACTAGTATCCGGTAGGCGGTGTCCATAGCCCACGGCCGGTCTGTGAGTTATGAAAAATAATTCACGCTGTTTGTTTGTAGGTAGTATAACTTGTTCAGAAATAGATTGGTAATGACTGTTTAATCTAATGGAAGTAGTATATTGTCAATGAGTGGACACAGTTAGTTGAGATTTGTGAATGAATATTTAATTGTTATACCATATTATCGGTATTGTGATTTTCAGACTCTAGGAGGACTTGCCCAAAAGGCACGTCATGGCATTTTTTATTTTGATAATTTCGCCGTTCAGGAACATATTTATGTCGACCGTAGAAAAAAATGTATGTAGCAAGTGCAAGAAGCACATCAATAAATTTTTTGAAAAAAAAAAGTTGGAAAACCTTGGTTTCGAACCAACGATCCACAGATTCTTTATCTGGTACTCTAACTACTACGCTATCCGACGATGCAGGAGACATATCTGATTAGGTACTTTATTACTGCAATTTGTAATCTGATTTCAAACAATCAAAAACATATTTATTTCGATCGTAGACTTTGTCTTGAGCTGCAAACTTCATTCATCGACTATTTTGCAACAAATATACATCAGTTACTAGTAAGTATTTTCACGATTGGCTGGCTCTAGTATCGGAGTGGGACGTCGTTTGTCAAAGGAGCATCCTGACCGCCCTGGTGACGTCACACGGGTTCAGGAGCCGTCGGCGTGTTTTCGGTACTGGATTAAAAACAAATTTTTATTTTGATATAACTTTTGAATTATCGCGAAAAAAAAAGAAAACAAAAACAGTTTTGATATAAAGCTTATATATGATGTTTCCATTTATCACAAAAAAATGTATTCAAAACCCCAAGGATATTCTTTTATGTGTAAAAAATTCCCTCAATATTTTAAATTTGGTACGACTGTAGTAATTCTTTGTAAAGGATTTTGACCTACTGTGAAGAACTTCAGTTACTTTTGTACAATAAGGTCATTCAAACAAAAACTCCTTATTTTTCTATATGCGACGTTTCGACTTACATTAAGTCATCCTCAGGCAACTAAAACAATTGATGGTGCAAGCTATAAACAAATTAATAAACAGATATACAAAGAAAACCTAACACTGACTTTTCATTTTTTTATTGAAAAATGATGGATGCCACTTGCTTAAACGCACGAGTGATTTGTTTTGTGTTGAAGTTGGCAGTGTCTTACGGTTCCAGTTATTTTTATCTAGCTAGATTCTTATGATCATTGTCATACCAACGATAAAAGCTTCGTTTTTATGGTAGGTTAGCTTATTGGGAAAAATACTTTTAATGTTTTTGAGGTTTTTGTGTATATTTAATACTATATTTAACACAAGTCAAATCACTCGTGCGTTTTAACAAGTGGCATCCATCATGTTTCAATAAAAAAATGAAAAGTCAGTGTTAGGTTGTTTGTATATCTGTTGTTTAAGTTAATTTGTTTATAGCTTGCACCATCAATTATTTTAGTTGCCTGAGGATAACCTAATATAAGTCGAAACGACGTACATAGAAAAATAAGGAGTTTTTGTTTGAATGAACTTATCCTACATCAAAATAACTGAAGTAATTCTCTCTCTCTCTCTCTCTCAAACTGGCGAAGTTTGTTTTTCAACATTCTGTGTCGGTTTGGCCTCCTCATTAACGGCCACCAAAGATCAAAGAACGCATTTCCAGCCAAAAAAATATAAATATCTAGAAGAAAGAAAAAAATCGTTATTAAAGCTGGGGTGCCGGCTAGTCTGATCCGGTGAACGGAGAATGTTCTGTAAAAGCTTCTATTCATCGAGGGCGAACAAAAAATAAGACGAAGCGTAATGACTGCCATAGAGAAAATGAAAGTTTTACGGTTCCATGTACAACGTTGCGGAAAATAGCTCTTCCATCTTGCGAATTAGGAGGGATAACAATATACTATTTGAAATGGATCGTTGTCGAGAAGTGATTGAATAGCCTCGTTCGGTCAAGATGACTGACCTCCACTACGTTATGGAAAATTGTTATTTCCTTGCTTGGTTCGGAAACTTCCAAAGATATTATCATTAGAGATTGTGTCTGGTTTGGGGTTTTATACGCCAGAATACCGCGGCTGCTCTGGAGAGGTTAGGCTGAGGGGCGTTTGTGGATGCTGGATTTTAATAGGCTATAGTATACGCCATTGCTGACAGTTCGTTCTAAGCACTAATGTGTGGAGAACTACTGCCTTGGAATGGGATGCAGCAATCCCATCCATGAGTACATGTAACAGGCTCAGAGGAGCAGGTCCCGTTGAATAACGGTAGTAAAGCGAGAGGTCACCAACCACCCGCTGGTGAAAGAGCGGCTGCACGTGGCGCGTTGGAAGTGGACAGCGTTGCCAGGTCGAATTTTAAAAAAGCTGTAGGTTATAGATTAAAAGGCAGTAGATTTTGCAAAAAAACAGTATAACATCGAACCACAAAAAAACCTAATTGCTTGAGTAAAACATAGTCTTAATGAAACTACAAAAAAAAGATAACTTTTTACAGCACTGAAACTCTTAATATGCCTTACCTAATAAAACTAAAAAATAATAAACAACAATACACGCCTTAGATGATCTAGATCTGACTACGACAAGTCTGCATTTCTGTTTGGTAGATGGTACATATTATATTATTATGTAGTTTAATACAATTATTTAAATCCCTATTAAAGCAACTTTGACTTCTCGTTTTCAGTTAGTATGAAAAGTGCCACAACAAATACTTGACGTGAAGATTAGTATCTGAGAAAATTCTTTCCACGTTTGCGGATGAATGTGGCAAAACCTGCATATTCAACATAAATTCAGATAATACGAAAAACATGGGACTATCACCTCCAAAAGAGACGTGTTTTTTACTTTTATCCAAAACTCAGTAATATTTTCGCTTTGATTCCCCGTGAGGTCACTATTTCGTAGAAGTAGCCACTCATTATCGAGCTATTGAAGTTGATTAGGATTGACTGAATTTAGAAAATGTTTGGCAAATTTAGTGGCATCACTGAAGGATACTGACCAGTGATCATCCAAAGCTGCTATGAGGGCTGAACCAATGATACATTTTTCAGAACATCCCTTTGGAAATCGAACCTATTATACCCTATACATTTTCTTGAATACAAAGACAGTAGTGTTCATTATTTCTTGAAAATCGAAAAAAATCAGTAGATTCCGCCGTAAAAACAGTATCAGTAGACAAAGACCCAAAAGCAGCAGGTCTATTGAAAAATCAGTAGACCTGGCAACGCTGAAAGTGGATTACCGATTGGTTGGTTTGTTTATGTCTGAACTATGTCAATTATGGGCAGGGTAGAAGGGACGGCAGCTTAATCGCAAAGCTTTCATACCTTTTTACACCGGATATCCTTAGGGCACTTCTATGTTTGTGACTGTCTTTTTGCACTTTCCTAATATGTATACAACCGTTATTGCTGCTTCTCAGGAAGAACTAGTGGCTCTATTAAACATCTTAGAACAACACAGTGCAGCATATGGTCTTGGAATGAACTACAACAAGACTAAGGTTATGATCGTAGATAGAGAGCAGGATAATCATCGAAAAATAAAGTCAGTAGGCAGTTGTGAAGTAGTTCAAAGCTTTGGGTACCTCGGTTTTTTGACCGACAATTCGAGTAGCTGTGAAAATGAGATTCGATGGCGCATTCAACAGGCACGTGTGGCCATGACAAAGCTTACTACAATATGGCGTGACCATAGCATCACTAAAGCTACCAAAATGTCGCTGGTTCAGTCTCTTGTGTTCTCCATATTTTTGTATGCCTCGGAAGCTTGGACTATTAAAAAGGCAGATCGAGCTCGCATAGATGCTTTTGAAATGTGGCCGGGGGGAAGAATGCTGAGAGTTCCTTATACCGCCCATCGAACTAACGTTTTCATGCTGGATAAGCTCGGTAATCCAAAGAGACTATCCTCCATTGTGTCAAGAATGCTTACAGTCTTCAGACATATTCACAGAAGCGATAATATGGAGAAACTTGTAGTTCAAGGTCATGTCCCAAGTGGACGGTGCCGCCGCCGTTCCTCTACACGCAGGGTAGATACGACGAAACAGTTGCTGGATATGAGTATCAAGAGCGCCACTGAACTGACAGTAAGTCGCGAATGATGGCGAGGTACAGTTCTCAAAACTATTGATAATATTCGAGTCGCCGATACTCTAGCTCCGACTTAATACAATTTACGAGTTCACAACCTGTCGGTTAAGACATGTGACTATGATGAAGAATATGTATATATGCCTAGTTTTGATTATTAATGGACCAGTATGATCAATTGATATTAGCTGTGGATTATGGGGAGAGCAAGGACTGGTTATAGAGATACAGTTTCCCAATTGCTGTTGATATGATTATGACCGCATATACTTAATTTACGTTGGTCTGTCTGTTTGTCGTCATATTTCTATCCGCGCAAGATCAGTAACTACTACACTTGTACTGATGAAATTTGTTATGTGGTATGTCGTGAGGTCATTATATTTTAGAAAATCAGTACCGTTGGATTAAACAGCAAAATATTAAATGCAATTAGAATTTGGTTTTTAGGAGTTCCAGGTCCTTCTCCATGTTTGAGGAATATTTGAATTTTTTTTTGTTTGGTAATTACTCTGCCGGCCATGCACCGATTTTCAAAATGATAGCTGCGTTACCTCCTACGACATTATAGCATATCGTTACGAGGCTAGAAAGACGGTAAGTACCATAAGATGCCCAAAAAACATAATATCTCAAAATCAAACATTTTTGCGATAACAATGTGACGTATGTCACGTATTGGTGTGGAAAGAAATGAATATCACTGTTATCGGATGTATCGATTCATAGACTTTTATTATTACAGCCCTTTAATCTATGACGTAGGAAGCAATATGAATTTAGAAGTTCATATCCCTCGCCTTCGGAGTGAGAAGTAAAACAAAAATTACAGATATGTACCTTACCTTTTAGTAGAACTAGAACATTAACTATCGGTTTACATGAAGGCCAGTACGAGCCTTGTATCATATTGATCAGAAAGAAAGGCTGGAACATACGACAAGGCGCTTAAAAACGTCTCTACTTGTAAGGCCGTGACCCAAAAGATCCCGGTCTGAAAAATAAGTAAAGAATGGCATCAGTTTGTCGCTTCCTTATTCTATTTATTGCTCTGGAGAAAAATAAGGTCAGCTTCGAACCGTGGAGATTAAGGCTCCTTTCTATTTTGTACAGGGTGACCGACGGGAACCGGACGTTTTTCAAATGGTTAGTATAACGCCGCTAGCGGTGGTAGGGAGGGGATTCAGGTATCAGTCGCCTTGCTGTATAATGCTATTTTAGTAGCTATGGAGCAGTGGACCGTAGAGTACCGTATGTTCGCTTATGACGCGTATGTTAGAAATGCTGAGTCGGTCACGGCCGCGCAGCGACTGTTCCGCGTTCATTTTAATCTTGGACGCCACGATATTATTCCAAGCCGCAATACCATTCTCAGATGGGTTAACAGTCTGAGAACAACAGGAATGATTGTGAAGAAAAAGCCACCTGGAGACCAGTATCGGAAATCTTGTTTGTTTATCTTTCTTAAATGAAAATGAGCTTCATCACTCATGACGATTACTGTACTTTCATGGTCCCCGAGCAGCATTTGAATCCGAATGGCGAAGTCTTCTCGTTGCTCATAATCTGTTGGCTGTTAAGCTACTGAACAATACACATATTGTAAAGATGAAACGCTAAATCTTTTTTCTATGTTATGCGCACTGATTCATGACTTAAGTTTAATTCACGCGCGTGTCTTCGTGCAGACCGTTGAGGACTCCGAGTAAGCGCTTGTCTCACACGCTCGACGTTTTCTGGCGTCCTCGCAGTCTTCGTGGGCCCAGGTGGCTTTTTCTTCACAATCATTCCTGTTGTTCTCAGACTGTTAACCCATCTGAAAATGGTATTGCGGCTTGGAATAATATCGTGGCGTCCAAGATTAAAATGAACGCGGAACAGTCGCTGCGCGACCGTGACCGACTCAGCATTTCTAACATACGCGTCATAAGCGAACATACGGTGCTCTACGGTCCACTGCTCCATAGCTACTAAAATGGCATTATACAGCAAGGCGACTGATGACTGATACCTGAATCCCCTCCCTACCACCGCTAGCGGCGTTATACTAACCATTTGAAAAACGTCCGGTTCCCGTCGGTCACCCTGTATATAGCTTGATTTATAGTCTGGCGAGGATAGGAGCGGACTGCATTGCCATGCAGAGATGGTCTTTGTATTACTGACATTCAGATAAGGTAGATTTGTCGTTCTTAGCTCCCACTGACTCACTGAGGTCACTGAAGAGAGCTTATGCAGAGCCTCTGTTTGTCCGTCTGTCCGTCCGTCCGTCCGTATACAAAAGATAGCCAAAACTACAAGTGCTAGAGAAAAATCAAGTACAGATTCGGAATCAGCATGAAAAAACTAGTTCGGGAAAAATCTGGTTTTGTCAATATCGCTTTCGGTTTTAAAAAAATTGAATTAAATTAGGACAGGCAACTGACGACGTATTATGTACGTTGTATTGATATTCCTGAATCAGCATGAAAAAAACTAGTTTTAAAAAAATTGAATTAAACTACGACAGGCAACTGACGACGTATTATGTACGGTGTATTGATATTCCTGAAGCACAGGTAGCGTGACCGAGCGGTTAAGATGCTAGGCACCAGTCCAAAAGGGAGTGGGTTCTAATCTCACCATCGTCAACAACTTTTTCTTCTTTTTTTTTTTTAAGATTAAATGTTAAATTTGTTGATTACTAGTCCAGGAAAAATCCGGTTTTGTCAGTATAATGCAAAATAAATTTTCATACCAACAAATTTCACAGTGACAGCGCCGTTTGATTTACTCAAGTCCATTCCTTCCTACTTTTTTTACCATACATGAATGAGCTTAGTTTATTCTCAATTCGCGAGCGGTTTTGTTATAGTAGTATTTTTTAATGCTTGGCTACACTTAAGGTGACCCAAGACTAATTATCTAAAGCCAGTACCTGAATATTCCACACTGTGCACCATCCTGCTATAGATAAATTTTGATAAATCTTACTATTTACCTTTTTCGTCATATAAAAATACGTTACCGAATTTTGGACCTATTGCTATAGACAACAGACAAATTTTTGAGGCTGATAGTGTCAAATACTTAGGTATAATAATTGACAAACATTTAAAATGGGATTTACAAATAAAATTTTTTTCGCGAAGGGTCAGACAACTATTACCTAAATTCCAATATCTTAGACAATTTCTAAACACACGTTGTTTAGAAACATTGTATTACTCTCTTCTGCAGTCCCAACTAAATTATGGCATCTTAGGTTGGGGAGGAGTGCATCAAACTCATTTGAAGAGTATCAGTTCCTTGCAAAAATGTGTTTTGAAGGTTATTTATTATAAAGAACCCACTTACCCCTCAAATAATTTATTTAAAGAATCCCAGAAATTTGATATCCGACAACTATACAGCTATAACATAATTGAATTTCGTCCAAAAACATAAAAATTACATCAACTTCAATAGTCATGAACATAATACACGAACCAAGAATAGGACTTTAAGAACTCCTATATTTAGGTCAATAGGCCAAAAAAGTTTAATATATTTATGTTGCTGCATATATGATTTACTTACTGCTTCACTAAAATCCATAAAATGTCATATTGTATACAAAAAAAAGTCAAAAAATGGATAATGGACACAAACAGAGATATCTTTTCAAATGTTTTTAACACGATTTTGAACTGACACACTTACAAATTTTTAATATAGTTAGTATTAGTTTTAATACACGTATTGTAAAATATATGTATGTATTATAACCCACGCACAAGGTCAGCACCTTCTTTGGGTCAAACAATTTATTTGCCCTGTATTGTTGGTGAATAAATTATTATTATTATTATTAATATATGCCAAGCCCACAAGTACTATTCTTTAATCTATAAATACTGAAGTGTAAAAACTCAAGTACCGAGTTTTGGTGGAAGATAGCGGAAGAATATTATCTGGAAATACCATTTTTTTCTGTCAATATGTAGAATACGCAATTATGAACTTTTTCAATAAGCTACTAAATGTGACTTCCTCTGCTCATGTGAAATGAGTTAAACTGACGAGACTCAAACTCAAAACAGTGCCCGAATTTGTAATAATTGTGGTCAGATTATGTGAACACAAGGTTTCGTCCTCATAGAAGATCAAATAAGGATCTTAGATTTTTTGTGGGTGAACCTCAGGATCCTCGTGTCCGAGATTTTCCATTTTCGCTAAACGAGACTGAAATTCAAAACAGTGCCCGGATTTCTAATTAGCGTCCTAAAATTATGTAGGACACGAGGTTTCGTCCTCATAGAAGATCAAATAAAGATTTTAGATTTTTTGTGGGTGAACCTCAGGATCCGCGTGTCCGAGATTTTCCATTTTCACGAAACGGGGCTGAAACTCAAAACAGCGCCAGAATTTGTAATTAGCATCCTCCAATTATGTAGGACACGAGGCTTTGTCCTTATAGAAGATCAAATAGAGATTTTAGATTTTTTGTGGGTGAACCTCAGAATCCGGGCGTCCGAGATTGTCCATTTTCGTTAAAAGAGGTTGAAACTCAAAACAGCGCCCGAAGTTGTAATTAGCATCCTCAAGTCATGTAGGATACGAGGTTTCGTCCTCATAGAAGATCAAATAAAGACTTTTGATTTTTTGTGGATGAATCTCAGGATCCTCGCGTCCGAGATTTGCCATTTTCGTTAAACAAGACTGAAACTCAAAACAGTGCCCGGATTTGTAATTAGCGTCCTCAAATTATGTAGGACAAGAGGTTTCGTCCTCATAGAAGATCAAATAGAGATATTAGATATTTTGTGGGGGAACCTCAGGATCCGGGCCTCCGGGATTTTCCATTTTCGTTAAAGGGGACTGAAACCCAAAACAGTGCCCGGATTTGTAATTAGCGTCCTAAAATTATGTAGGACACGAGGTTTCGTCCTCATAGAAGATCAAATAAAGATTTTTGATTTTTTGTGGGTGAAACTCAGGATCCGGGCGTCCGAGATTTTCCATTTCGTTAAACGGGGCTGAAACTCAAAACAGTGCCCGGATTTGTAATTAGCGTCCTAAAATTATGTAGGACACGAGGCTTCTTCCCCATAGAAGATCAACTAAAGGTTTTTGATTTTCCGTGGGTGACCCTCAGGATCCGGGCGCCCCAGATTTTCCATTTTCGTTAAACGGGTCTGAAACCCAAAACAGCGCCTGGATTTGCAAATAGTGTCCTCAAGCTATGTAGGACACGAGGTTTCGTCCTCATAGAAGATCAAATAAAGATTTCAGATTTTTTGTGGGTGAACCTCAGGATCCGCGCGTCCGAGATTTTCAACTTTCATTAAACGAGACCAAAACTCAAAACAGCGCCCGGATTTGTAATAAGCGTCTTCAAATTATGTAGGACACGAGATTTCATCTTAATAGAAGATCAAATAGAGATTTTAGATATTTTGTGGGTGAACCTCAGGATCCGGGAGTCCGAGATGTTCCATTTTCGTGAAACGAGGCTGAAACTCAAAACAGCGCCCGGAATTGTAATTAGCGTCCTCAAATTATGTAGGACACGAGGTTTCGTCCTTATAGAAGATCAAATAGAGATTTTAGATTTTTTGTGAGCGAACCTCAGGATCCGGACGTCCGAGATTTTCCATTTTCGTTAAACGGGGTTGAAACTCAAAACAGCACCCGAATTTGTAATAAGCATCCTCCAATTATGTAGGACACCAGGCTTCGTCCTTATAGAAGATTAAATAGAGATTTTAGATTTTTTGTGGGTGAACCTGACTCCGGGCGTCCGAGATTGTCCATTTTTGTTAAAAGCCTCAGGATCCGGGCGTCCGAGATTTTTCATTTTCGTAAAACGAGGCTGAAACTCAAAACTGCGCCCGAATTTGTAATTAGCGTCCTCAAATTATGTATGACACGAGGTTTCGTCCTTATAGAAGATCAAATAAAGATTTTAGATTTTTTGTGGGTGAACCTCAGGATCCGCGCGTCCGAGATTTTTTATTTTCGTTCATTGAGGCTGAAACTCAAGACTGCCCCCGAATTTGTAATTAGCATCCTAAAATTATGTAGGACACGAGGTTTTGTCCTTATAGAAGATCAAATAAAGATTTTAGATTTTTTGTGGGTGAACCTCAGGATCCGCGCGTCCGAGATTTTCCATTTTCGTTAGACGAGGCTGAAACTCAAAACTGCGCCCGAATCTGTAATTAGCATCCTAAAATTATGTAGGACACGAGGTTTTGTCCTTATAGAAGATCAAATAAAGATTTTAGATTTTTTGTGGGTGAACCTCAGGATCCGCGCGTCCGAGATTTTCCATTTTCGTTAGACGAGGCTGAAACTCAAAGCTGCGCCCGAATTTGTAATTAGCATCCTAAAATTATGTAGGACACGAGGTTTTGTCCTTATAGAAGATCAAATAAAGATTTTAGATTTTTTGTGGATGAACCTCAGGATCCGCGCGTCCGAGATTTTCCATTTTCGTTAGACGAGGCTGAAACTCAAAACTGCGCCCGAATCTGTAATTAGCATCCTCAAATTATGTATGACACGAGGTTTCGTCCTCATAGAAGATCTAATAAGGATTTTAGATTTTTTGTGAGTGAACCTCACGATCCGCGCGTCCGAGTTTTTCCATTTTCGTTAAACGAGGCTGAAACTCAAAACTGCGCCAGAATTTGTAATTAGCATCCTCAAATTATGTATGACACGAGGTTTCGTCCTGATAGAAGATCAAATAGAGATTTTAGATTTTTTGTGGGTGAACCTCAGGATCCGTGCGTCCGAGATTTTCCATTTTCGTTAAACGGGACTGAAACTCAGAACAGTGCCCGAGTTTGTAAATAGCGTCCTTAAATTATGTAGGGCTCGAGGTTTCGTCCTCATAGAAGATCAAAGAAAGATTTTTGATTTTTTGTGGGCGAACCTCAGGATCCGGGCGTCCAAGATTTTCGGCTTTCATTAAACGAGACTGCAGCCCAAAACAGTGCCCGGATTTGAAATTAGTGTCCTCAAATTATGTAGGATACAAGGTTTTGTCATAATAGAAGTTCAAAAAATGATTTTAGAATTTTGATTGTACTTGTTTTCAAGGATAATTTGAGATTATTATGTGCTATTGTTTAAATAGGTTGACAAAAATTGGCTGTGCGAAGATGGTGCTTATATTTTGTTATTAGCTTGATTATTTTCTATTTTACGCGTTTTAGTTCATGTAAAGTATGACCTAATTGGATTGAAAAGAGGAAGCCTAAGTGATGACATCAATGGCCTCTTCTGAAAGTTAACCCTCTGTAACGCTGCGCGTCAAAAAATATATTAACTCAAATTTGAAAATGATTATCAACACAATACCTACTTCTCTTTCGCGTAGAAGGTAAAGATATAACAGACGAAACCATCGCGTTAAACCGAAAAAACAACGCTCAACGGTTAAATAAATCTCTTGCACTTAATGGATTTCGAATGGCCACACTAAGTGGACAAAAAGAACAAAAGTAAGCCATTGTGAGTAACAGCCTCGCAAAATAACTTAATATTTTATATTCGTGAGGAAACCCATTTAAATGGCGACTGCTGTGTAATATTTAGTCCAAAAGCAATTTATTCCTGTAAATTGTAGTGGATGTATTGCAGTTTGCTTTCCGTAATTGATAATGCTCCCTGTAATAGAGAGCTGAGGAGTCATAGCAAATCCATTGCACTATCCGAATAGTGGATTTATGATCTGTTGAGTGCTTTGTGCCCTGAAGGCGTTAATTTATTAGCTAGAGACGCATTAAGGGCCCTGGGTATACACAGTTAGACACGGATTCCTATTTCGAACAGAAATAACTTTTTTTTTAAACTACATACACAGAAGCTGTTAGTTAAGGCCTTAACGAATGACAACTATTTTCGATTTTCTCAAAAAAGTTCTTTAATGTGCAAAAAAAACTAGCAATGCAAAATCATACATTCTATAAATGCCTGTAATTTAACAACCAAACACGATATCCGATATCAAAAAAAGGCTAAATAGTTGCACAAGCGCAAGCTTTCTTCTTCAGTTTGCTCTTTGAGTCATTGCTGTGAGTTTAAAGGTAACTTTATCAGCTTGGAGCTTGGCGAAATTCATTTTTATAGTGACCTTTGGATCTTACCTTTGGACCTTTTGACCTTACCTTTGGATTTTTGGACTTATCTGCCCTCATCTTAGACACACACACTGTAGAAAGGGGAAAGGTGGCCACTCCTCCTCGTTAACACGGGAATACGTCTTTTCTTGGATTCTCAATTTTGCGCGCTATACCGTAGACCTTTAAGGGGCCTGGCTATACACAGTTATACATATGTATTTGCCATGTCAAAACACGGATTCCCATTTCGAATAGAACTCACTTGTTTTTCAAACTACATACACAGTATTTCAGAGGGTGATAGTTAAGACCTCAATAAATCACAACTATTTGCGATTTTCTCAAAAAAGTTTTTTAGTGTGCCAAAAAACTCGCAACGTCAAATCATAAATTCTTCAAATGTATGTAATTTAAGAACCAAACATGATATCAAAAAAACGCCAGATAAGTGGCAAAGCGCAAGCTTTCTTCTTCAATTTGCTTTTTGAATCATTACTGTAAATTTAAGGGTAACGTCAGGAGCTTGGAAATGAGAGAATAAAAAAATCACGCCCTCAATCTCCAACTAAAAACACATTAAACCTTACACACACATACAGTGCTTACACATGAATGAAGCCAATGGTTAAGTGCCCCTGTCCATAATTACCAAAAAAAGTGAAACCTTTTCCTTTAGAGCTAAACCTTTTCGATCTAAGTCCAAATCTATTTTTTTATTTATTATTAGAATGTGTAGTACATGCTTCGATTTCTACAAGTAAGAGCTGCAAATGCTCTTCTTTATGAATACTGTCATTATCTTCAAATCCGTGACCTTTAAAGAAAAGCAGTTCATTCGACAATAATATCATCATTTGAGCTCAGTAGGTTTACCAGACATTATTTATTCCTTCTAAGGTCCTTAAAATCATTTTATTCCAACGATAATCTTTTAATTCGATCCGAATCTCCTTCCTACCACCTGGATACTTCTTCAGGCATGGAAACAGGAAATATCTAGGAGGTATTAAATCTGGAGAATAAGTTGGATGCGTTAGCAGTTCGTAGACAAATGACGAATCTTTGACGAATAGCATGTATGTTAGTCCCCAAGCGACTATTTCATACCTATCGGTCGAAGTTCTCAGAAGTTAGTAAATTAAAACAAAAAAAAATTTAAAAAAAGCTTTTATTTAAATGTTCTAAAAAAAAGTAAATAAAATGTTCCTTAAAGTGTTAAGTATCAACTTATAGCCTCACTATACACAATTTATATGATCATAACAGCTTGTCGCGAGGTTTACGTAAGTACCTATAAGAATTCAATTAAACTGAATTTTTAATACAATTAAACTTAACAGACCAAGTTAGTCAATTGAATAGGTACTAGTTAATTTACACAAGTAAACCTCGCGACAAGTTTTTATGATCATATGAATTCTGCATATTGAGGCCATAAGTTTATAATTAGCACTTTGGAGGAACATTTTATTTTCTTTTTTTAGAACATTTAAATAAAAGGTTTTTTTGAAAAAGTTTTTTTGTTTTAATTTATTTTTACTTTTTAGTTATCAACTTGCATTTATATCAAAAAAAATCATGTATTCTCGGCGAGCCTTTTTATTTGACACCCATATTGCAGAAGTGCATTAAAAATAACTATTTCGCCATCTTGGATGGTCCGCCATATTTGATTTAGAATGACGTCACATTATTTTTTGAGGCACTCTCAACAAGCCCTTCCACTGTGCAAAGACTCTCTTCTCTCAGGTCGGAAACAAGGTTGATGCAGTGATAAAACAGCTGACCGCCTTTGAATGCTATATTTTCCCCAAACTTTTCAACACATCGTACTTAAAAATGCATATTATTTGCCATCATTTGAACGGCAGTTTCTAACTTAGAATTTGCGCTATCCTAATATCCACTTATTTTCGTAGATTTCCTTTTATCAGACATCATGAAAACCTTAAACTAAACTAAGAATATAGACCTACTCTAAACATAACCTTAAAACTGTGCTGGTGATAAGAGTCCACTAACAACACGAGTTTATCCCTATTACTTTCCCAAAGTCAGTCCAGCACTCCAAGTGTTCCTTTACAACTTGTTATTGAAAAATCCTTACCGTGGATCTTCTTTACCACTTACGTCACGTCACAGTCACCCCCTAACCTCATGTCGATGTCGTCACCGTCGTCAATACAATCTGGTGATGACCACTAGGTTGTATAAAGGAACTCGTACAATTCTATCCAGAATCTCCTGTGACTGCTGCCAGATTCTTGCTCACACCGCAAGCCTCTAGTTGAGCGCCAAATGCAAAAACTCTCTTCTCTTAGATCGTCAGGGTCATGCAGAGATAAAACAAATTGGCGGCTTTGAATAGTATGTTTTCCTCAAACTCTCACAACAGCATTCATCGTTTGACTAAAATTGACATCAGTGGATCTATTGTCAGTAATGACATTCCTCTCATTAGATTGTCATTTCCCTTAGCATCTACTGGGCGCTTTCATATCAATATGGATACCCATATTGTAGAAATGCATTAAATAACTATTCCACTATTGGACTTAGAGCAACGTCATACAGCTTATCGTGCATTGCCATCCAAACTAAGGGTGTATACAAAATTTCAGCTCAATCGGTTGAAGATATCTGCTTCAAAATTGAGTTGCAAGATTCCACCCGAACAAGCGTACAGACATTGCAAATTAAATAAAAGCTTTTAAAAAGACTGGGCTTTGACCGAAAGAACTAAGCTTCTAGATTTATCTAAATTATTTGCCAAGTGATCACACCTTCGTGAATAAAAAGGTACATATAAAGTAGCGAAAACGTAAAAATCTATACGAAATTGCACTGGGTAATTTCCTTAAGAATATTTCGATCGACTTTCGTAACACCCTACACACGTTTATCTGAAATCACTGTAATATACGTGCACGACTTTATCGACGCGCGCCGACTGAATTCTGGAATGGATTTCATTTCCGTGTCGATGCAGCGACATGTTATAGTCTCCACACGTGCCGGCATAAAAATGCCCACTTCTGAATCTCCAGAATCTACTTCTATAAATAACAATTGCCCATGAATACCTAATAGTAGACCCGCTAATTCTTTTGATCTTGAAACGGACCATAGCCTACAAACCACGCAATTGATTCGTCATAAAACTACGTTTTTAAAATGATAACAGTGCTTGTTTCATGGCTTCAGCATGTTTAACCAATCAAAAATGGGACCTCCTTTTTCCAATAAGTTCCTTTACTTCCCACACCGATAGGTGAGCTCGCGAAAATTTTCGATTTTGAGATAGTACGCTTTTACGCTTTTTGGGCGTTTTATGATATCTACGTAACGAAAATCCCAGTCAGTTATTTCCGACAGTCTGTCTGTTGGCGTTTGTCTAGTCTCGTCATCTCAGTAACCGCTGCATGGATTGCGATAAAATTTTTGTTAGTCCCCTGGCGGGATCTCATGAACAGCAAATTACGTGTTGCATAATAAGGCGAATAAGTTCACGAGATTCCGCCAGAGTTCTAACGCTGCTATAATTTTGAAAATCAGTCTATGGGCGGCGCAGTAGTTAGTAAGAAGTATTTTAATATTCCCCAATTTTAGTTTTCAGGCGTTTTGGAGTTCCTGACAATTTTTTACTTCTTTGGGTGAGGTTGAGGTTGGGGCGATTGGGGGGTGGGGTGTTGTAGAACTGGAAAATTTGTTGTGACCATAATAGGCTGTCCATTGGACTGTGAAAGAAATACCTAGCGGCTTAATACACTTTGAACTTGCCCGTTATAGAAACCAAAGGACTTCTCTGATGTATATGTTACGCCCAATACCCGAATTCGGGCAATGGCCGAAAAAAATACGCAGAACTAGTTTTGAGCAAGGAATATTTCCCAAACCCGAAATATGCGCATCTTGAAATACACAGAACTAGTTTTGCGCAACTTGAAATGCACAGGACTAGCTCTGTATATTTTCTGAATGACAAGCACAACTTCTGCTTCTTCCATTTAATCAGCGACAGCGACGAACTCAAATAAATATAAATTTGGAGAAGTTAAATATAATTTAAAGAATACCAATAAATAATAAATCGCGAACTGAGGCTGGTTTAAATGTTTATTTGTGTGAGCATCAAATTGGCTTGTATGGCTACGTATATTGCAGGAACGTTGGAAAAGAAACCTAACCTAACCTAACCGATAGGTTTTTGCTAGTTTTTGACACACAACGCATAACGAATGTTCACTTTGGTTGTCATTTTGTACCACAGAACTAGTTCTGTGCATTTCAAGTTGCTCAAAACTAGTTCTGTGTATTTCAAGATGCCCAAAACTAGTTCTGCCTATTTGGTAATGCTCAATAGCCGTACAAAACTAATATTTCGGGTTTCGGAAATATTCCTTGCTCAAAACTAGTTCTGCGTATTTTTTTTGGGCATTGCCCGAATTCGGCTATTGAGTACAACACATAGACATACCACTCTCCGTCGCATTGTGGATAAGGCGGCTGACTCGATCAAGTTCCCATCACTGAAAATGTGATGAAAGCCAAAGTGAAATCGTCAGCAAAATAATGTTGTTCTTTGCTTTTTTCGTTGAGATTATTCCAATACTTTAGGGTATTGTTTTATCCTTTCGGCAATGAACTTAAACTTAGCTACAGCTCTACTTGGTAGTTTGACAGTTCCTTGTAAATTCCCATCCTTATCATAGCCATCAAATACAATTTCAAACTCTGATTATGACTTAGCTGAACCTAACCTGATATTAGTAATGCTTTGCGCATTTGATACTCTAATTGAAAGTTGAGACCTGTCAGCGGCATACCCGTAATAGTGCGTGTCTACCTTTTCCTTTTTTCAGCGATGATTTGCTTGCAAAGAAAAGGAAAATATTATGATTACGAAATAAAGCAAAACCTTTTCCTTCAGCCTTTTCCTTGTGAGCTCTACATTTACGTTTGAAACAAATACTCCATTTATACAGGGTGTCCAGTTAGTGCGTAATTCTTCGATATCTCGCAAGTTGTACCTGATAAAAGAAAATATCAAATACAAAAGTTATTTGGTTACTTAAGGCACATATTCTAAAAACACTTTGAAATATACAGGGTGTTGCGGAAAAGTAGGATAGTGATCAACTTATTTTTTTATATCGAACTATACCTTTTTTTAAATTCTTCTAGTTTCCATCATTGATCTCTATTCAATCCTAAAGTATTTTTGGGATCGGTTGCGACGTTGCCAAGTTATAATTTATTTTCTATTAATTTTTGGATTTGCAAGGTCGCAAGTAATACGTCCAAATTGATATATTCCGTTAACATTTCTCAATAATATTATACAGCGAGTTACTTGAATATCAAGTGGATATTATTTTGGATGTTACCAGCAATTTGTATCTACAGGGTGTTTTTGGCAGAATTTTAAATTACGGCAATTTTAAGGGCGTTTTACTTTGTTACCGTTTCCCCTCCCGAACTTATATATCATTTGAGTCCATCCTCGAGTTTTTACAGTAATAAACACAGCAAACCAAACAAATCTAAACAACTAAGTGTTTTCGGTTTTTGAATGAGTTTGGGGTTATGCCGACCGTTACCAAGACTAATAACCAGAAAAGTGCTTTAAATTCCAGAATTCTTAAAATCGCATCGCCATTTCAGTTAGCGCAAATCATACTTAGATGTCTGACTGTTCAGAACATAGGCTTTCCTTGCATAAATGTCGCCACGCCAGCTACAAAATAAATTTATTCCTCCACATAGACAGGCGTGGGTAGACTTGTTGAGTTTTGCATGAATTCCTAGATCTAACCCAATGATACTATCAGGAACTTGTTAGGTTTTGTTCGATTTTTGATGAAAAAACTCCTGTAGTAGGACTTGTTGCTTTTTGTATGAATGCTTAATATTTCCGTGCTGTTACCCACATAGCGCCGGATGATATGAGAATATTCTGTTCACATTCACTACAGATATTATGAATATTCTGGAAAAATTCCATGGATAATTAGAATATTTACAGAATATTCTGTAAACGTTCGAAATCGGAAAAACACGCTATATTCCTAGGATATTCCGCCGAATATTCCGCACGGATATTACACGAACAATCGTGGTAGAATGTTTTTGAATATTCTAGGAACATTTTGTCTAAATTACCTCATATACCAAACATTTTTAGGGAATTATGAATACTGTTCCAAAAATAATGGCACCTACTAGTGGCAGATGGTCACAAAAGTTAAGTGGTTAGACATCTCAGTCCAGATGCCTAAATAGAGTGTAAAAATAAAATAAATATAATATAAATAAAAATAAAAAAATTAAAAAATTTGTTGCATTTAACTTCAAAATTCTACTCACATTATATAATGAACCTTACACCATAGTAGGTGACCATAATTTGGAACATGTCACACACTTCATAACAATCAGCAACTTTATTGTACAAAATTGGATATAAATGCAGGCCTTTCAGGAATAAAACTCGTGAATCAGTGAATTGCTAAAATGCCGACATCCACATGTTGAAGCACAAAATGACAGAACGACAGAACACTTGAAGCGAGTGACAACCAGACAAGATTGACAACTGACGACACCATAGTCGCCATATAGGCATACATCAGCATAAGATGCTGTCACTTTATCGTCGGGGGATGCCGTATCTGTATTGCTGGCAATGGCTAATGACTAATAAACTTTTGAAAATTGCACATAATACTTATTAGGTATATTTAGGATGAACGCAAAACGAATGAAGGTTTTTCAATTCACTGAGAAATGTGCAAATATAAATTAATAATACCTCATATTGAATATTTGCCTACATACAGATATTTCTATTACAATTACTAAATGTTCGTCAGAAAATAGCTACATCTTGTTCTTAGTAGATTATTAAAATAATATTCTATGAAGAATGTTGTATATTCTAGAATAATTCAGACATTAAACGAATAATCACTGATTATCCTAAGTGGATATAATAATAATATTCTATAGAGAATATTGTTAATAATCCAGAATAATCAAGAGAAATAACGAATATTCTATGATTCTACTGAATATTCATGGACCATATAGGAGATTTAAAGAATATTCATAGAATATCCAGTGCTATGTGGGATATAATGGATTTCTGTAATATTGCACGGAATAGATGCCAATCCGGCAGATATCATCTTAAACTACATAAATTCGTACATAACTCAATTTGCTATGAAATTGGACTTGTTCACTTTTGCGTGGAAGCTCCTCAAATGTGCTTTTTCCCACATAGCACTGGATATTATATAATATTCAGTAGAATCATAGAATATTCGTTATTTCTCTTGATTATTCTGGATTATTAAAATAATATTCTTTATAGAATATTATTATTTTATCCACTTAGGATAATCAGTGATTATTCGTTTAATGTCTGAATTATTCCAGAATATACCAGTAATATTCTTCATAGAATATTATTTTAATAATCTACTAAGAACAAGATGTAGCTATTTTCTGACGAACATTTAGTAATATTTGTAATAGAAATATCTGTATGTAGGCAAATATTCAATATGAGGTATTTTTAATTTATATTTGCAAGTTTCTCAGTGAATTAAAAAAACCTTCATTCGTTTTGCGTTCATCCTAAATATACCTAAAAAGTATTATGTGCCATTTTCAAAAGTGTATTAGTCATTAGCCATTGCCAGCAATACAGATACGGCATCCACCGACGATAAAGTGACAGCATCTTATGCTGATGTATGGTGACTATGGGGTCAGTTGTCAATCTTGTCTGGTTGTCACTCTATTCTTCGCTTCAAGTATTCTGTCATTCTATGCTCCAACATGTGATGTCGGCATTTTAGCAATTCAGGAATTCACGAGTTTTATTCCTGAAAGGCCTGCATGTATACCCAATTTTGTACAATAAAGTTGCTGGTTGTTATAAAGTGTGTGACAGTGTTCCAAATTATGGTGACCTACTATGGTGTATGGTTCATTATATAATGTGAGTAGAATTTTGAGGTTAAATGCAACAAGTTTACATTTTTTCACTTCATCATCTAGACTGAGATGTCTAACCACTTAACTTTTGTGACCATCTGCCACTAGTAGGTGCCATTATTTTTGGAACAGTATCCATAATTTCCTAAAAATGTTCCGTATATGAGGTAATTTAGACAAAATGTTCCTAGAATATTCAAAGACATTCTACCACGATTGTTCATGTAATATCTGTGCCGAATATTCGGCGGAATATTCTAGGAATATAGCGTGTTTTTGCCATTTCGAACGTTTACAGAATATTCTGTAAATATTCTAATTCTCCATGGAATTTTCTCAGAATGTTCATAATATCTGTAGTGAATGTGAAGAGAATATTCTCATATCATCCAGTGCTATGTGGGTTTATCACGAATATTATTACATAACAGTTTTGGTTTGTTGCAGATGTCCTGAAAACGGGGCCCGGCCCTCCGCCGCCGCCCCCTCCGCTCCGCCGCTGGGCAAGATGGCGTCGGAGTGCGGCGTCGCCAGTGGCGCCGGCGCCATCGCCCAAAAGTCGCCCGCGGGCAGAGGGGGCGGTGCCCCGCACCTCGAGCCGCCGCTGGTGGAAAGGTTCGCGCCGGGAGGCTCGGAACGGTACCCGCTGGGGGAACGGCCGCACGCCGCCGTCGCCACTGGAGGGGGACAAGCTGGTCCGCAGGATAGGGGACAAGTTAACGGGTATCATACGACAGAAAGGTGGGACATTTCTCTCCTTTTTTCATTTCATTTACAGTAATGTCCGCCTATAACGAACCTGCTTTTTGCGAACTTTCGCTTATAATGAACCAAATCTAGAGGTACAAAACTTCGGTATTACTAAACGTGTGTTAATTTTCTCGCAAATAACGAACTCTTTTATAACGAACTTTTGGATAAAACGAACCTTAAACTTTGATATTGTCGTAAGATCTGTCTTTTATAACGAACCTAAGACGGGATTTTATCGCTGGGGATTTACCGAATGGAGAAGTTTCCAAAAAAATCAAATTTGGAAAATTCATAACTATCTGATAGTCTATTTCTTCACTTGAAGAACGTCAAAAAAATCATCTGAATATTACAAAAAACGGCGGAGTTATTCAGTTTTATACTTGCGTAAAGAGACCGCGGAGCTGAAAATCTGTATGACTTCACATGTTATTAATTGTTCGCGGCAGCCACAGTTTGGGCGGGACTGCTCTATGCATACGCTGCGCTGTAAAGTATGCGACATAGACTTGAGTGGAACGGTGAAGGTCTTTGTTGTAAAGGGCAGACGCCAATATATTTTTGAAGTATGGAGGAAGATTACGTTCGTGGCGATTCTAGTAATCTTCCTAAAGTGGATGACATGATTATGGACTTTTACTTCCCACACCGATAGGCGGCGGGTGGTTGGGGGGTGGGGGGTTGTCAAGCTGAAAAATTATTGTTTTCATAACAGGCCGTCCACTAACCTGTGAAAGAAAGGCCTAGTGTCATAATACACTTTTTTAGGTGCATCCGAAAATTACCTGATTTTCTGATGTACACATGCGAGAGTATTGCTTCTGATCATTCTGTATGGAGTAACTAGGAAACTATAGGATTGATTTCAATTAAATTTTCACACAGTATTACTAAAAACATAAAACTCAATTTTTTGTATTCATAATAGGCTATCCATTGAAATATTTGTTTGTTGTTTTTATGGTGGTTTTCCTCGGTCTGCTAGACATATTCTAATAATACGAGTACCAATAAACTGCAGTATATCGTTTTGTCACCGTCGGCGTCGCCTACCCTACTGAAAACAAGGAATAACAACATGAACGAGGAGGCCGGCGGAGGCGCGGTGGCTTGCGGGAGCAGCATCCTCGGCAGGGCATACACAGGCTTGCGTTGTGTCGTGTGACGTGTCACGTCACAGCGGCTTCACGCGGAGGATACGGCAATTCAAACTTTGAAGGACTATAACCTTTCCATTAATGGAGACAATTACAAAATTTTTTCGCCGTTGTTCTCTAACTCTTTAGGACTATCTGATTAACTAAAATTTGAAAAAATTGAAACTTCCTCATTACTTTGATCGCAAGGCACCTGAAACGATATTTCACCGCTGGTGATTCTACGAATTCTAAAATAATCCATCTTAGATGGAAAAAACTTCCTTCATATGGCATGGCAGAGGATATCAAAACAAACAATTTTTAATTATCTTCAACACGATGGTTTCCTGAAGATGGAAAATGATTTGGCTTCAGACGACGACTTGACATTAGCCAAATGGCTGAAAAATGTTGGACAGGAAGATGATAACAATATTTTAGACAATCTTCCTTGTTCTGAAAATGAGTTCAATGAATTTGTCCGTAATGATGATATTCTTGTAAGTGTTGAATACTTGAATGATGCCACTGTCGCTTCTGTGTCTTCTTCAGTTTATATGGATAATGATGAGGAGGCAAAAGATAAAGAACCTGTGAGTACAGAATTGAGACCAGTTCCAACCACATCAGAGACACTTGAACATATTAATGACATTCGTTATTTTTTTCAGTCACGAAATACTCCGCAAAGGTTTTTTAATCAATTAGCCGAAGTAGAATTACATATTAATGATATTCATTTCACAAAAGTAAAACAAACTAAAATAAAAGATTTTTTAAATTAGACTCTTAAGAACAGTTGTTAATGTATCTATTATATTACAAAATATACCTTGGGTACCCTCATATCGATGTATTAATAAATATATTAATAAAAATTCTTTTTATTTACCGTTTATAACGAACCGTTTCCGCCGGTCCCATGAAGTTCGTTATAACCTAACATTACTGTATTTGTAATACTAGAAATTGACAATGTGCGGTGGCCGGCGGTTTAAGTACAGGGCAATATCGCCAGCAGTATTGCCAATAAGTGGCGACATAGGGCACCTTAACCCTTAAATTCGCAAGGCGCGTATACAGTTGTTAAAAAATCCTAGCCTAAATCCTTTATTTAAAGTATTTATAACCTACGTATGTCTGTGCATTGTGATATTGCCATATTAACGATATTGTTGCGATCATGCAGAGAAGCGGTTTTTATTTTTTAAGCGAAAACCGTGCAGTGGATTGAAAAAAATCGAGTGTTCAACTTTGGTTAGAAATGAGTGAGGACCTCACAAATAATCTTTATTTTAGGAGAAATCAGTGGCGTACCATCAATGTCTGCCAAAATACGCAGGTCAAATTGCGTACCAACGCCACTGGTGCAAAATTTAAGAAAAAGTGATACATTAAAAAATGCCTCTTGATTCATAATACATGTATGACATACGTTCATATGAGGTTTTTCTCTTAAAATAGACCCAAAAATCTACCCCATACATATTGACGTTCCATTAGGAAACACCCTGTACTGCAAAACATGAAATATCGAGACATTCGATATATCCTCTGACATTTTACAAATAATATACTCGTACGTATGAAACCATTATGTCAATGCATTTCCACCTCTATCATACCCCAACAATTATGTCGCGTTTTGTGCGCAAACCTAAACCATAATAAAAACATTTTCACGATAAAGTAAAGTAAAGCATATCCTAAGCTACAATTCATCGGCCTGCTAAAAATAAAAATCTATGTTCAATATTACAACTTGTATGGTTTTTCTTGGCCAGATAAAAACTGATTGCTTATTTTATGATGCTTCAGTTTATTTACATTAATTTGGAAATACATAGAATGGAATTTCTACAAATTTCACTGAACATTTTAGGGTTTCAGCAGTCATAGAAAATATTGCACCTTAATGTTTGTTCCAGATTCAGTTGCCAACGCTTTCCTGACCGGTATACTCCGGTTCAAAACCTTGGTAGTCTTGATAGGTATCATACGTACACCACATTGGATAGATACTGCAGGACTGCTACACCAACGGATATTAGGTAAATACTCATATCTATTAGAATCATTATTGATATCCATTTTCCGTTTTTATGCTTTTACAAATCTGAAATTTTCATGCAAAAGGTACTTCTTTAAAACTTATAATATAAACTTATATTATGGAGAACAAAAGAGGTTGAACCAGCGACATTTTGGTAGCTTTACTGATGTTATGATCATGCTATATTTTAGTAAGCTTTGTCATGGCCACACGTGCCTCATAAATGCGCCGTCGAATCTCATTTTCACAGCTACCCGAATAAGGTACTTGCAGAGGCCGTGAAATCGCCTCGGGAGTATACATAGCGGAAAGAAAACCATATCAAGAAGCAGTAGGAAACAAAAAATATGATTTTACTGACGGCCAAAAAAAGATATTTGCAAAACAAAATAAGGATGTATTCAAATTTTTCCACGTGACTTAAAACCGAGCTTAAAACAAGATCTGACGTCAGATATCTTATCGATATCGACAATCGATACTGCTACAGCGCAGGTCAGTGAGATTCAACTGCAAACTATTTCTGACATTGCCAAATTTCTTTTTAAATATTTATGTTAGGCATATATCAATAATTTATTTTACGAGTGTGTTTTGTTATATGAGTATACATATTCCCAAATGAAATGAGACCTCTTTTATCCTACTACAGCCGTAGTTCCTCATTGAGTAATGCTGCGAGATGAAAAATTCAAAAGGAAATCATATCAGCTGGTCGAATGCAACCATATTTTCTTTGTGGTTTGCCAACTGCGCATTTGACTAGAGATGATCTGAATTCTTTAACAAAGCGACTCAATTTATTGATACTTAAACGTATTTGAAACAGGCAATTAACCCACTAGCATTTTCGTTGCAATACATTTTTATATCTGATAGGTATCACAGTTCATCCTTTTTGTGACCGAGATTCGCAACTAATCGAAGTCATCATTTTATTTCGGCGCATCCCATTATGAATGAATCCGAAGATAGAATCTAATTCAAGCCTATCCCTACAAAGTGAATCAGTAATCTAACCTAACTTTTATTCTTTTACTTTTGTACTTTTGTTGTGTACGTTGTGCACGTGTTTGAGTTTGAGAGTAAATTTTCATGGTTATAATATTTTGACTTATGACTGTGTTTTGTGGTTGTAATGATCAATGTCAAAATGTTAGGTTAGCACTGACTACCGATATCGAATATCAATACTTTACATCTCATCACTATACGATATCAATGACGTCAGAGGTTGTTTGCGCGGGATTTTCCGGCATTTGAAATAATTTTTAGAATATCTCTCACAGCCGATTCCAAAAAACCAAACAAGTGAGTTTGTCATGTTTACTAGGCTCTAAGGAACGCGTCAACGGCATAATATTTTTTTCTGCAAGTTCCCTATTGTCGATCAAAGAACCGACATAAAAATTGAATGGCCTACTGACTTTATTTCTCGAGGATTATCGTGCTCTCTATCTACGATCATAACCTTGGTCTTATTGTAGCTAATACCAAGACCATACGTTGCACTGTGTTTGTTGTTCTAAGATGTTTAATAGAGCTACTAGTTCTTCCTAAGAAGCAGCAGTAAGGGATGTATCGCCAACAAATCTTAAGTTGGATATTTTGCTTCCGCCAATAGCTATACCGCCATTCCAGTTGTCCAATACTTGTCTCATCACAAATTCAGAGTAAATGTTAAACAACATCGGAGATAATACAGATCCCTGACGAACTCACTTCCTGGTTGCTGTATAGTTCAGTAAACTATGATAAAACCAATCCTTTTATCTTTACAGGTACCACACCCTGTCAACCGATAAGCACACCACGGGCGGTCGCTACACCCCCGTGGAAAAGTACCAGAGCGGTACCACCGAGAGGCATAGGCATCATCATAGTCACCACCAGTCGGCGCAAAACGTTTGCTTTGCAGCAAGCGAATCCAGGCGAAGAAGCGGATCCAAGCAGGATGCGTACAAGGTCAGAGAGAGGTCCTCCAGTTCGGACAGGAAGGATAGGGAGGATAGGCAAGCTACAGGGTACCACCGGATGGAGCAGTACATCGCGGATAGGTTTCCTACTATTCCCTGTCCGGAAAGGTTATTACTTCACTTATTTATCTATTGTCATTGATCAGTTTCATGCTTGTTTTAACTCAAAGAAACCATGGGTAATCTCTCAGGGCACACTAGAGATAATTAATCCACTGCCAGGTGACACCAAACCAAATACGTATGTGTTAAATCAGAATCAATTATTAATACTACTTATCTTGCCAATGGTAAAATCCTTTCGGCAAAAAGCTTCATCGGCTCCTTCATATTATTTACGTGTCTAAAGTTAGTAGAACAAAGTCAGCAGAACAAATTATTGATAACACCACAATTGAAGGCTAATTAAAGGCTAATTGAATGCCCTAATAAGAATTTTAATGCTCCACTTTTTTTAGTGAAAATCGCATGTTCTGCTAACTTTAGATAAAGTTAGCAGTGCAACCCTGTATATAATGGTTATAATGAAAAAATGATAATGCCATGATGGAGAGCTAATTAAAGGCTAATTAAATGCCCTAATAAGAATTTTAATGCTCCACTTTTTTTAGTACATATCCCATGTTCAACTTGAAAAAAATATAGCAGAGCAACTCTGTATATGATGGACATAATAAAAAGATAATAATGCCATACTGAATAGCTAATTAGGGTTTAATGCCGTACTAAGAATTTTAAGGCTCCACTTTTTTTAGTAAAAATCGCTGTTTTGCTAACTTGCGATAAAGTTAGCAGGGCAACCATTATATGTATGTAACGGTCATAATTAAAAATGATAATGGCATAATGAAGAGCTGAATAAAGTCTAATTAGGCAAATGCTCTAACAAGTATTTAATTACTCCATTCTTTGAAAAGATTGCGTGTTCTGGTAACTGATTAAGAATTTGGCTGAGAAAAATTATAATTCATAATGGAGAACTAATTAAAGGCTGATTAAATGTCTCATCAAGATTTCAAATACTTCACTTTTAATACCACATGCTGTGCTAACTGTTAACTAAAGCTTAGATAGAAGCCATAAGTACAGTATGTGGAAGAATCAAATGATAATATCATAGTGAGAACATAGTTAAAGTCTAGTTAAACTTGTTTTAGATTTTTTGAGTTAGGAAATATAAGGGTAGCTTGGATGTTCGTGAAATCATATTACCAAATATGAATTCCAATTTATTGCGTCGTAGGTTTTACAAATTTGAAAACTAACAGACTGGGGCATTTCATCGACGAGCTGCTTCTGTACTTTTCTTCTATTGTTGACCATTATATACAGGTTGGCCTGCTAACTTTATCTAAAGTTGGCAGAACATGCGATTTTTACTAAAAAAAAAGTGGAACATTAAAATTCTTATTAGGGCATTTAATTATCCTTCGATTCGCTCTTCCGTATGGCATTATCACTTTTCAATTATAATCATTACATACAGGGTTGCTGTACTAACTTTTTCTCAAGTTGAACATGCGATATTTACTAAAAAAGTGGCGCTTTAAGTTCTTATTAGGGCATTTAATTAGCCTTTAATTAGCTGTTTGGTATAGCATATCATTTTTCAATTATGACTATTATATATGCGATATTTACTAACAAAGAGGCGCATTAAAATTCCTATTAGGGCATTTAGTTAGCCTTTAGTTAGCTCTTCATCATGACATTATCATTTTTTAATTATGACTATTATATACAGGGTGCTCTGCTAACTTTATCTAAAGCTAGCAGCACATGCGATTTTCACTAAAAAAGTGGAGCATTAAAATTCTTATTAGGGTATTTAATTAGCCTTTAATTGTGATATTATCATTAATTTGTTCTGCTGACTTTGTTCTGCTAACTTCAGACACGTATATTATTTAGTTTTTCTTCTGTAAAGTCAATAATATGGATATAATGAAAACCACTCCAAACTTTGTTTTTTTTGGCATTTGAGGGGTTCCTAATTGGTTCCAAGCTCTTTCCGACAGGACAGAACTGGAACTGGAAAAACGATTTCGGTTTATGAAGCCAAGCATCGGTGTTTTAACTTAAAAAGCCATTTTTCTCCTCAAATCACCTTCATTTAAAAAAAGGGCACTCGAAAGCTTTCTTGGAACTTTATTAGGTTATCCAAAAGAGGGTGATTTGCGAAAGTTGCATGGGGCATAGAAGTTTGAAATCATCTGTTTCGCTTGGTCTACACCGTTTTCCATTCATTCCAGGTTCGCCACGAAAGAGAAACCGGATCACCTGTTCTCGGTGGCAGCTGCATCGAGTACCGCTAGCAGCTACCTGGAGCCACCGTCTCCGGCGCCAGTGTCCGCCTCCGAGCGACGGTTCGCCCCACCCCTGCAGCCCCACGAGGACTCCACCCCCTCCCCGGATTGCTTCGCCAACAACGCTTTCCCTTCCCCCACCGCGCAAGGGGGCTTGGTGCCGACGGCCACCGAAAGGTCGGTTATTAGTGACATTTATTATTATTATTATTATTACTATTTTAAAGAGAGTTGAGCCAACAATGGCTATAATAGCAGCCCTCGTATATCGGCTTTCATACGTAGCGCGTATAGAACCCGCGCTCTCTAGTGGTTAAGCGGATGCACCTTGGCGTCCCACCAAGAAGTCTACTACTGCCAAGTAGAGATTTCCTTGGTTTGCCGTTACCTTCGGGTACTAGATGGCGCACCGGCAGAATTCTTTCTGTCTGCTTGCACATCTTTCACATGTTTATTAAACATGGAAAAATTGATGCTCTATATTTCTGTCAATCGACCTATGGTGCACTGATGATCGCTAATAAGCGTGAAACAGCTGTCTGCGTACTGGTGGATTGACGGAGGTATAGAGCAGCCCTCGTATAATGGCTATAAACTCAGAAACTGTGAGAAAAAAAAGTAAAGGTACGGTGTACAACATTAAGAAAAAAAGAAACTTAAGAGCTAAGGGCCTTATCTAGGTTGTTCTTAAAACAGTTCACACTCCCGGAGTTCACTACATAGTCTGGCAAACTGTTCCAGTGTTCAAAGATTCTGTTTGACAGAAAATGCTGTCGCACGGTTGTCCTGAAGGCTTCTTTTTGCAGTTTGTAGTTATGTCCTCGAAGATTGTTAGTGCTCAGTTTGTAAAGATGGGACAGATCTATGCCAAAGAGACCACGAATGGCTCGGAACGTGATAATCAGGTCACCGCGACGGCGTCGGTCAGAAAATGAAGTTAGACCGAATATTCTGAGCCTCTCGCTATAGTCCGGGCGAGTTGCGCCATACGGAATACGAGTCGCTCTGCGTTGCAGAGATTCCAGGAGGTCTTGATCGCGAACAAGGATTGGACACCAAACTGGCCCAGCATATTCCAACAGAGGTCTGACATATGTTTTATAGAGTAGGCCACACGTTGCGAGGGTTGCTCTATATCTCCGTCAATCCACCAGTACGCAGACAGCTGTTTCACGCTTATTAGCGATCATCAGTGCGCCATAGGTCGATTGACAGAAATAGAGAGCATCAATTTTTCCATGATTACTAAACATGTGAAACATGTGAGAGCAGACAGAGAGAATTCTGCTGGTGCGCCATCTGGTACCCGAAAGTAACGGCAACCAAAGAAAGTCGCTGCTGAAACAGCAGCATACTTCTTGGTGGAACGCCACGGCGCGTCCTCTTTGAGCCACCAGAGAAGCGCGGGTTCTATATGCCGCTGCATTTTAAAGCCGATATACGAGGATTTGAAACGATTCTCGAAACGTTTTCATCTCACATTCTTGAAAAATGTCATTTCTTCGTTTTATAACCTATTTTGTTGTTTATCATAAATCTTTAGTATCGAATTTCGAATAAATTTCAACAAAGTAACTATAGTGACATTAGACAATAACACAGTGTGCATGTTCCTTCGAACATTAAATAATTCTAAGGCATGTTCCATTTCAAAGCTTTTGTAAGCGACAGCTGGTGTTTCCACGATATTTTAGATCTCGGTACGACCCCAAAAATTAGCGAATCAACCTTAAACAGGAAACGCTTTGAAAACAAATCTAATTGACGTTTCCACGACATATTTAAAAACTCAAAACGTTTTGAAAGGCCCATGAGAACGTAGTCCTCCTAGAACTGTCAATTTGTTAACACCTGGGAGGATTATCCATCAGGGAACAATGGTGAAGTTCTTAGTTTTATTAGGTCTGTTTTTACAGCAATCACAAACTAGTCAGCGTCAATTTGATTGGCCAGTACTAGTCAGAAATAGTTTGACAACTGCAATGGCGAATACTGATTGGCTCTGACTGGTTTGTGATTCTCTGTAAAAACAGACCTATAAGCATGTTCGTTGACGTTAACGTCACACGGTTGACGTGTATAATCGTATTGTGGTATGACATTTGAATAAAGCTCACTTTATATTGATGTCGCAGGCTTATCATAATATCAGTCTTATTATAATATGCCTAGGCTTTTTCTATATGACTAGGCGTAATGTAAAACTAAAAGAGTAAAGGAAAATCTGACAATATGACTGATTACCTAAGACGTGTTATAATACGCCTGACGCTTCTTAGTTTCATTGTTCAAAAGAATCTGTACGGGGTTGTTTTTAGAACTTGACTGTATAAAATACGTCTTATTATAATACGACTCGCAGTGTGCCAGGCAAATTACGAAAATCACTCATAGGGAAAAAATTATAGATTTGGGTTATTTATTAGAACATGATCCACTCTGGTATGGTATGGCTATTACAACTTCTCAGCCTTGTAAAACTTTTCAAGTTCTCCATAATACTTGACCTTGTGGACAAATACACCTAGCGAGTCATCACTCATTTTCAATGCAATCATTTGCACTAATATTGCACAGAGAAACTGAACAGTAAGTCACAACCACAATAACACACAATTAGCCTGACAAGTCGTCAGTCGTATTATAATACGACGAGTATAACCAATCAGAATCCAGAGTAATCGCACGCTATTAAAATTTGACATAAGCCTAATAAGCAACAGGCATATTCTAATACGCCTTAAATTGTCAGTCAAATTGTGAGTTCCTCGATTCTTTCGGTGATATAGCAATACGCCTAGTCGTATTGAAAAAGTCTAGGCGTATAATAATATGACTAATTTTACAAAAAGACTACGACATTGACACCGTTTGTATTTTTTGATTTGGTGTCAAGATTTCTGTAGACCTTCGTTTTTCGTGAGATGCAAACACCTTCATCAGATGAAGAGCTGCTGCTAGTTTGCAATAGATCCATCTATAAACACGTCAATGCATACGTTTTATGTAAGACATATTTAGGACACGTTTTTTTTTAAATTCACTTTGATGTACCGAACCGGAAAAAAACTTGGTAATTTAAAAGAGTTCGATGTGCCGTAGGTGGCGCCCTCCAATACGTAATTTTACATCATTGTGCAATTTTATTGCGGAATAATTGAGACAAAATGAAGTAAAAGTAAAACTTTGACACACTGTATCTTGAAAATTAAGCATTTTAAGGCTTCATGCTCTTATCTCAATGTTCATAAAAATGTGAGATCTATCACATGTCAAGCGTTGTTGGTTGAATGTCTGGACACCCTGTATATATTACGAGGACAGCTATGATACAAAATGCATTTCATTGTTGACAGAATCTTACCTAAGAGAGGGTAGTCTCTTCTTCTTCTTCGGGTGCCATACGCTTTGCAGCGTGTAGGCGGTTATCTGCTCTCGTGACCAACGATGTGTAGAGTGCCGTCTTCTGCTCTTCTCACTATTGTTGAGATGTCGCTGACATGACACCAGTTTCTGATATCTCGGAGCCATGAGTGTTGTTTGCGACCTGGACCTCTCCTCCCCTCAATTTTACCCATTAAAATTTCTTTCAGCAACCTATATTTGGGGCCTCTAAGCATGTGACCTAAGTAAGCTACCTTGCGTCTTTTTATGATTTCCAGTAACTCTCTTTGAGTGGAGGCTCTATTCAATACATCCTGGTTCGTAACATGGTCTGTCCACGGGATTCTCAAAAGCCGACGTAACGTCCACATTTCGAAGGCTTCTATTCTATTCATTGATTTGATTTTGAGGGACCAAGTTTCAGCGCCGTACATTAGTATTGGCCATATATAGCATTTTACCACTCGCAGTCTGAGATTTAGTGGCGTTTCTCGGCGTAAAAGAAAGCTGTTAAACTTTATAAAAGTAGTCCTGGCCATCGCAATGCGTATTTTGATTTCTTCGTCACAGTCCCATTTTGCATTTAGTGTTGAACCTAGATATTTGAATTTATCTACTCGTTCGATCAGTTGGTTGTCTATGAAAAGCTGTTCGTTGGTATGCTCTTTTCTGCTTACAATCATTAATTTAGTTTTTGTTATATTGATCTTCAATCCATACTCTTTTCCAATTCTATTTATTTTATTCACCATAAAATTTAGGTCTTCTATGTTGTCGGCTAGTATTGCGGTGTCATCAGCGTATCTCAGGTTATTTATAGGGAAACCATTTATTTTAATGCCTTTCGTTTCGCCTTCAAGTGCTAACTGAAAAATCCTTTCGACGTATACGTTGAATAACAAAGGTGAGAGAGTACAGCCTTGTCTCACACCGTTTGTGATTGATATTTCATTTGTGCACATTGAGTTATTAATTTTGAGGTCTGCTTTTTGGTTCCAATACAAGTTGTATATTATTCTTAGATCCTTGTCGTCCAGACCAATGTCTTTTAATATTGGAATAAGAAAATCATGGCGGACATTATCAAATGCCTGTTTGTAGTCAATAAAACATATAAAGACATCTTTCCTTTGGTCGTAACACTTTTGAACTAGCAGCTTCATAGACAACAGCGCCTCTCTTGTGCCCAAGCCATTTTTGAAGCCAAACTGGGTTTCTCCAGAACACTCATCGCATTTTCTATATATTCTGTTATGAATGACCCGCAGGAAGGCTTTTAGGGCGTGACTCATCAAACTAATTAATCGGTGATCATCACATGTTTTTGAGTTACTTTTTTTGGGGATAGCTACAAAGTCGACTTCAACCATTCTACAGGTATTCTTCCCGTGTCGTATATAGTGTTGAAAAGTCTGCACAATTGTTTTGGGTCTACTAGTTTGAGCATTTCTGAGTGTATATTATCTTGCCCAGGAGTTCTTTTGTTTTTGATGTTCGAGAGAGCATACGATACCTCAGGATCAAGTATAGGTGGGCCTGATAATACATCTGCGGATCTATCCATTTCGTAATATCTATCGTCTGTAAATAGTTTTTGTATACAGGGTGGCCAATCGGGTGACGATAATAATTTTTTTTTAGATAGCCCGTACCGAGACCTATCCAAAACACCCCCATGTATGTGTACCGATTATTGATAGTTTTCGAGTTATGATTTTTTTTTTGAAAACTTAGAGATTTTCCAGTTTTTCCAAGAAATCGTCAAAAACAAAAACAAGAATGCTGATTGGCTTTTATTTTTTTCTGCAATTATACTCAGTATTAAGCCTATTTTAATATCCAATAAGGAGAACCTGTACATCCGAACAATAATTGAGTACATTTCGGGCCCAAAGTTTGAAATCTCTGTTTTTAGTCAGGAAACCAAAACCTTCAAAATAAAATTAAAAATACTTATGCCTGATTCTAAAGCTCCAGTCTAATCTTAAAAACTCTGCAGAGCATTGCACTTTCGAAATAATAATAAAAAAATAGCACTTATGGGGTCATTTTGCGCCGTACGTGACTGTTAGAGGTAAAAAGGTGATAATTCAAGAATTTCCAAAATGATTTAAAAAACTATTATTTTACTTTATTATGACAAATTAAAGAAAAAAAACTCATAATAACTAATAAACACGATAATTATTGATGTCTTAGTCACTTTTAATAAAAAAAATAATACCTGTGCTTTTTGCTGTGTACTCTTGTATTCTGCTACATTAAACTGTATGGAGAGTTAACAAAGGAAAGGAATAATAAAACAACAATCTGACTTTTAACTCCATGGCGGAATTACCTGGGAAGCGTTATCGTAGCATACGCCATCCGTTTTACTTCCCACACCAACAGGTGAGGGGAGGATTGTGATCGTGAAAATTTTCAAATTTGAGATAATAGGTTTTTTGGGCGTTTTATAAAAATCCGCGTCATTCATTTCCGTCGTTCTGTCTGTCGGTCTGCCTGTCGGTCTGTCTGTCTGTACGCGTTTTTCTAGCCTCGTAATCTCAGTAACCGCTGCATGGACTGTGATGAAATATGCTGTGGGGTCTTAGTAGGTAATGCTGCTAAAAAAACTTCGTTTTTAGGCGTTTTCGAGGTTCTTGATCATTTTCTGCATTTTTTTTTGGGTGGGGGTGGAATTTGGGTGTTTGGGGGGTGGGGGGTTGAAAAACTGGAAAACTTGTTGTATTCATTCATGATAAGCTATGTACTGACCTGTCAAGGAAGACCTAGCGATATAAATCACCTTTTTAGGTCCATCCGAACATTGCCTTGCATATTACCGAAAATTAATTAACACAACTGCGCTTCGCCGACATGAGCTTGCAAAAAGCTACTCTGAAAGAAAGGGATGGCGTATGCTACGACATCGCTTCCAGGTAATTCTACCATGAAATTGGAAGTCAGATTATTATTTTATTATTCCTTTCCTTTGTTAACTGTCCATACAGCTTAATTTAGCAGAAGTTCAATTGTACATTGCAAAAACACTTCAAAAATCACAATTTGGGTATTAGTTTTTTTATTAAAAGTCATCAAAACATCAATGATTGTCGAGTTTATTAGTTGTTACGAGTTTTTTTTCTTTAATTTGTCATAATAAAGCAAAATAATAGTTTTTTAAATCATTTTGGAAATTCGTGAATTATCACCTTTTTACATTTAACACTCACCTACGGCGCAAAATGTCCCCATAAGTGCTACTTTTTCATTATTATTCCGAAAGTGCAATGTATTGCAAAGTTTTTAAGATTAGTTTCAAGCTCCAGAACCAGGCATAAGTATTTTTAATTTTATTTTGAATTTTTGGTCTCCTGACTAAAAATAGAGATTTCAAACTTTGGGACCAAGATGTACCTAATTATTGCACAGATGTACAGGTTCTCTTTATTGGATATTAAAATAGGCTTAATACTGAGTATAATTGCAGAAAAAAATAAAAGCCAAAAAGCATTCTTGTTTTTGTTTTTGACGATTTCTTAGAAAAACTGGAAAATCTCTAAGTTTTCAAAAAAAAATCATAACTCGAAAACTATCAATAATCGGTACACATATATGGGGGTGTTTTGGATAGGTCTCGGTACGGGCTATCTAAAAAAAAATTATTATCGTCACCCGATTGGCCACCCTGTATAATCCTCCCAAGTTTTTATTATTTGATCGGTGTCAGTTATTATTTTATTATTCGCTGTGATTTTTGAGACATTCCTTTTCTTGAAAGTGTATGTAATTTCTTTTAATTTTTTATGGAAATGAAAAGAGTCGTGTTTGTTATTCAGTTCTTCTGCCTCTGCACACTGTTCAGCTAACCATCTATTTTTGGCCTCTTTGATTTTATTTTTGATGAGTCTGTCTATTTCTCTGTATTTTCTATCGTTCCCTTTGTTCAGTCTTCTCTCGTCCATCATCTTCAATATCTCTGTGGTCATCCATTCTTTCTTTGACTGTTTTGTTTCGTGACCAAGCACCTCTTCTGCGGTTTCTAGTATGACTGTTTTAATGTTGCTCCATTGGACTTCTGGGTCTCTCTGTTCTGTATTTTCACGGGTTGTATACCTTCTAGTTAAGTCTTGTCTCACTTCTTCTCTCTTCTCATTACTTTGAAGTAGGTTTATATTGTATCTTGTGTGATTTATCTTATTAGTGATTAGTTTTCCCCTGTGTTGGAATCTAGCTATTAGTGGGTTGTGGTCCGAACCTATATCGGCTCCCGGATATGCTGCTACTCTTTTTATGCTATTCTTAAATCTGTTGTTAATTATAATGTAGTCTATTTGATTTCTTATGATGTTTTGAGGGTTATCTTGAGGGGATCTCCATGTATATAATCGTCTTTCAGGTAAAATCAGGTAGTCTCTGATCTTACCGAATTCCCGTTATGAACGTCATCGTTTGACAAATCTCTCTATGCTCTTCCTCTAAATTTGGATCGTTCATTGACTTTCTTATAATTTCATTCCATGACCTACGTGGTCTGCCTCTTTTTCTTTTCTCAGGTGGTCTCCATTGAAATATTATTTTGGGCCATCTCTCATCAGGCATACTTAATAAATGTCCAAACCATTACAGAGATCGTATTCCTATTCGATTCGGCACTGTTTCTTCCGCTTTCTTTCGAGCTCTTATTACTTCATCTAATGTAAAGCATTTTTACAGCTAATATTCTCCTTTTTAGATCTGCATTCAAAGTTCACACTTCTGATCCATAGCCCAAAACATCACTTACACACTCGTTTCTAATTTAAGGAACTTCGTTGGTTGAATATGAAGCAAAGATGACATCTACATATGTGTTGCCTAACCCCAGTCAAAATATTTGCACGACAGAATTACACTAAGATCGCGTAGGTATTCATAATATAGACACACGGCTTAAAAATAAATTATCGATTCCGCAACATGAATCAATATTATTAAAAAAAAAGTCGTTTTTATATATAGCTCCCTTATAACCAAATTTCCGATTTATTAAAAATGCTTAGCTGAAATCAGTTCAAAAAAAAATCTGAAAGAACTAATTTTGGCAAAGAAATAACATTTGATAGGTAAATTATAACCAAATTTCCGATGAATTAAAAATGCCTAGCTGAAATCAGTTAAAAAAAATCTGAAAGAACTATTTTTGACAAAGCAATAACATTTGATAGGTAAATTGACTAAAAATTTGCTTCCTCTTGAGTAATATAATCAACTATACTCCTATTTGCTATATGCTAAGGGCCGATTTTATCAACATGCATATTTAACAAAGAATTTAACAAAGCTTTTGTATTGGATGTTATTTAACAAAAGCTTTCTATTGGGTATTGAGGGCTATGTTAATAAGTATCATCCAATAGTATTTCATCAATATTGAAAACAACACGTCAAAGCTGGATGACACTTTTGTCAAAGATATTTTAGAAATTCATGGATCAAAATCATAGCAGGATATCAGAACAAAGCAAGCAAATTAATGCCACATTTTCCATGTTTACATTATAATTATGGTATAATTACTAATTGCAAACTGGGATAATTTGTGATAAAAGTAGTAGGTACCTATATCAATCACAGCAACTACCTACCTTATTTAATAATTAAAAATGCCTCGTCCGTCAGTCAGATGGATTATATGAAAATACATACTTATATGAAGAATCAATCTTTCATTTACTGGATGTATGTTTGTTGTAGATCTTCTTATAGAAGTATTCACAGGTGCATTGTACATCAAATAGGGCTATACTTAATTTTAATTATAAAATGGCATGCTTTCGCGTTCTGGGGTTCTGGATAGGCAACCAGTAATGCATATGCGTTTTGGAAGTAGCTGTAACTTTTGAAATGTAACAAAATGCTATTTTTATTTCTTTTTTACTATAAAACAAAGATATATTGCAGGCATTCATAATTATTAGCGATAGTAAATTATTGTTTTATCCAAATAATGCAATGAGTGAATTTCTTGTCATCATAGCATTTAATACAGCATGAAACCAGCGATCAAATGGAAATGGAATCTGGAATCTGATTGGTTGAAATTAGCAATTGCTAAACTTTTGATTAAACAAGAAAATGCAATTTTTCACCGATTTGGGATGGAAAATCAGACTGGAAAAGATGTTAGATGATCTACAATGCTCGATTGTATATAAAGTATGTCATTTTTGAGCTTTTTGAGGTCAACTTCAAGAGAAATCAATAATTTTCAGAGTACTTAGACAGATGCATGTTCTTAGAAGGGCTGCTCTGATTGGTCAAAGTCTTTGTTAAAATCTGCATGTTGATAAAATCGGGCCTTTAATCTATCATATACACTAATCATCTGATTAAATTTTATTTTTATATATTTTCTTCTTTTCATATAATTCTTGTTCACCGAAAAATTTTATGTATCTATTGTATAATTATTCATCTATTTTTGTCAGGTAAGGTTGAATGGAAGAACGGGAAGTCCCGAACATTATATGTTTTTTTTATGTATAGATTTTGCAATGAAATTATCATTATATTTTTGTCCACCTTGGCGTTGGAAGTAAATGGAGAATAAACAAACCCTCTGCAGTCTTATTATGTAAAAATTCGTTACAGCTGTCGCTGAGCAGATGCCGAGCAACACTGACATGACAGCAACAGAACCGTCAAAATTGTAGGTTCTATGTTGTTGTCCGTCACAATGACGTCATTGCATAATATACCCTGTTTCCCGATACTTTAAACTGTCAGCCGTGTCAACAGCGAACAGCTGTTCGGCTAGTGATATCTAAGAATACTCCAGATTGAGTCTTGACGTATCAATGTTAAGCTTTGAAGGAACACAGAGCTGTACTGAGTGCAAGTTCTGCTAGTGGCGAGTAATTGACGCTTGGTGACGTTTTCGCCTATGCTCTGAGGTCTATGCTTATTTTACATTTTCGCGGAAGATCCGGCGTGTCTTTCAGTATATCAGTATGGCTGGTCTGAATGATGATGATTAGGTGTGCCTTAAATGAGGTAAGTTTGAAGATAAAAGCATTTTTAGCTTAAGCTTCAATTAAACTACCTTATTATATCAATTTTACTCCATTTTACTACTTTATACTTTTCTCCAAATGCACCTTGTAAATTTCAACCAATAGATATCCCACTAGTGATGCAAGCTATTCATTGAATCGTCCTTATTGCTAAATATAGGAGTATTTTGATGGTCTCTAACAATATACAAATCAATAAAATAATCTATTTCTTTTAACCAACCATTTTTGCTGCGAATATCTGGTTATTGAAGCAATTTCATGTTTACAAAAATAGTCATTCCTTTTTGGCAATGAGATGTTCAGTAAAAATATTACTAATTCTGTCCTAATCTCAGGATTGCTAATCAACACCAATAGTAAAAAATTAAATTTGAGATACACCTCTTCGTCAGCTGATACCTATCAAATAGACGTCAAGCCAGTTCAAAGTATCAGGTAACAGAGTATATGAAATTTACGGTTGACAGCAGATATTGTGCGATTTAATCCCGTCGCTGGTCGTCTGCAAAATACGTGATAAGGTGCCTGTTTTTACGAGTAACGTTGTCCGCAGATTCGCGCCACCTCCGCCGCTGTCGCCTTCACCAACCGAGCAGCACCAGCAGCAACAGCAGCAGCTGCGGTACGCGCCGGCCGTGTCGCCGAAGAAGCTGGAGCGGTACGAGAAGCGGTACCACCACCACCAACCTCAGCAGCAACAGCAGCAGGCGTCGTCCGCCGCGACGAGCGGTGCGTCTGCAGCCGCAGCCGCTGTAGTCGCCACCTCTACGGCGGATAGGTTCTCTCACAAGGAGAGGTAAGTTCAGCCAATTCACAACCACAAATCAGATATTCGTGAAAGTGGGACAGGAGCCAGTGGCGGCTGGAAGGGCACAAGGGCACGTGCGCACCCAACCACCCAGACGGGTCTAGGAGGCGGATTGCTATCTGCCCTGACAGTCAGGCAGCCATCAAAGCACTGAGTGCTTGGAAAATAACGTCGGGACTGGTCCTGGAGTGCAGGAGGGCTCTTGACGACATTTCAGCTAAACACAAGGTATCACTGATGTGGGTGCCTGGGCACGCTGGGGTAAAGGGTAACGAAATGGCAGATCATCTGGCAAGGATGGGATATGGTAACAGTTTTGTGGGCCCGGAACCAGCCTTAGGACTATCTGCAAACTTGATTAGGAAAACAACTGGAGAGTGGATCCAGAATCAACACTGTCTGAGATGGAACAACATCTTTGGTCATCTCCGTCAAGCTCGGGAACTGTTAGCAGGGCCTGTAGAGAGAATAGGACGATTTTGTCTCTCTCTGGATAGGAGTAACTTGAGATTACTAGTAGGCCTATTAACGGGTCACAACACCTTCAGACGTCACCTGTTCGTGATGAGGGTGGTCAACGACCCAACGTGCACGTGGTGTGGTGAAGAGGAAGAATCCTCGACACACATCTTGTGTCGCTGTGAAACCCTGGGTTATCACAGGCAGACTATGCTGGGCTCAAGAACCTTGGAACCAATAGAGATAAAACGGATAGGACCTAAGAATGTATTTGCCTTTGCCAAAAGGGCAAGTCTTAGGAACTAGCGCGGATAGAGGCGCAAAAGGGCCCATCGTGTGGCCTATGCACCAGTCACATTTCGTGCTGGATAGCCTCTGGTCCTTATTCATTCAACCACCCAGAAAAAATGGAGTCAATTTGATTGACTCAGTACTTAACACACATTGCGGTGATACCAGTTTATTATTTTTTCATAGCATGAAGCTATAGTCAGAGATCCCCTTGCATCCAAATCATCATGGTTGTAGATAACTTAAAGACTTGATATGGCCCCACAAAGAGTAATCCATACAAGTTAGATTTGGAAATCTAGGAGGCCAAGCTGCTGGACCTCCACGACCCATTCGTTTGTCTTGAAACTGTACATCTGATTCAGGACGAACATTCGGATGAAGATGTGCAGGTGCTCCATTAAGCTGGAAGTCAATCAATCACTTTAACAATCTGCTAGTAACCAAATAATATAACACTCGCTTAATATTTATTTAACATTCAAGTAACTATTTGTATAATAATTTTGGGAAACTTTAAGGAAATAGGTCAGTTTGGACGTGTTACTTGCGACCTTGCAAATCCAAAAATTTACTGAAAATGAATTATAACTTGACAACGTCGTAACCGATCCCAAAAATACGTTAGGGTTAAATAGGTATCGGTAGGAGAAGCGATGTTTACGACCAGCTGATCAGTTTCTAACCCTAATATCCGACGTGAGTGACATAGTCAAATGCGATATTTTCACTTGAGTTACATGATGGAGTACTTTAACGAACCTTTGACCGAGAATGACATTATTAGGAAAAACGACCTGAAAAATGCCAAATGATATTTGTACCTAATGTATCGTGAACAAATTCTCAATTAATTGTAGCCGCTGTGGGCTGTGAATCCTGTTATTTGGGGTCCGATTTTTCTTTTATTGATATGTCCAAGTCCTGTATTTTGAAATCCTGCGAAGGCCCACCGCCGGTATTATGGATGTACTGTCTCTCATCGGCAAATTTTTGTTTTGTCCTTTTTTTTTAAATTTTCGTAATTGCTTTTCAGTACTTTTTGCTTCACGAAATGTCTCTCCACACAAACTGTTGGACAAGTTCAACCTTTCCGTTTTGATTCTATGAATATTTTTATCCGTTTTCTGGCATTCCAAAATAGTCTCATATTTTTTCACAAATCTATATAATTCTATAATTCCATTATATAATTGCAAAATACTTCTTGACCGACAACAAAATTTGATGAATGTCAGAATTTGACATTCATAGACATGACATTTACATAACCTGCATAACATTAAACATTAAAAACGAAAAGCAACTAGTTTCGCCACCAAATACCCTATATCCATTGCTACCAATCCTCTTTTGATCCAGTTCAGCTGATCCTTCCCAGAACGGAGTTTGTACAACGCGTCAATCGTTGAACCGTGTTCATCGTTGAACTTAAGGTTACGTGATCGGGAGTTCACTGAGCGTTTGTACAACCGGCCCTTAATGGGCATTCTGTAGAATTATAGCTTTTAGCTCCCACTGACTCACTGAAGTCACTGAAGAGAGTTTATGCAGAGCATCTATTTGTCCGTCCGTCTGTCTATCTGTCCGTATAAAAAAAAGATAGCCAAAACTACAGATGCTAGAGGCAAACTAAATATACAGATACGGAATCAGCATGAAATACCTAGTCCGGTAAAAATCCGGATTTATCAATATCGCTTCCAGTTTTTAAAAAAATGAATTCAATTGCGACAGGTAACTGACGACGTATTATGTACGAAGTATTAATATTCCTGAAGCACAGGCAGCGCGGCCAAGCGGTTAAGACGCTAGGCACCAGTCTGAAAGGGCGTTAAATTTATTGATTACTAGTCTGGAAAAGATTCGGTTTTGTCAAGTTTAATGCAAAAATTAAATTTTTATACCAACAAATTCCAGAGTGAGAACGCTGTTTGAATTTACTCAAGTAAATTCTTTCCTACTTTTTTGTTTATGTGTACATCCTATTTACAAATTTCAATCAACGGTGATTGTTGTATTTGTTGCAGGTACCAAAGCTACTCGGAACGGTACCCCTCCGTTAGCTACACCACGGACAAATTTGTACATAACGACAACCGATACAACTCAAACTCCAACAACAACAACAGCGGAGGAGAGCGTTACATCCCTCCGAACGCACACACCCCGGTCGAACGGTACGTCCCGCAGCCGCAAGAGCCGTACTACGGACCGTCGTACCAAGGGTACGGGTTCAAGTACAACGCCAGCGATCCGTACATGCGAAGAGACCTAGCCTACCACTACAGACTGTCACTGCCTTACAACGGGAGCCACTACCAACGGGTTCGGTACATGGGGACCCCCAACAGGATGAAATGCTGTCAGCTCCAGGACTATCAACTGTCCAAGTCGAGTCCGGGGTCGAGCTCTAGTAGCAGCTCCGTCACCAGCAGGTAAGTGTAATGATTACACGCCATACTTTAGTAAGCTTTGTCATGGCCACACGTGCCTGTTGAATGCGCCGTCTAACCTCGTTTTCACAGCTACCCATATTGTCGATCAAAGAACCAAGGTACAAAAAACTTTGAACTACAATAGCCTACTGACTTTACTTCTCGATGATTATCATGCTCTCTATCCACGATAATAACCTTGGTCTTGTTATAGTTAATACCAAGACCATATGCTTCACGGTGTTTTTCTAAGATGTTTAATAGAGCTATTAGTTCTTCCTGAGAAGCAGCAATAAGGGTTGTATCGTCAGCAACTCTTAAGTTGGATGTTTTGCTTCAGCCAATAATTATACCGTCATTCCAGTTGTCGAATACCTGTCTCATCACAAATTTAGAGTAAAAGCTAAATAACGTCGGTGATAACACACATCTCTGACGAACTCCTTTTCTGGTTGCAGTTTGACCAGACAGGTTACCATCAATTCTTACACGAGCCGAATTAGAGTCATAGAGTTGCTGAATGAGAAATGCTAGGTGATAAGGGACTCCCATAGAGATAAGGATTTTCCATAGTTAGCCACATTACAAACATACTTTTTAAAGTTACTACATGTGACACAACAGAAATTAGAATTACATGTACAGTGTAATCCAGCTAAAATTTGCCACCCCGCCTATCTCTAAAATGACAAAAGAAGATAAAAATCGCCGTAACTGGAACTGATCAAAAGGTCCCTAACAAACAAATCTATAAAAATCTTTTCAGACAGTCGGGCTACCTTAAAACCATTGAGCTCCAAACGGGTTGATTCAGGACTCGTATGGAACTGCATACACCTCCTCAACGAACTCGGAAGAGGGGACAGGGTAACCTTGGTTTGGGTTCCACGTCACAGCGGAGTGGAAGGCTATGTATTGACCGACGCGCTCGCAAGGGGAGGAACTGAATCTGTGTTCATAAGACCAGAACCATTTGCGGGCATTGCAAAAAGCACCGCTAAAAAACCATTTCAGGCTGGGGAAAAGAAAGCACTCTTGCACTGGTGAGATACACCAGGGCTACTGCACTCGAAGGCGTTCATAAAATATCCCTCTGGTTGGTCTGTTGACGGGACATGGTCGTTTGAGGAACCACATGCGGAAGTTGCGTCTTGAACAAACAACAGACTGTCACTTCTGCTATGTGGAGGACGAAACGTCGGAGCATATTCTGTGCTCCGGTCCAGTACTGGAGAGAGCTAGGTACCAGACGTTTAGATACGCCCAACTGGAACCTTATGACTGTAAGATCGATTTGTATTTTGGTGAGGAACTCTTCCACCTAATACGTCATCATTGTGCCATCAACCTCGTCACCACCAGTAACTCCTACTTTTTAAAATGAGACTACCTTGCTTGTGATACACCATTTTGAAGAGAATTCATTGTCAAATACAACAGTGTGATAGGATTGAAGATTGATTCACTATTATGGACGCTAATGAAAAATATCGTGATTATCAAAATGAAGTATTATTTTTATTACATGAAATATTATTGAAAGAAAGATTCCAAATGTCCCATACAGACCTACAGACGGTATTCAAAATGTCCGCATGCAATAGAAGTATACCAGCCACATGCACCATTTCTCAAGCTGCTTCATCATTGTTAAAAATGGTGGATGCTCTTACTAAAGCCTTGAACGCTCGGGTCGGACGGTACGGTACGAACGGTACGCACGGGATTTTTCAAAAATCTTTAGCATTCATTTGCCTATGGGTGCGCGCACTGGGTCGTCACTGTCGGAACAGGACCATCCGCACCTTCCGCCGTCCTATAAAATCCCGAAAGAAAGATTTCTAGGCATCCGGACCGTCCCGACCGGCCGTACCGATGACTCATCAGCCCTTCGGCGCGTGCCTGCACGTGCTTCGGTACAGACGTTCCGCCGTTTCAGTTGAGAAATACTGGTTGCAAAGCGAGCATGGATGTTCCCAATTACGGTGGTGCTCTAATCTCTTGCGATTTATTCTATGAATCCAAAATCTGGGTTTTCCTCGAGTTCTTGACCTTTCTTCTTCTTCTGCTACCAACATTAGACTGCTTGTCTCTATTGTCTGACCTTCCGCCCGTCCGTCCATCCGTTCCGTCCGTACCGACCGACCCAGTGAGCGCAGGCACCTAAAAAAAGTGCCGAAGGTGCGTACCGTTCGTACCGTTCCGACCCAGTGCACGCTTAGCTTAAATTGGACATTCCAATGTATTCATGACAATATCAAAATGAGCTCAATAGCTCGGGCATAAATTGGGAATCGGTTTTTTGTAACCTAGATAATGATACTGATGTAAGGCGATCTGCCGTTAATGCTGCTCTTGCCAGGAAAGCAAATTAGTAGAAGCCACAGTTTTCTATTGGCATATTGCTATGAATCAATGTGCATTAATATTAAAGTTAAAACATTAAATAACTTCGACTATATTTCATTTGCTGTTTCGAAAAACGTGACAGATAAAGCAATTCCTTTTAGATTCCCATATCTTATATCTTATGGGAGGCTCTTGAAATCTGGAGCGTCTAAATTAACATCGATTTCCTTGAAATTGAAATTCATCCAACTGAAGCGAGTCTCTGAACAAATAAAGTTAAAAATACGCCTTTTATGAACCTATATCAGATATTTTAATATTTTATAACGGATACATTAACAGCAGGAATCAATACAGCCACTTCTATCCTTGCTTTGACATTTACTGCAATGACAGCAGCTAGGAAGTCCTCCACTGATCATGTAGTAGTAATAATGACAATAAGTACAATCAATACAAACTATATAGGTAGATTTAAAAGGTACGACTACCCCAGCAAATAGGCCACATATGGTTTTTCAGTCAAAGGTAGAAAAGATAGGTATTGCTATTCCCAACGATATGAACGTCCAAAGCATTGGGAGGATATCTAAATACACTGTCTTTGAGATAAAAAATAGAAATACAAAGACTCTGGAAGCCAAAAAAAGTTACTATATTGTTTCCATGATAAAGCATGTTGGTCACAGGCCTTATACTAAACACATTAAAGGCCAATTCACAAATACGGTACCGTGCACCGACTGTGTCATGACCTCGCATCGGCTGTGGTGTATTTTCTATTGTGTAACACAGTCGGAGCACAGTCCTCTATGTCTGAATTAAAAACAGTTTCAATACATTCCAATGAAAGCTTTGGATGGCCGATTCAGTTCAAATTAACACAGTCGGCGCGCAGTCGGTGCACAGTACCGTATTTGTGGATTGGCCTACAACAGTTAGGCCTGGACGTCAGGTTACACAAGATATTCCAAAAGTCTGTAATCCTGAAGACCTGTAATGCTGTACGATCTTCCCTATATTCAGATAAGTAGTAGTTCGGATGTTGACTTGGCACAGAGAACTTTGAGTTGGCCCTCAAAATTAATATGAATATTCACTTGATTATCTGAAACTATAATTGACGATTTTTTTTAAAATGACTTTAAAATTTGGGGTTTTTGAAAATTTATCTGACCATTGAAACTGCAATTAGCGTTTTAAAAATGTGAGTTGATCGTCTTGAAGCTTCTGATGAAAACATGTAATACTGAGCTTCCCGTTTCACATTTTGTGCAGCCAAGGCAAGGACATCCATCAGTCTAAAGACATCTGCATCCAAGATATCCAGTGCCAAAACTACCCCAGCTACCAGCAACAGGAGAAAGCAGTGCAATGCGGCAACATCGCAACCCAACCACCATCGCAATGCATGGGTTACGCATCTCCAACCTTGCGGACAGGCAACACCGCAAAAGGACCTCACTGCAGGCACAGCATCTGCTCCAGCCCTTCCGTGGAATACGTAGGGGCCTCAGGCGGGAGGCACGTATGCGCCACGCCCCCTCCCAGGGGTAGCGTGGGCTCAGACGGGGGGCTGTGTCCTTTGGACCCTTGCTGCGCTGCTAGGAGGCAGAGCGCAATCACCGTCGCAGTATGGTGAGTCGAATTTCTTATATATGTTATATGGCCCTTTGACAATGCGCCTTATTGTATTAAATTCAAACAATTAATCTAGTGTAGGCAACTTTGTTGCAAGGTTACCTCCAAAGTAGACAAAACAACTGATAGCGACTTCCTGCAATAACAAGTCATACAAAGCGTCATTGTTCGATGCCACGTATGCAAAACATCTTTTGTCAGCATAAATTAAATATAAAAGGGTGGTACTGCGTACCACAGTTGTTCAATACCCGGTTAGACTCCGTAATGTCAAGTAGTCATAAGAATCTTTTGTAAAATTGTAACTTGAAAGTGCGACACAGGCTTGTGCCGCAAATAAACGTTTTTAAAAAGTTAATCATTGCTTCAATGATATAACATATATGTATGCATGTTAAGGCGGGTCTTCACCAACAGAGCGAGCACAAGCGAGCATTTGTTCTTGTTCGTGTATGTTTGCTCGTACTCGCTCGTCATATTGAAATCTCGTCCATACTACAGCGATTATGTTCAGGTTCGCAGTTGATCCGTCCAATTTCTACGAGTATCAATAAATATGGCCGACCACGAAAATTATTGTTAGCTGCTGTCGCTTTCGTTGTTTTGAGTTTATTGAAGAAAAAAAAGGAAGAAAAGATTTTGGCAAACGACTATATTTGAAAACAGAAATCTCTACAGTGGCGGTTGTTTATTGCATGACTAAAAATGGAACCAGGCTATGGAATGTTTAAAAATGTTTGCCGAATATCTCCTGAAGATTTTAAAACTTTGCTGGAGCTTGTGGAACCAAAAATAATGAAGACTGATACAAATTACGAGAGAGCTATTCCTGCTGCAGAAAGACTCGCTGTAACTCCAAGATTTCTTGCGACGGGCTACTCATATAGCTCCTTAATATATGTTCTTAAAATATTCATTTTTTTATCTCCGAAGTGGTCTTCAGTTTCTTCTTCTCACTTCGAAAGGAGGCAAGTAGGGACTCTATTTCTTAATTTCTCCACTATCAATCTTAAACATATCGACTAATTCTCTCCAAGCATCTTCCTTTTTATTTTTATTTTTGTAGAAGAGTTCCACAAGACCGGGCGAATTTGATAGGCGTTTATTAGTTGCAACACATTATCACTACTCCATTCCATTTTGAATACCCGCGATGAAAATTGAAAATCTGAATTAGGTCTGAACAGCCTACTGTCGAACTTCATTCATGATTCGTTCATTTATTTGTAATTAAATGAGCACACTACGCATCGCATTCATTAAAAAAAGAGATATAATGCAACTGTGATTTAAAAATAAATGTAGAGCTGGCGAGTTTGAAGGAATTCAGCTTAATGTGGGTCCCGCATGGTACGTGGGCTCGGGGTTCCTGGTAATAAGGAAGTTAAGGAACCAAGGCCGATGAGCAATCAGAAACCTAGTGGGTGTTCTGACGGGGCACTGTAGGCTCAGGCGGCATCTGTCACTATTAGGGATTGAAGAAGACCTCATATGTATGGGCTCACCATTTCTTTGCGGAATGTGAGTTGCTAGGCGGGCTGAGATACTAGATTTTTGGATCCAATAGACTCCAGCCAAAGAAATTACCCTCCCTAAGCTGGGTCGACACTGGGTCGACATACTCGTCTTTTTAAAAGGTCTAGAGGGTTTGATAGCGAGGAGGGAGGCAGGCAGTGCTGGCTGAGAAATGATATTCTGGGATAGCAAAAAGAGTGAACTGGGGCGTACTTGTCATGCGCGGTCGCCCCTACTGTTTATTTGGTTGATTCCTTTGCACAATCTAATAAATTAAACTTTCAAGTACAAGGAAATTTGCAAGGCACGAAATATAGCAGAATATTTTCATCCATTTGGAAAGCTTGAAAAGCGAATTCGATCCTCATTTTCCAGATTGCGCAGACAAAGGTCTGGACAGATGCGTTATCCTTGTTGATGAGCTTTTTGATGAAATTCAAGAACAGAATTTTTTTATATGTAGATATGAGCATTGCTATAGGTCGTTCTGTACTGTGTAACGTGGAAGTATCTGAATTGACTTTCATTAAGTTTTGACACATTATTACTGCCGTGACGAGGATGGAAAACGCGTATGGTTTTTAGAAATTGTGTCAGTGGCGGCGCAGTTCAAACTTCTTTTTTAGGCGTTATCTACTTGTTTGAGTGCTTGGAAGGTAGGCGGTGTGAGGGAAGTACTGAGTTACTCAATTTTTAATAATTTAGTAATTAACTCCGAACAAACATCAAATGCTAAATTAAGGCTACATTAACTATAGGGCTGACATTTCTCATTTTACTTCCCACACCGATAGGTGAGGGGGGTATTGTGATCGTGAAAATTTTCGATTTTGAGATAATATGTTTTTTGGGCATTTTATGATGTCTACATAACGAAAATCCACGTCACTCATTTCCGTCGGTCTGTCTGTCTGTAGGTCTGTCTGTACGCGTTTTCCTGTCCTCGTAATCTCAGTAACCGCTGCATGAATTGTGATGAAATTTGTGCATCAATATGCTGTGTGGTCGTAGTAGGTAATGCTGCTATAATTTTGAAAATCGGGTCAATGGCGGCGGAGTAATTAGCAAAAAACAAAAAATTTCAAATACTCCTAAAACTTCGTTTTTAGGCGTTTTAGGTGTTCTTGACCATTTCTACTTTTTTTGGGTGGGGTGAAATTTGGGGTGGTTGGGGGGTGGGGGCTGTAAAATTGAAAAATTTGTTGCATGTATAATATATTATCCACTGACCTGTGAAGGAAGACCTAGCGATATAAATAACTTTTTTAGGTTCATCCAAACATTTGCCTATTGCAGAAACCAAAGGACTTGGAATTTTTTCTGGTGTAAACATACGAGTATTGCTTTGCTTCAGATCGTTCTGTATTAAGTAGCGAGGAAACTGTTGAATTGATTGCAATAAAATTTCGACACAGTATTTCCACAGTAGCGAGGATAGAAAATGCGTATGGTTTCTATAAATCGTGCCAGTGGCGGCGCAGAAATAATAAAAAGAACTAAAAATATGGAAACAGCTCATACTTCGTTTCTGAGCGTTTTAGAGGTTCTTGATTATTTTCTACGTTTTTTTTCGGTGGGGGGAAATTCGGGTAGTTTGGGGGTGGGGGGTTGAAAAACTGAAAAATTTGTTGTATTCACAATAGGCTGTCTACTGACATATCAAGGCAGACCTAGCGACATAGACATCTTTTTAGATCCATTCGAACATTGCTTTACCTATTACCGAAACTAAAAGACTTAGAATTTTCTGTGTACATACGAGTATTTATTGCTTTAGATCGGTTTGTATTTTGTAACGTGGAAACTATTAAATTGATTCTAATTAAATTTTGACACAGTATATTATTACTGTTGTGAGGACAAGACGCATATAGCTGTTAGAGATGTTGTCAGTGGCAGCGTAGCAATTATCAAAAAAACTAAAAATATCGAAACAGCTCAAACTTCGTTTTTAGATATTTTAGGATTTCCTGATCATTTTCTATCTTGTTTGGAAGGGGGTGAAGTTGGGGGATGGAGAGTTTCAAAACTGAAAGAAGTGTTGCATGGATAATAGGGTGGGGGAAGGGGGGTGGGGCAGGCAATGATTATGATAATGTGTGGGAAGTACCGAGTCAATCAACTTGACTTCATTTTTTTCTGGTATTGAGTAAAATTCTACCTTTGAAAGAAGCAGCAGCATCTGATATATTCTCGTATTTACATGAAAAAATTACTACTATCCCTTTCCGGTGTACCAATACGAACACGCGCTTATGGATATTTCCGTGTCGGTGAAGTAGTATCGGGGGGTATCCGATGGACGGTGCTCCATACTGCGCTTGATGGTTAAAAAGTGGAGAACACACGGCAATAAAGCAGCGAAAATATCCGGTCGGTAGTGGGCATGACGGCAATTAATTGCAGTATTATTTACGTTCACCTCGACACCATTGCATACAAACTAGCTCGACGCATGCCGCCCCATCTACACCTGGACTATTTTTACTGCTGCTGCTGCTGCTGTTGCTGCAATACAATTAATTAACTCGAAATGCGCCGCACTTCGCACCATGTGCGCCTACACACATAACTGAATCAATCTACAGGGTGGCCAATCGGGTGACGATAATAACTTTTTTTTAGATAGCCCGTACCGAGACCTATCCAAAACACCCACATGTATGTGTACCGATTATTGATAGTTTTCGAGTCATGATTTTTTTTTTAAAACTTTGAGATTTTCCAGTTTTTCCAAGAAATCGTCAAAAACAAAAACAAGAATGCTTTTGGCCTTTATTCTTTTCAGCAATTATACTCTGTATTAAGCCTGTTTTAATACCCAATAAAGAGAACCTGTACGTCCGAACAATAATTAAGTACATTTTGGGCCCAAAGTTTGAAATCTCTTTTTTTAGTCGAGACCAAAACCTTCAAAATAAAATGAAAAATCCTTATGCCTGGTTCTGGAGCTCCAGTCTAATCTTAAAAACTCTGCAGAACATTGCACTTTCGAAATAATAATGAAAAAATAGCACTTATGGGGGCATTTTGCGCCGTACGTGAGTATTAACGGTAAAAAGGTGATAATTCACAAATTTCCAAATGATTTAAAAAACTATTATTTTGCTTTATTATGACAAATTAAAGAAAAAAAAACTCGTAACAACTAATAAACCCGAAAATCGTTGATGTTTTGATGACTTTTAATAAAAAAACTAATACCCAAATTGTGATTTTTGAAGTGTTTTTGCTATGTACTATTGAACTTCTGCTAAAAGTGCAATGTCTTGCAAAGTTTTTAAGATTAGTTTGAAGCTCCAAAACCAGGCATAAGTATTTTTAATCTTATTTTGAAGGTTTTGGTCTCCTGACTAACACCGAGATTTCAAACTTTGGCCCCAAAATGTACTTAATTATTGTTCGGATGTACAGGTTCCCTTTATTGGATATTAAAATAGGCTTAATACTGAGTATAATTGCAGAAAAAATAAAAGCCAAAAAGCATTCTTGTTTTTGTTTTTGACGATTTCTTGGAAAAACTGGAAAATCTCTAAGTTTTCAAAAAAAAAATCATAACTCGAAAACTATCAATAATCGGTACACATACATGGGGGTGTTTTGAATAGGTCTCGGTACGGGCTATCTAAAAAAAAATTATTATCGTCACCCGATTGGCCACCCTGTATATTCTATAAGCTATCAAGATACATCTTCTATTATTATTTAAGAAGAAGAAGAAGAAGAAGAAGAAGAAGAAGAAGAAGAAGAAGAAGAAGAAGAAGAAGAAGCTTTATTTCAAAATAGGATTACCCTAATACAAAATAAAGTAGTGATACCTAAAAAAATACAAATTGGTTATTCCCAAATAATAGAATGAACACTAAAAAATAATTAAATTAATGCTGATACTATATATACTACGCCAATATACAATGCCAATATTAGAAACCTCAATAATGGAGGGAAGTTAACTGTGGGTCTAAAGATTACCAGATGGCTCTTATGTACTTTAATAATTGTTGTTTAAATATTCTAAGCGACGAACTTTGTTTTATTGTATTTGGATGATTATTGCAATCATTGAATCCTTTAAAAAATAAGGAATTCGTGCTACTTTTCTCGTTAGTTTTAGAAATATAAATAGTTTGTTTTCTAGTCTGATGTGCATGTATATCACTATTATAGCTGAAGCATTGCAAGTACGTTGGTGCCATACCTGACACTATTTTAAAAACAAATACCATGGAGATTCGGTCATTTAATTAAAGCGGATCTGTCCTATCCCCTACACTGTTTCTGCTGTACATCAACGAGCTGCTGGAAATAACATCCAATCCAATCTACAGCTTCGCAGATGACAGTACATTAGTGTCGTGCATGGAACCAGGCAAGCCACTATTCATCCCAGGAGACGGTACGTCGGCGACAGCAGCATGCCTCACAGATCAAAGCAGATATGAAAACAATTGTCGAGTGGGGATCAGCAAATAAAGTACAGTTCAGCGTACAAAAACCTCAGGCAACAACACTGACAAAGAAGTCTCACGTAGGCTTACCGACCGTGGAAATGGAGGGCCACCCCATAGTCGAATCACCTTCCGTCAAGCTTTTGGGGATCAACATCAACAATAACATGTCCTGGCACGACCCCGTCGTCAGTATTGCTAAAACGGCGTCCCAGAAGCTTGGAGTTTTGTTCCGATGTAGGAAGCTGTATACACCAGAGCAACTGCTGCTGCTCTACAAGGCACAGATCCGACCATCGCTGGAGTATTGCTCCCATGTGTGTGGATGCGCTTCGAAACACCCTCTGAAGCTTCTGGACGCTATCCAGAAAAGAGCAATTAGATTAATCGATACGCCTAACCTCACAAAGGACCTCCACAGCCTGGAACATCGAAGGAAGGTGGCTGACCTATCCCTGTTTTACAGATTCTATCACGGAAGATGTTCAAGTGAGCTCTCCCAGATAATAACACCAAAGGCCGTCCGAACCAGGAACACTAGAGAAGCTCTGCGAGCTCATCCTTACCAAGTTGAGGTCCTTACTCCCCGAATCAGTCTCCTCCAGCATTCTTTCTTTTGGAGAACTATGACGCTGTGGGATCAGTTGCTAAGGAATTCGTTTCCCGACGGCTTAAACCTGCAGCGTTTCAAGTCTAACGTGTACCGACACTTATCCTCTCGCAGCGTTTCTACAGCGCCATAGGCTTTCAGTCTTTGCGGGAGGCTGACCATAAAGGTTAAAGAGGATCGTTCCATAGGAACGATACCGTAATAGGAATCAAAGAAATCGATTCCGAGGAATCAAAAGAATCGATTCCGATGGGTTGGAATTGGAATTGACAAATCCGCGCACGGACTCGGACTGTCGACGTTGATGTCGGTTAGCCAAACTTACTAGTGAATCGTGTTGTCGATCCGTCGCGTTGTACCGGAATCATGGACGAGATGAACAAACAATTCACGGCATTCACGCCTGACGCTGCTTTAGTGAGGTGTAGTTATTTCTGGCAATTCCATCACTTTTTCTTTGTGAAGTAGGTACCTTGTACAGAAATTATCGATACAATAGGTATGCTTTTCTTTAACTTGCAATGTATGTTTGTTTGTACGGGTGGAATCTTGCTACTCAATTTTTTTGATGCCAATTACCTTCAATGTTCGAAGATGTTAATACGATAAGCTCAGTGCCGTCATTCTAAACCCAATATGGCGGACTATCCAAGATGGTGGAATAGTCAATTTTAATGAATTTGTACAATATGGGTATCAAATTAAAGGGGTTGTTGAGAGTAACTCGAAAAAGAATGTGACTTCATTCTATATCTAATATGACTGACCATCCAATATGGCGAAATAGCTATTTTTTAGGCACTTCTGCAATATGGGTATGAAATGTAGGGCTGGCCGAGAATATAATCAGGAAAATATTCTGAAATCACTCTTAATCCAATATGGCGGGCTTTTGAAGTTTTTTTATGCTTTCCTATAATATTAGTATTAAGCGAACTGTTCGCTGAGAATAAAATTGCACGTTAATAACTGAAAAGTGAAAAATAAATTAAAAAAAGAACTTTTAAAACAAGTTTTCATTTAAATGCTCTAAAAGGAAGAAAATTAAAATGTTTCTTCTTTATTGATTACTTACTCGAAAACGTACTAGGTTCGGTACAATTGTACCGAAACGGCAGCACTAGCTTGTAATGGACTAATGGAATCATCAACGTAGTGAACGAATTAGAGTAATCCATTCCGAAAAAGGAATCAATACCACGGACATGGAGCGAGTCCGCGGTCTAGGATTTATGGGCACGGCATCACAGGGAATCGTGAACGAATCCGAAAAAGGAATCGAATCACCAAAAGGAACGATTGAGCCCGTTCTACAGGTTAATATGCGTGCGGCATACCTACTTTACACACATATTACACAAATAACCAGTGCCGTATATAAGGGGGGGGTTTAGGAGGTTCAAACTCCCCCCCCCCCCCATGAGTATTCCCATCTATGAAATAACTACTAAAATAATACAAAATAAAAATAACCAAAATGCTTTCTCCAAACTTAGTGATTCATTCTACTACTAACCAATCGCTCAGCGCTCATGACACATTAGCAGCGATACAATCTATACAGTTTTTAAGCAAATTTAGGGTCGTATTCATAGTCGATACTTAAGGTTTTGTGTTTCGAAACCTTACTTGAGGGTGTCTTACGTAAGGCTCCTTGAATACTTAAGTAACGAACTAACGAAATGTCAACATGACATTTTATGTCATATCCGCAAAAATATCCGCCACAGAACACGAAATACTGGTACAATACAAAAAGAGATAACAGAAAACATCAAAAAGCGTGGGCATAGGTATAACAAATTGACTTGTATTTGCAATATGACAACGTCGCTAAATGAATCCCGCCGTCTGGCAGATGTTGCCTAGGGAACAGGTACACGAGGACAAGCCACACTTGAGAGTCCCTTCTCCCTTGAGTAACCCTCAAATAACCCTCACGTATCCCTTGAATAATACTCAAGGGATACTTGAGGAACGACTATGAATATGGACCTAAGACATTACAACCCAATAAACCATTGTACGTCATAAAGACGTATTATGTACGTAGACTTCTGACGTAGCGTACGTCTTATGTACGTACGGTAGTTCCGTTTGGATATCTTTAAGACGTACATAGTACGTACTTTGTCCACCCTTTTTAACACCTTATGTACGTACTTTTTCGACGTATTTCTGACATAGATATGACATATATAGGACGTAATTTTACTTCATATGGTATTTGGATTAATAGAGGTATATATTTTTTAACATTTTATTTTTTCATATAAAAAACTGGTATAATATATTTAAAAAATGATAATAACTCTAGCTCAAAAAAAAAATAGGAACCATTCTGGTTTAAATAATAATATTTTAAATATTTAAATAATATACTATCTAAAGTTTATCTATTCTTTGCTTTTAGGCGGTCAGTGGCTCTGCGATGCCATGTGGCTATTGCTTCTTCACTTTCCTTTTTGTTTTTTGGAATTCTGGACTCCTCCGCAGCAGCTAAAATTTATTTCATTTTTAGGTACATATCATCTAAAAGGATTTGTATGGCTTAGGTGAAATCAAATTAAAAGTTTTCACCTGTAAAATTATTCATTAATAAGTTACTTCTAAACTTTAGACTACAATAGGTATGTCTTAATCTGGTTTACGACATACCTACCTAGGACAAGCTTGGCAAATAAAGTATCGCAAAACTTATTTTTCTGACTGCGACCCAGCCAGCTATATGTGCTGGCAAGGGAGTCAGTCATTATTGTACGCAGACATCATGAAACTAGTAGCTTTTTTTCTTTGGACTTCAAGATTACGTTCAAAACTTTCCAGGTGTCTCTTGGCAGCTCTATAATGTTTATTTAATTTTGACTTATTGGTATTCATTATCTAAAATTATGTGCAAAAATAAAAAGCTAATAAACGCTTTATTGGTTACACTAGCTAGTTAACATACAGGAATAATGTGTTTTAGTTTTAAATTTCTTCAGTTCGTTTTTGTTTCTAGTAGTAATTTTCTTAGGTTATCAAGAATTTTACCACGCGGCCTGCGTAAATTCGTTGGCCACTGGTACTTTCTGAGATTCTATGCATTCCTACCCCTCTTATTAAAGGGTTAAAATAATGCTCAAATTATCCTACGTTTTATATTATGCATTTAATCCACTTACCTGTATATTGGTTAATAGAATTTTCTTTTTTTTATAACCAACGCCACACCAGCACCATAAATTCGGATTTCGGAGAGAGAGAACGAAAATTGCTACTACTGTCAGTAGTCAGTTGTCACCTTTCACTGCTGTCAATCCAATGCTGCCAGATTTCAAATTTTTTACCTACTTTTGTTAGTATTCCCCAAATGTAGGATAAAAAATTTAAAACTTTGCTACTTATTTAACTATCACGTCAAGGCAATCACCCCAATATTCAAAAGTAAACAAAATTACCTCAATAACGATTAAAATTCATCAAAGATTAATATCTATTTCGTTTTGATCTCGTTTCCGAAGTGGACTGTTTCGGGACAGTCAACCCAACTGACAACACTGCTTAAACATTACTTTTGCAAAGCCTCCTGTTTTCTACAATGTTACTCTGAAGTCTGAGGTTTTGTGATTTGTAAAATAAGCTAAATTCTGCTGAATGGCTGAATTTTTTTTAACTGTCCATAATAATCCATAATTTTTCCCACACTTTTTGGAAGCTCAACAGAAATGAATGACATAACCTATAACGTTTGGGCAGCAAACGGTTTAAAAACATTAATTTTTTGAATGACACTTTCACGTCCAATTTAAATACTTTTCATAGTTTTTAGAAGTACCTATGGATTACGCTGCACGCTGCGGCTCTAAGGGGGTGTTGGCTCTTCGCTCTTACCCTCTTGGCCCTTTTTGCAGCATTGGCTAAACGTACCTATTCAAAGAAATCTACAGTATTGATAAAAGATATCCGTCAATAATTTAATATATTTGATATAAGCTTATAAATGAACATTTTTAACAGTTGAATTAATGTTCATGATCATGACAGTTACCTCAGGAAAGGTATAACTATATAGTAAGTTCTTTATGTAGTAGTAACTACGTCTTATGTACGTATATTATGTACGTACCATGTACATCCCAAAATTTACGTACATAATACGTACATTTTATGTCCATGGACGTACGGACGTAAATATGACATAAAATGTACGTCTTATGTATGTACTGTGTTTACTGGGAAAGTAGTCTTTTCTTTTATACATAACCATATACATAACGCCCCTCCCCAAGGTTAACATGAACCCTCCCCCCCAAGGCCAACATGAACCCCAACGTCTAGCTACGGTCCTGCAAACAACTATACCCCGGTTAAAAAAGTCCCTCTGGGTTCGCCCATGGTTCCGGATGCCGGCGGCTTGTCTGAATAAATAACTATAAAAGTATTGCATTTTAAAGTTGTCGAGCGTAATGCGTGGCGAGCATGCAAAATCCAGATAGACATCGTGACGTATGAAAAACGCGGATCCCTCCTCGTTCGGGGGATTCCATACAGTTGAGTAGTTTTTTCATTAAGAGAATGAGCTTTTTCAACAACTGGTACGCTGCACGTTTTGATTAAGCTGGCTGTTACAGACGAGAAAGTAGTGTTATCGCCTTTTTGCTAGATATACCTATATGCAGCGATATATCGTGCCTGACTGACCCATAGGTAAAACCATCGTAATCAAGAAAGGTTTACTGGTTTTCCCAATACATCGACGTATTTTCCAAGGTACTGTAGTGATCAACAGGTCACTGTCAAAACCGATACCAAATTTTGAAATAGCCAAACTGATCAAGATGTCTAGTGGTGGAATTTAGAACCCAATGTTGTATGTGTGCCCGTCATAACCAGATTCTTTTAGCATGCATGTGTACCAACTCAGAGAGAATGAAATCAAAACACAGAAATGTTATGATATTGTTTTTTCATTATTTGTTGCTTAACATTTGTTTTATTTATTAATCATGAGTGCTGAGTGTTTATGGTATGGTTTTGTATTTATTAAATCATGAGTGCTTTGTATTTCATATATATTACTGGTGAAGTATTTATATTGATATGTTCAAATATACGATTCAAAAAAATGTATTAATAATAGTGGTAAACTGGCTCTTGTTATGGATATTGTACAACAAAGAAATGGTTATAAACATTCACAGTCTAAATGATTAATAATAATAAGAATACATGGTGGGCTAGGTCTCTGTTCAACGTCAGGGAGAGAAATGTGAATAGAATGTGGAAAAATGTAAAATATCAGCATATATAAATCAATAAATATAACCAACACATAAAGGAGTACATAAAGGATGTAAATGGGATAGGGTATATAAAATATAAGCATAGCATCGCAAGCATAGCAGCGTATCAAGCATGGTATTTAAGCACATAAATAGATCAATAAATAAATACAAACAATCAAGAACATATAAAAGGGCTGGTTAGAGGAAACGTATGGTTCGTGTGAACGCGTGAGCATAACTCACTTCCACCTACGGTAAGTGATAAGCCGCCCCGGAGACAGTCACCTTGGTTTCCACAACCATAAATTAAATATCGTATATACATAAAGAGGATCAGTAAAGGTTGGAATGAATACACCTAAATGAGACAGATTTGTCTCTGCTCACCATCAGCCTGCAATCCCGCAGAACCTAATACCTAGAGTAGACGTAAATCAGAGACACAACACCATATAAAGTCGTCTTAAATATCATAGCCAGTGCACATTAGTTAATAATACAAACTCAAAAGACAACATACCTGCAAATATTCGTGAGAAAGACCCCAAAATGCATTGTGTAAAATTTGGTGACTCAACTATTTCTGTTTTCAAAAACAATCCCCTCCCGTAATAATAAACAAAACCATGGCAACGACTACCACGACCCAGTGCTTTATTCAACTGACAAAACCCAAAAGCATCACGGAGCAGTAGCTTTGAGTCACAGAATAAAAATTAATATGGAACTATTTGCTCTATGAAAAGTCACTCATGATCTGCCAAATATTAAAATATCTAAACAATATATGATGTAGTAATAATCAAATAAATTACTTATCTGAACTTCATCAAATGACTACACTCATACACTTAGGTCTTACAATTTTTAAAATCATCCGTCTATGCCGTCAATGTCAAACTTCGGTCACGTGACCGCTAAAGGTGCGTTCTAATGTCTGGCAGCCAGGAGCGCGTTCCGGATCACCACACTACGCCTAAAAACTTAGTTCGAATTTAAGCCAATAGTAGTATTAGCCCTTCCGATGGCAGCAGTTTGTTTTGAATGTTTTAAAGGGGTGATACACGTACGAGCAAGTACGCGTACTTATGGCTCGACGACCTTTTTCGCCTGCGTGTCACCGTAAGTACGCGTAATTTAAAACCGTCGAGCAAACCGCCGGCGATCCAACTGGTTTGAAATCTTGCTCATAGCTTGTCTCGGCTCGTACTACGAGCCGCAAGCCACCACTTTGTTTCGGCAGGCCATCGATGCGCAACGCTTGTTGTGTTTGGCGCTTGTTAAAAGCTTTGTTTATTTAGGAAAATTATCAAAATGAGTGATTTCAGCTTCACGTGTGTCACCGACGTCGAGCCGAGTAAGTTCGTACTTAAAGTTCGTACGTGTATCACCCTTTTTAGTTAAACCTTCCCCAAAAGGACGAATTCACCACGAAACGATTCGCACAAATCCATTCAAGATACTTGACACGCCTTGTGGTGTCCAGTATCTCAAAGCGACCGCTTTGTTCACAGCTTGTCCAGAACGGGCTTATCATGCGTTGCGTCCCGAAAGAGCGTACCAATGCGCGAAGATTTGGGATCGAATCTGGTAAAAAACATCGAGTTGCATGAAGCGGTCGGTTTGAGTTCGCGTGTATATTTTCAGTTTTTTTATTATTGCTACTCCGCCACTGACACAATTTCTAAACACTATACATGTTTGCCATCTTCGACACGGTACTAGTACTGTGTCACCATATTTCACTAAAATGAGTCCAGTAATTACCAGGTTACACAATACAGAATTATCTATGTATACGTCAGAAAATGTATTGATCTATATAATAGCCAAGGACATGTTTGTGATCTCAAAATTGAAAATTTGTGCGATCGCAATACTCCTCAGTTATCGATATGGTGGTAAAACAAAAAATAATGTCAATGCAGCTACTTTACCTGCCTAATTTTTGATTTCCAGGGTTGCCGAGGATTATTATAAGGAAGTATTAATTGGTTCATTAAAGAATGGGTGAACCTGTCGCCCGTCTAACAGGAGCAGTTCGCGGATTTTTGAATAGATTGTGCTTTGTATTGTGTTTCCTTGCGTTTATTGTATAAATACCTAATGATACCTTCCTGGCGATCTTGAGAAAATTCTACACAGAAAAAATACTGTTGCGTTTCCAATTAATTGTTAGTATTTGGATGTTTTTCCATCGCTATAAATATATTTACAGTTGATTCAAATCCATGTCATTGAAAGAATTCAGTCCTTATATTTGAAGTAATCACAGGTACGCCAATAAATTCAAAATAATTTTATATTCGTTCTAACGATATGTATAATCCCTCTAATACCAGTATTAATTGTAAATAGCACACACACACCACACACACAGCACACTTACTAAATAGATGAACATTTATTTATTTACAATAGCCTTCATCGATTCAATAATTTGCATTTTTCTCGAAAACAATTAGCCCTATCGAGATGTACAAAGAGACCATTTTTACGTAGAAATCTCTGAAATACCATATTCTAAAATCAAAATGTCAAAAAATTACCATTTAGAAAATGGGGTTATTTTTGCCCTCAACTCCTCCCGCATGATACGCCTCTGATTAAAATTATGAAATTCTGAATCCAGAATCAGATTCAGCGTCAAAAGTTTACCCATCGTGCCTAATTTCGTAATTTTGTTATGAATGGTTTCGAGAATATCGAGGGAAAACCGTCTTCAGGGTGCCCCATTCAAAGGAGCGTAGCTCCCTTAGGAAGCATTTCCGGACCCATGTTCATATGCCATTTTCTTTCTATTTTTTGGAGTACTATTCGTGGTTAAAGTTTGTTAACATTAATACCCTGTACATATGTGTTATATGTATATAATCATTTTCGTTAATATTACTACATTGTTATTTTATATTTAGGTTAGGATTGTAATACGCCAGTATTATAACGTATAAAATAAACTTTAATTTTTCCGATGCCCCCCCCCCCCCCCCGAAATCGATTTCTATATACGCCACTGCCACTGCTTACCGGCGTTGGAGAGATACAGACTCCACATTACCGAGTCGGTTATAATAACCGATTTAAAAGGTATGCGATCACTTGTTTCATGGAACAAGCATTTTAGCGGGACCATTAACAGCCTATGGAATAATTAGTAAACATTTCTGTTAGTTCAATTAGAGCGTTTTGCATGGAATTCTAATTTCGAGTGTAGGGAACTTATTTGTGCGAGGTTTAATTATATCAGCTAGGCGTGCTTAATTTACTCTCAGTCTCGTAATTGCCTAATGCTACTGATGTTTGTTACGTGTACCGGCTGTTTTTGCAACTATTTTATGATGCCTCCTAATTACCACGTTTGTTGAATAGGGTCACTTTGGAAGTATCTTACATAAAAAAAAACAAAAGAGATGCCACTGTGATGAAAGACCTTAATTCTGTTCCAGATTTATCAGTCTAATTATTTATTTTTTAGCGATAACCCACATAGCACTGGATATTCTATGAATATTCTTTAAATCTCCTATATGTTCCATGAATATTCAGTAGAATCATAGAGTATTCGTTATTTCTCTTGATTATTCTGGATTATTAAAATAATATTCTTTATAGAATATTATTATTTTATTCACTTAGAATAATCAGTGATTATTCGTTTAATGTCTGAATTATTCCAGAATATACCAGTAATATTCTTCATAGAATATTATTTTAATAATCTACTAAGAACAAGATGTAGCTATTTTATGGCGAACATTTAATAATATGTGTAATAGAAATATCTGTATGTAGGCAAATATTCAATATGAGGTATTATTAATTTATATTTGCACATTCCTCAGTGAATTAAAAAACCTTCATTCGTTTTGCGCTCATCCTAAATATACCTATTATGTGCAACTTTCAAAAGTTTATTAGTCATTAGCCATTGCCAGCAATACAGATACGGCATTCACCGACGATAAAGTGACAGCATCTTATGCTAATGTATGGTGACTATGGTGTCGTCAGTTGTCAATCTTGTCTGGTTGTCACTCGCTTCAAGTGTTCTGTCATTCTGTGCTTCAACATGTGGATGTCGGCATTTTAGCAATTTACGAATTCACAAGTTTTATTCCTGAAACACCTGCATTTATACCCAATTTTGTACAATAAAGTTGCTGGTTGTTACAAATTATGTGACATTGTTCCAAATTATGGTCACCTACTATGGTGTAAGGTTCATTATATAATGTGAGTAGAATTTTGAGGTTAAATGCAACAAGTTTACATTTTTAACTTTATTTAAGCATCTGGACTGAGATGTCTAACCGCTTAACTTTTGTGACCATCTGCTACTAGTAGGTACCATTATTTTTGGAACAGTATCCATAATTCCCTAAAAATGTTTCGTATATGAGGTAATTTAGACAAAATGTTCCTAGAATATTCAAAAACATTCTACCATGATTGTTCATGTAATATCCGTGCGGAATAATCGGCGGAATGTTCTAGGAATATAGCGTGTTTTTCCCATTTCGAACGTTTACAGAATATTCTGTAAATATTCTAATTATCCATGGAATTTTTCCAGAGTATTCATAATATCTGTAGGGAATGTGAACAGAATATTCTCATATCATCCGGTGCTATGTGGGAAATGCTTAGTTAAGGAAAGAGAGGGGATACCACGCGCCTGTATGATGCTATACGAATTAGCTGTGGCAGAAAACGAATAGCTGTCAAAGTTTTGGTGGAAAACAAATAATTTGGTGCCTTTGTATTTTTTGTAATATTTAGCGCTTTTAAGACCAACGGGCGCAGAGAATATAGAAAAATATCATGAAAACGTTCACTCGTCGACCGGAGACTGAAAGTGATGAAAATATTGAAATTTCAATTATAAAAATAACCAAAGAACCTCCTCCTTTATTGTATAGATATTTAGGCTCACCCATTTTTTAAGTTTATTCAAGTTTTTTCGTAGAGTGTATTTC